>JBBBDQ010000364.1:160000-760000 GCA_037127315.1 Ascarosepion bandense
GTTTAAATTAAGCTCTATCTCAAGTGTTTAGAAATCCAAGCAAAAGAAGACTCGAAAGATAGGAGCTGAAAAAATTTAATTTAATTTTTCCAGTTGAAATATTCTATTATTTATGCAGACATTATTTAATTAACATTAATATACTAATTACTGATATCAACATGCATATTATTATTACTTGTACAAATTTTCATTGAATGGAAAATCCAAAACAATTTAGAAAAACGCTTCATGAAAAATTCAACACTTTCTTTACAGAAATTACATTTAAAAAAAAACACTCAATTCTCCATACACACACACACACACACACACACACACACACACACACACACACACACACATATATATTTTTTTTTCTAAACATACACTGTTAAATATAAGAGACAATGAATGTCGATTATGTTCAATCATGAGCAGTTCTAAACATTGTATTTTGGCGTTAATTTCAGGTGAAAATAAAGAGAAAAATTCTCCAACATTTGGATAGTTTTTTATTAATTGGTTCTAAGCTTTCGGCTCACATGAGCATTCTTCAGAGAGATTTCAAGGATGTTAACATAAAAACATCCACCATTAGAGACGATTTTAGCTTGTGTTGACATAAAACTTTCCTAAGCAACGATAACAGTTACCAAAAGTAGCAAACGCAGTTCTTAAATTTGTAATGTGGTTCTATGACGTCACACCACGTGAGAGCTCGAAATATTAAGAGAACCATATATTTAAATGCAATGTAATGTGTTATGACCAGATTTAAACGTGATTTTATTAAGCGTAGTTTGATTGGATTTAATGTAGATGGCCTCCAATATCTGAAGGTTTTTTTTACTTTGTATTAGTAAAGATTTTTGTTTTTTTGACGATATTCTAGAACCAACGTCATAAAAATGGTCAAAATGTTGGAGAATTTTTGTCTTTATTTTCACCTGAAATTAAAGCCAAAATAAGATGTTTAGAACGGCTCATGATTAAACATAATAGACATTCATTGTTTCTTATATTTCACTGTATATGTTCAGAAAATTATTGAATTGAAGGCGCGTACACTCAAATCCTTACAAGCGCGGTATCTTGCAATTTGTATTGTCTATTTTTCTCAGTTGAGTCTGGGTTCTTCGACAAAGCCCAGGCTGATTGATACTTTGCTCGGAGACAGTGAGCTTAAGAACTGCTCATAGACATAGCCTCGTTTGAATTCCTCTCCGCCTGAAGATTGAGAGTCTGTCAAGCAAGTTGCATCAGACGGTCCGCCTGATGCATCCCGAGTGCTTACACTCAGCGCAAAAATACGTGAACGTATACTTGTATATTTTTTACCAGACGTGAATCTCCTTTGTTTGGGTAGCTCTTCACGCAAACAGACCAAATCTGACAATCTTGAGATCGAAGGAAAATTTGTATATTTACTAAAACTCTACACAATGAGACGGGATGTGGCACAAAGTCAGACTTAACGTGAGGAACTCAACTGGATACTCTCGTGCCAACTATTAAAATTTACCCAGTCAACGAATCCAGGGAATCGGGCACTAAGATTGTCTTTTCTTTTCACCCGAGACTCTGTCTGTAAACGGGACTCCGAATGAGTCGTTTTCTGACCGAAGACAGCTTTCCTGACAGATTTGAGTTCGCGTGGTACTTTGGCCTTTTAACGCTCTTTGAGTTTTTTTTTTATTTAAGGGATCTTTAGTCTTTCCTTTGTTTTACTGGGTTTTTTTTTATTTACTCCAGAACATCCCATCTTTTGAAATTTTTATTTTTTTAATATTTTATTTTGCTTCTAAGTATTCACCCAACCTCTTTTTTTTCCGGCGAGTTCTCCACGTACAGAAACGTATTTCTTTCATTTTCAGTCAACCACGTGTTTTCCGTAGTTTTTCATTTTACACATTTGTTAAGAAATTAAAGTGGGCAAATCATTTCTCTGATAAGAAACATTTTCTCACCACCAGTGATTTTCTATTTGCTTTTAATGCAGCTGCATTTATAAATGGGATATCATTACCAGTGCCTAGATAAATTTTTACATCTATGTTTTTAATTTTGACTGATACAGAGTTTCTATAGTTTTCTGCAATTATTTATTCCATTCAAAAATTTTCTGTGAGAACTTTTCTTTGCTTAGTTTTACAGTGTTACTCTTTATATCATGTTTTTCCACACTTGCAGCATTTTGAATTCTTAAAGAAACAGTCGTCTCCGAGATGTAATCTTCCGAATATGTAAAATGAATTAAATTTTCTTTTCCATTATTTTTCTTTGGATTGTATACACTTTCTTTTTATTTCCGCCGTATCGCGTCTCAGATTTAGGTTTCTCTGAAATTTGTTTGATATTTCTAGTTAAAAATGGATTTCCTTAGGATTTTAGAAGGTATTTCTGCGTCTTTTTTTGCCGTTAACTCTTGAACGAAGATTAACCATTTAAACGTACCGAGTATCAGCTCGTTTAATTCGAAACTTTCAAACTCCTTGATAACTATTCCAGTATATGTGTCAAAATATTCTTTATCAGATACATACACTCCCAACGAGTACTGAATAACGAACTTTTCTCGTTAAAAATTATAGTCTGAATATTTACTCTTTTTCAAAAAATTCTTCCTGGTTATCTCGGTAGTACAGTTTTTTTTTATGTCAACTTTCTCAACAAAAGTCTTTATAAAAGTCTTCTCAGTCGTTGCATTCGTCTCTGTAAATTTGCTCGTATTTTCTAAAATAAGCAGAAAAGGTAATTTCATCATCTGAATTGTATGTGAATTCATCTTCCACTACATCGGGAGTGAAATAAATTATTTGTCAGTTTTCTTCTAAAATGTTTCAGTTAACTTTTGCTGATGCTGTTGTTTTTACTGTTTTATTTCTTACAACGTAAGCTAATGATTATTTAATATTGAAGAAGATATGTTTTTTTTTCGTTACGCACAGCAAAGAGAAGAATTATCTAACGTGGTTCTATTTTCTCGTCATCATCAAAAGTATTTTGCTATTCTGTATAATTTTTGTTTCCTTGTTACCACTGTTTTAATTCGCTATTGACTGTTATAATATGATGTCAAGATTGACTTAAACGGTACTCTAATGAACACTCTATCAAAACTCTCTCGGAACACATTTATTTATTGTTATAAACTAAAAGCATTTTGGAACTGGCCCGAAGAGGATGTTGAGTAAGATTGGTCATTATTAACTATCCAAAGCCTAGTTAATCCTAGTAGGACTGATTCATCTATTAACATTTGCTCAGACACTAAAAGAACACATCCGTCACCATTTAATCCTACGCATACTAGAGTAACACGTATTCATAGAGAACCCACAAAAGTATTATATAAAAAATTTCTTTATGTACAAATTTTCCAAAAATATATAAAAATGTCATATTATGAAATTATAGAGAGGAAGAACCCGCAAAACAAAACTAATATCTAATAAAATATTTACACTAAAAATAAGAGAATTTAGTGGGACCTGAATAATAATAGATCGCTGTATGCTGTCTATAGACAAAATCAACAGGTTTACTTATTGATGGTAAAGGAAGGATACAATTAAATAGTGAAGTTGGAAAGTCAAAGACTGGCCTAATCCAAAAGAAAAAGTAAACAGGTAGAACAAATTGTGGAAAATGAGAATCTCGACATGGATCCTAACACAAAAGAATCCTAGAAATAGACCGTAAAAGACAGAAAGAATCTATAAAACTAAAGAATGGTTCGTCGGGAACACTCCACCCGTGGACCAATGAAAAGTTAAAGGAAGAAAATCAAGGCAAGTTTTACACATTCGAACCAAGCTCAAAACATTCAATAACGTTTTCGTTGAAATATGTCGACAGCAAACACTTTCTATCAGTTCTGAATATCATCTACAGCTGATGCCGAAATTATCCGACGAGATCTTGACGAGAATAGTGAGAAATGCGCCTCATCGGACGCGTATGCGAAAGCGATAAGCACGAAGTCTTTGTAGTTAGTACGAGCGGTCAACCCACCAACATAGCCCTAGAACAGGCGCACCGATAATAGTAGGAGTGGATAGCAATTTTCTCCAGACCAAGCTCGCACCGAAGAAAGGTGGAAAAATCCTCGAGCCCCCTCGGAAAGATATGTCATTGAGAGATAGCTTCTTCCGAATCAATCATCAGGTAAGCAAAACCTTAGGATTTCTTAGATCATTCGATCATGTAATGATCAAAACCACGACGGATCATCTTGATCAATTGAGCACTCATATTAACAGCATCTTAAGACATCTTCTTTAACCTATGCCTAATTAACTGACTCAGGAAGTTCCCTCGAGCCGCTTTCTCTAGAGCAGCCGGGTAACCTATCTCTAAGAAATCCCCCTAAGTCTTCGGGTTAAGTCGTTCGAGTGTTCATTATTTTATCCATTTCTAGGGTAAATCGTTGGCTATATTCGATGGTGAGAATGCTAATACTTGCTTTTCTAACCACCTATACCCAATACCCCCATTACTAATTACCGAAAGTCCCACCTATCTATTAAAGCAGTAAAGAGAGATTGAACTTCCAGTGTCCAGCCATTCTAGACCTAGCACCAAAAGCCATCCGGGCGCAGAGAAGTCCATGATGTAAATAGCCTAACGAGTGAAACATGAGACCAATAAGCTTATCTAGATCAACACTTCTCACTAATATTCTATTCAGATAGCTGGGTACCCAAGTAAATGAATATTTAAGAACCCACTTTCACATCACCCCTTTGCGTGATGGATTCGGTATCTTATGACGAGGCCAAACTCTCCGATAAAATTAGCCAAGCAACGAACACTCGACCTCTCGCTAGCTCTATGCTCTTGTCTAATTTGGGATCCAGTACAACATTCTAGTCCCAAATTGATACAAATCGCATAATACTACCTACTAACTTTGTAAAACACATAATACTACTTACCAACAGCGTAATGTTCATTATCAAGAACAATCAATAATCAAAATATATCAATAATATATATATATATATATATATATATATATATATATATATATATATATATATTATAAATTATAGTTTAAAACATGTACAGATTTTGTACAAAATTTGTGCATATTCTAAACTATAATTTATAATAAATATTCTTAGCTCTTTATCATATATCGAGCTCTGTCTTACATTAATCATTTTTGGACGTTGTAAATTTTTCTTCGTTCGTTATTTACTCGGATATATATATATATATATATATATATATATATATAATCTCTCAGTCAGTATATATATATATATATATATATATATATATATATATATATATATATATACACTGACTGAGAGATTAATAGACGGAAAGAGATTAATATTTTTACCTATTTTTGCTTAATATAAATATAGATGTGTTTGTTGTTTTTAAGTGTAATATTAGATACACATTACTAATGTAAATGTTTTATCTTGAAAACAACTGACGAATTTCCAGTGTAAAATAAGCAGACAACATTTTGCTTTCTTTATTTCAATTCTAAGTGTGTCTAAATCTGCTAGACAACTTATTTGGAAATCATGAATCAGGTAAAGAGAATTCTGATGTTGCTGCATTCTCCTTGCTATATCAGAACGCTTCCAAGCACTATTGTCCACTATATCTGAATACTACTTTTAGAAACTAATTTTCCAGTATAATCTGTGTTGTCTTTCCTTGAAGCAGTAAATTTTGTTCGTCTTCTAATATCCTTCAATATCTGTGTCCTATAAAAAAATTTTGGTAACATTTATACCGAAACATTTGCCTCTGTTGCTTCTCTTCCAGTTCAGCTACTCGAAATGTTATTTTGCTGGTTGTTGTCTCTTGCAACGGTCGCTGCTTCCAAGCAATCTGACCTGAAAACAATGTATAAGCCGATCTATTTCCGCCTTCCAAGTTTCCATTATTCTCATTCAATGAGCTGCAGATTTTAATCAAGTCTTGTCTCCGATGAAAGTAAATATTTCTACTGTTTGGCGAAACTGAAAAATGCTTTTAAAACTAAAAACAACAACTGGTGATCGGGGAACAGTCACAGACAATGATCCCATTATTTCACATGCTTTTATTCTACTATAAACGCAAAGAAACACGTCATTCAAAAGCCACCATAATGCCTCGGCAGTTAAGTGAAAAAGATTGACAGAATTGGTTCTCTTAGATTAGAAAATTAAAAATTTCCAATATTTATGTAGTGACATTCTAGGGTTAATAAAACGAACAAACATCCTCATTCAACTTATTATTATTATTATTATTATTATTATTATTATTATTATTATTATTGTGGAAATAAAATAAGGACATCACATATCTCCTTTAGCTTGTAGCCATCCACTATGATAAAATAAACGTTTGCAGTACTAAAATAAAATTAGTCAAATAAAACTTCATATGTTTTATAGGATCTCCCCTTTTTCAATGATAATGGACTCGGCTAGAGTTTACATATATTCCTGCCATAGTGAGACATGTTAGAGAACTGTAAGAGTACCGTAACAGGTCCGTAATTTACCGAGATATACCGAAATTACACAGAGAATACCGCGTTAGTAGTCATAGTAGCTCTGAACTCCACTCAGCCAGAATAATCGCACACGGATATGCTATTTCAAGCACGGCTTCATTTCAAAGACTTGTGTGTATATATATATATATATATATATATATATATATATATATTCATTACTAATCGTATTCCTGGATTACTAACCTGAGTTCAAGTTTGTATATGTACGTTTAATATAACCTATTTTTCTATCTCAATTATCTGGTTTGTTGTTAATTATTTTGTGCGGTTCCTAACCCAGAATCCACAACAAAAAGCTTCTACTTAGAGTCGTTCTAGTTATAATAAACTACATCTGCAAGCAAGGCTTCTAATGTAAAGGTTTTGAGAAGCGCAGAAAGACCACTTGATTGTCGTTGTTCCCTGGTCCACTCTAATTTAGGACGGTAAAACGGATTAGGGCCACAGATATGGGCAAATAGTGTAACCATAAACAAGTGTGAAAACATGAAAATATTAAAAATTACCAATATTACATTTTCACAGTTAAAACAATTACTAGTAGCGAAGTTTTTTTTTAAAAAAAAGCATTACATAAGATTAAAGAAAATAAAATTTCAGCATTAAATATCCCATAGAGAGTTGATTAAAGTTAAAAAAACAAACAAACAACTCTAAAAACTATAAAAGCTATTGCTATATCATAATTATAATTATTATTGTTAATATTATGGCTTCGTTTTAAGACGTGACATATCAGGGCTCTAATATCATATCCTGCTCCTTGTGTGTATAAGCAACGGATTATTTTTTATCATAATTGTCACTTGTTCAATCCATTCCCAGTCACTTTATAAATGTTACTCTCTGTTTCTTCTGCTCCATCTGATTTAATCTATCACCTGAATATTAAATTCTCCAGTTCCTCTTCCCTATTTATGTGCCCTATAAATTTTAATTTATATTAATTTTTAATTTTATTTTTAACAGTGTTAAAACTATACCCTATACCCTGCAGCAAGGCTTCTGATGGAGACATTGACGGTTTCGCAAGCGTGGAACCATCTTTTCATTTCTGTTGTTCCTGGTTCTACCCTGTTCCTGTGTGACAGCATCCTTTAGAATCCCATTTAGGGGAAAAGAAGTGAACACCACGCCAAACAAAAACAGAACAGAATGACAATAGAGAAGTACAATCTTATATAAAAAAAAATATAGCCAATAACTATTAATAGTAGAATTAGCAATAATACATTTTGTATGTTGTTAGAATTATGCAAATGTGTTCTGAACATTTACATTTCGGCATTAAATAACCCTTCAGATGTTGATATGCCACTAAACTATAAACAACTGATTTAATAACTATTATCATTTTTGTTTCCATTTTACTTTAAAACTTACTGTTTTCTCAAATGTTCAGTCCAAGATATTCATATAATTCGACTCTAGAAGAACATCTGTATAGCTTAGGACTTTTTCCTCATCAGATAGGAAATATTAGAGCATTCAATAACATATACTATGATAGATGCGACATAGAAATTGATCACTCTGGCGTATGTTTATTTCTTAAAGGCAACTTTCGCTATTCCTGTCCGAAGGCAAATTACTTTTATTCAAAATCTAGATAATTTGCTTAAATTATTATTACTTTATTTTATCATTTTAAAGTGTTTCTTTAATGATTAATTAAAATAACTTATTATTCAGATATATAAGACCGTCAAGATACATTTTGGTGCTGGGCATGACGAGAAACTGCATCTGGCAAAAAGGCCTGTGATTGGAAGGTTGTGAGGAGCATGGGACCTTCTCTTAATTACTGGTGTTCCCAGGTTCACTCTGACCCGGAGTGGTAGCACCAGTTAGGGTTCCAGCTATGGGCAAACAGTTAATCCCCAAACTGAGGTCAAAACAATATGAAAGTATAAAAATACACTTTAATATAAACATATAAAAAAAACTAGTATTGAAAAATATATATTTTTGAAGAAAAATTATTATCATAACAGATTTTTGAAAGGAAAAAGATATTCTCAGTAAAACATTTTTGAATAAAAAACAAGAAGATATTTTCAGTTTTCTAAAATAAAAAAGAATAAAGACAAAAACTTTTCATTAAATTTGACTAAATCAACCATTTCACTATAATGGGACATTAAAATATAACTTAAAATGTCACCTTTTTGGCATTAAATAATCCACTGAGATTGATATGCCGTTAAACAAAACTCAAACCCAAACTGAAAATGCCTTTAAAATGCAGCACACTTTTGGTTTATGAAAAGCATGCTATCATCTTTCGAAAGAATTAATAGATTTATTTTTCATCCTACATTCATCTCTATTTTTTAGCTTTGCCCTCTCGGCAACTCCGACCAGGCTGTAGTCTCTCTCAGTATTTCTTTCCAATCTCACTTCCCCCAGGAGCCCCCTACCTACAGGACCTCCTACCTCTACTAAAAAGCTGACTGGGATGCCTTTCGCGATTTCCTCTGCGACGTCCCTTGGGGAAAAGTGTTAGACCTATCAGTTGATGACTGTGCCTCTGAGGTCTCATCATGGGTGAAAGCTGGCATTGATGCCTTCATACCCACCAGGAAGTATTGCTTAAAACCTCATTCCTCTCCGTGGTTCTCTCCGGCCTGCTCAGCCGCCATTGCCCACAGGAACCATTACTTCCGTCTATTCCGGAGACAGTCATCTGATCACAATAGGCGCCTGTTCATATGAGTGCAAGAGAACCCTAAATGAATGGTTGTTTGCTGAGAGAATGCGACAGCACATAGCTGACCGCAAGTTTGGCTCCAAGGACTATTGGAGGATTTGCAAACGAGTGCTCAACAATAGGAAATCCTCAATACCTCCTTTAATCCATGAGTTTGAGGTTCTCACGTCATCTGCGGACAAAGCTGAGTGCTTTGCCCGCAGATTCTCATCCAACTCCACATTTGACTCGTCCGGAGTACACCCACCCGACTTTCCTATTAGAACTGAAGCCAAACTGCACGACGTATATATTACCCCGACAGTAGTATCCCGAGTAATTTCAAAGCTCGACCCCCATAAGACGATGGAATCCCGGTGATAGTCCTTAAGAGGTGTGCTCCTGAACTTTCCCCTGTCCTCTCTAAACTATTTAACTACTGCCTTTCTGCTTCCCGCTTTCCTGCATACTGGAAGTTCTCTTCAGTCGTTCCTGTATTTAAGAATTGTGGTGAACCCTCGGACACATCCAATTATCGCCCTATCAGTCTTCTACCGATATTCGGGAAAGTATTCGAGGCAATAATCAATGCTGAAATAGTTCATCATCTCACTGCCCAGAAACTCTTCTCTGATAGGCAATATGGATTCCGCTTTGCCAGGTCCACGGCCGACCTGCTAACAACCGTAACGGAGTACATGCTACAGACCCTTGATGAGTCTGATGAGGCTCGCGCGGTTGCTCTGGACATCTCCAAGGCTTTTGACAGGGTTTGGCACTCTGGCCTCCTATGCAAACTACGGGGTTACGGTATTACCGATCGTCTGCTTCAACGAATCCAATCTTACTTAAATAACCGCAAAATGAAGCTCGTTTTGAATGGACGTGCCTCTTCGTCCTACATCACGAATGCTGTTGTCCGACAGGGCCCTATCCTGGGCCCGACGCTCTTCCTTATTTTCATCAACGACCTCCCTGATGAGATCAAGTCCCAAGTAGGCATCTACGCAGATGACACTACAATATACTCCCGCACCAGTAAGAAACCTGTCGTGGCGGACAGACATAATCTCGCTGCTGATCATGAACGGGATCTACACTCTGTGGTGATCTGGTACAAGTGGCTTGTCAACTACAACTCATCCAAGACCAAGCTGTTTTCTGTCAACCATTACAGGCAACCTCTCCTGCCTCCCATAAGCATGGACCAAGCGATTCTCCCGGAGAGCAATACACTCCGCCTTCTCGGACTTTCCCTGTCCTCGGACCTCAAATGGAACTAATATATTGAATCCATAGCAAAATCTTCTGCTAAAAAGGTTGGGTCACTATGTCGATCCAAGATGTTTTTTTCCGCCTTCATCCATCCTGCATATATACAAGTCAACCATACGTCCGTGCATGGAGTACTGCTGCCATTTATGGTTAGGCACCCCTGCCATTCTCCTCGGTGTTCTTGACAAGCTCCAAAGGAGAGTCTGTAATGTGATAGGTACTGATCTGGCGGCGCGACTGCAGCCACTTACCCATCGTCGAAATGTGGCCTCCCTTTGTCTATTCTATAAATACTTTCATGGCTTCTGCTCGGACGAACTTAAGTCACTAGTGCCTTCTCAACAGGTCTTTACTCGTGCAACCAGACTGGTAACTGTGTCCCACCCATTCACAGTCAGGTTAGCCTAATGCAGACGACAATTCTACTCCTGCAGCTTCTTCTCTCGCACTTCCCGCCTGTGGAACTCGCTCCCGTATTCTTGCTTTCCTGACGGCTACAACCTCCAGAAATTTAAATGCAAAGTCAATAGTCATCTACTAACCATTGGCCTCTAGCTCTCTCCCGACCCCCGTATAACCTTCCCTTTCTCTCCACCTATGCATCTGTCATTGCACCTGCTTTCTCAGCTTTCTATTGCTCATTTCTCACCAGTTTGTACTCCTCAGTCTTTTCTAATTAATCTTTTTACATTTACGTAGCCACCCTGCACATCAGTGGCGTTTCCGCCTTGCTCGGGGTTGAATGATTAAAAAAAAAGCATGGGTAGGACCTAGTTGCCAGTCTGGTTGCACTAGGAGGCACTATTGACTTAAGTTCGTCCGAGCAGAAGCCATGAAAGTATTCATTGAACAGACAAAGGGAGGCCACATTTCGACGATGGGGAAGTGGCTGCAGTCGAGCCGTCAGATCATTCGAAAGAATTAATAGATTTATTTTTCATCCTACCTTCATCATACGCTTTTTTGAGCTGTCGCCTACTTTTTTAATAGATTATATTACGTCAACCGGTATGCGTAGTCGAGAAAACTTAATAAAAGAAAATGTACCCTTCTAGTAAGCTTCAAAGCTGCGTCCACCTTTGTAGGAGAAACCAAAATCTGATCAGGTGTAATTTGGATAGATCGGCCACGCAGAGCATCACATCTCAGTGAGGTTCTATTTAAGCTTTAAATAAGTAGACATTCTATCTTTCATCTTGTCTCGATAGCCCATATCTGCTTCATTTCGTATCCAAAATTTAAACAAGGCAATTTCTAAAGTATTAATGGATCAATTGTTAATCCGATATTTTGTATTAATTCAAACGTTATTCCTAGTGGATAATTTTATTGTGTACACGCCCCATTTTTTACCCATTAAGCTATCTCGAATGGGCAGGCCAGTAGACATAATATACAGAGTTTAACAAAAAAACGAGCCTCTACTAAGACACGTCTCCACTAAAATAACCTCTGAATTAATAAAATAATATGTATATAATTTTTGAAAAACTGTAATGCTGTATCGAACGTATTTCTTCGCGGAAATGATTTTAACAATATAACACTTAGAGTACAGATTAATCTTTGGGTCTATCGAGGAGAAAATCTGAGTCAAGCCAACATTTGTTACGGCACTTATGATTTCAGTGGTCCTAAAAATTAAGGATGTGTGTGGACACCTTGACAAAGTGTTTGGTTGGTTGGTTGATTTGTTTTTATGGCATATCAATCTCGGCTAACTAATTTTATTTATTTATAGCTGTAATACTTTTTTTTCTTTCAACAATTTATTGTTGTTTTTATATAAGTTTTGTGTCTAGTAATACTTTTACTTATCGAGTATCAAGATTCATTGGGATCTTTTTTAAGGGCAGGGTCCCCAAGACCTACCCTTGTTATTTAACTCATAACTGGAAGGAAGGAACTGATTAATACCTCTCCCAAGGGTACCAGTGCTTAAGTGAATGCAGGGTATTCAACTGAAATTCAAATTCGGTTCAACGATTTATCTTTCCGAGCCGATATCCACTGCACCACAACGTACATCCGTCACTAAATGCTTACAGCACCTGGTATTCCTAAGCGGTCACCCATCTAAGTACTGACCAGATTCAACGTTGCTTAACTTCGGTGATCGAGTGAGAACCGGGGTATTCAACGTGATATGGCCGTAAGCATTGACAAAGTGTAATGATTGACTAGATAGATTAATTACCACACGTATTTGGGGCCCGACCTATATTTCTTCTTCCCTGTACTCGCAGGATGCCGGCAAGAATGTTTTCTACAATTTCCTCTCCGTTGTAGCTCTTGATAGCTTTTGTCTTTTTGGCGTCTCGCCAAATCTCTGCTCGTTCATGCATTCCCACGAGCTCGCCAGATATGTTGTACTTTGATTTCATCTGTCCCTCTAACTTTCAATCTGTCCTGTTCGTATCACATCCTCCAAGCCCTCTTTCCTCATTATGTGTCACAAAAAATACAACTGTCTCTTCCTGATGTAAATTATATTTTTGCGATTGTCTCTAGAACATCGCCGTGACTCATATGTTTGATTCATGCTATTCCAAGCATCCTTCTGTAGAACGACATAAGTCCGGTATCGTTTCTTGGTTTACAACGATATTTTTATGTAAATGATAATTTGGGAATTGTAATAAAAACAACTGAAATTATACTACTCCAAATAATTCATAAGATTAAATATAATTATGTTGATTATAACACATTTTTATGTTTTTTAACAGTCAGTAAAATGTCAGTAATGTTAGAACACCATGAGAAAAAAAAAGAGTTGGAATTCCAAAGCAGCTTATCGTTGAATCCAATGTTATTCTGACAACTGCTGCGAGGCCACAAGAAATATCGACTTCTTTATTTGAATCGGTGGCGTGAATAGCCGTGCTTCATGAGTAAATGTGGGTCTTTCATTAAAAATATCAAGATCAAGCATACACCCAGGAAAAAAACAAGTAAGCATTAACTCAACTGAGCTCCCTTAATATAACAAACGCTGCGAGACTGCTAGCTGATTTTAAATAAAATCTCTCTAGTACAAATATTTAGTTTCTGTAGAGAGACGAATGCCACGCATAACTGTACTTATTTTTTTTAGAAAAGAACCTACAAGTTTAATAAGTTATTAACAAAGTACAAACTCCGGCGATAAATTATTTCTGCTTTAGGAGAATAGTTTTAATATCTTACAGTTTGGAAACAAGACTGCTCAGTTATCTTTCGAGTTGTCCAAACCAACTTCAAAGTGAAGTAATTCATTATGTAAACTGTCAGACAAGATAATTTCCTCTTAATATCCTACACATTCAAACAATGATGTATTTAACATGACCTGTAGTCAACATAAAGGAAACAAATGTACTGACAAACACTGTAGATAGATCATTGGAGAAGGCCCAACGACCCACAACGACCCGATCCTATCCGGTTTCAATATTGAATTTTTTTTCACAATTAGGTTATGCTGTTTACAGATATTGATTTGAGGCAGTCGTATTTCTAATCTCATCCACTGTTTTCCTGCCGTTCTCAAAGCGAACGAAGAAGCAAAAGGAGAGAAAAAAAAAGCAAAAAAGAAAAATGCTATAACAATAACATTCTCTAGTTAACAAGCTTGCATTTGCAAGAGTGTTAAGCCGGCTTCCTTTTCATCTCTCCCTTGCTGCATGCTATTTTCCCAGATAAATCAGCAACAGGTGTTCAAATAGAATATATCTAGCGTTTTAGATTGCCTAGTAGGTTATATCGTTCATTGCTTGGAATAAAAAAGGGCCTTTTATTATAATTATATAATAAGAACAAGGGTGCAACAAGGAATCTTTCAGTAAGTATAGAACTCATTACACATGTGAATTAATCCGCCATAAAAAATATTTCTTTATGTTATGATAGATTTTCTGTATATATAAAGCACAGTTTATTTTACCATTAAAAAAAAGTATATTTGGATACCAAAAATATAAATATTCTGCGGGACTATCTTTGTTAGTCCTCATTCAGTGTCAGGAGCCTTAACGTGTTGTGTAACTAAAAGCATTGTCTAATCACAAGAGTGGAAGGAATTAGCTTCATATAAAGCTCTTCATTCATTATTGTTCATCATTAGAAAATATAACAATTTCTTATTAAATGAATGTTTACTCTCCTTCAGAAAAAATGGTGGGTTCGATCGATACGTTTAAGAAAATTCGTTCTTCCATTTTTTTTTTCGACTGTATGTTGCGATAGAAAACTAATGAAAAGAAACACATACATATGCTTAACTATTTGCCTCTTACGCTATTTTGCATGGAAGAACTAATCGAGCAAAATAACAAAGATTCAGCTAATATATTATAATCACAATCTCCATTGTTAATATAGATATTCTATCTTTAAAATTGTTCCAATAGCTCATATCTGTTCGATTTCGTATCCAAAATATAACAAGACAATTTCTAAAATATTAATGGATCAATTTTTATCTGATAATTTGTACTACTTCACATGTTATTCCTAGTGGATAATTTAAAAAAAACGAGCCTCTACTAAAACACAAAATCCACTAAAATAAATTCTGAATTATTAAAAAAAAACGGACTGTATGATATTTGAACAAATGTAATACTGTATCAAATGTATTTCTTCGCGTAGATATGCATTCATACTGGACCTGAGGTTTTAAATCCCACTTTGCTTAATCTGAAATTACTTACTGACCCGGGATTAGTCCAACATTTATTATTTGCACCAGTTCAAACCGTTACAATTAAGACTTGCAAAGCATTTTCACTGTGACTAATCACCCACACACTATTCTGCTTTTAGCTAGTTTAGTTTTATATCTTCGACTATGTGTTGTCATAATTTAAAGTTATATCAGTATAGAGAGGCCTAGCTTAGCAGTAGCAGTCGGACATCATATGCATCATGCGTAGGAAGAGAACTAGCTCAGACTGCAGCATAATGTGGCCTCAGAGTTGCCCGCTGGAGGCACTTGCAGTGACACCCCTCCATCGAACTACAAGAAACTCGATTTTATTCAACTGTTGATCATAGAAGTCTCTCAAGACGCTACACAAAAGTTCGGGCTTCTAACTACCAGTTGGAAACATCAACCAGAAAACTGCCAACGAGATACCCTCAGTATGAAAAGCTGTTGCCACCATCCACACACATCATAAACCACTCGTGATTGCATCACTATTAAGACCGGGGGAAAGAAAAGAAACCTGGAATCTCTTCCTAACTAGAAAAAATAGATGAGCATCTATTCTTCTTCAATAGAAGGTATAATAAATGTATAGTTATGATATAAAAATGACAGTAATATTTATAGTAAATTTGCTGTCCAGCTATCAGGCAGTTAAGTGCCATACGTGATACACGCTTGGGCGATCATGTCTCGAAAGAGACATGACTGACTGGGCAGAATATTATCCCGCAGTAGGTTGCCATTGCTTTCTGCGGTAGACTGGTTGCCGACCAAGGCTATAGAACCCAATCTGTCCTGTTATTTAACCCATAACTGGAAGGAAGAGACGGATTAATACCTTTCCCAAGGGTATTTGCGCGTAAGTGAATGCAATGAATTCAGCTGGAATTCGAACTCGGTTCCCCCATTTCTCGTTCCGAGCCGATATCCAATGCACCACAACGCACATCCTCAACGCACATGTTCAGCTATATGTGAGCTAAAAATAACTATAAATTATTATATGAGGAAGTAGTGAAGTTCTGGGTCAAAGGGGTGCCAGCTGGAATATCTTTATGTGTGACAATATTACTTTACATCATACCACACAAGCAGAAGTATCCGGTAATGGCTGCCAGACAGATTTTGCTTCCACATCGCCCCTTACATGTGACTATATAATTCACCAGATTGCACCCCCGTGATTATTATGCGTAGCGCGCAGTTGAGCGAGAGACCATCAAAACGCCTTATAAAAGCAAAGATAATCTGAAAGCAAGAAATAAAGGAGAGTTATAAGAGATTCTGAAGTCTTTTTGAGGATGTGATTTAAAACCAATAAAGATTTTATTGAATACATTTACTCTTTAATACTTCAAGATATTTCTGCACAGTTTTGATAAATATATTTGATAAAATGATGACTCAGTTTTATTTGGATTGTGCTTAATTCAGACGACTATTTATCTATCGCACCCATTGTGTGTGTGTGTGTGTGTGTGACCTAGTACTATGGTAAAATTTTAAGCTTCAATATTTATCCAAAATTCTCAATAAGAATCTTTGCCTCTAACAGTATAAGACGCGTAGGCATGTATAAAGATTTCGAATTTAAATTAAATGTAGAACAGAAGAAAGAACAATTCAGCCATCCGTTTCAAAGTCATACTTTTAAGTTGTAGAACTTGGAAATAACGGTGATATTTCCTGATTTTCTGTCTTCTTGTGACACACATTGCAGAAGTAAACATACATATGTATCAATTCCTTCCCTTTTTTTGCAAAGAGAATCGTTAAAACCTTCGGTAAGTTCATGTGATTTATTTCATGTAATGTTTTTTTTTAGCGTGAACTTGTTAACTTGAATATTTGTATGTTATTTTAGCATGTTTTAGCCGATATTAAAATACCATCAAATTTGGACAAATTTTAGGACAGTCGTTCTTCGAAATTTGCGGTCAAGCACTACAGGATAAGACACCGCATCAGCTAAGGACATTAAGCAATATTGACAACTAAAACAAATCTCACATTTGCCTCGAAGAGAAAATAATGATATTCTATGCTACTTGAAATAAAATGTTATTGCGATAACAACTACTACGTTAGAGAAAAATCTTTTCTTGGAACATAATTTTAAGAAGAATAATTTTATACATGCCAAATATTAACTTATAGTGAAATAGTAGATATTCTCATTATCATTAGCATTCAAATTCTAATTTACTACACTTAATTTTGTAGAGGCGAATAGTTACAATGTTAGCTTTACGACTATAGACCCGGGTTTTCATCTCAGTATGGTCGATTTGTGGCTTATTTCGGATAAGCGGTTAATGTAACAGGTAGAGAAAAGGAAATTGGGTTTGGCTATTGCATTTACATCTTTTTAAATACATTTGGGAAGTGCATAAATCCGTCTTCCCTTTCCAGTTATGTGATAAATAACAAGTTAGAATGGATTGTATAACCTCAGTAGATAAATTGTAATAGAAGGTAAACTCTAAAGGCAACGAAAGAAGCTGTGGAGAGTCGTGACCACCGACGTTCTGAAGGAGCATGGCATTTTAAAAAATATAGCCATTGAAGATCGTACTTATTAAACGTGAATAATAATCAACCAGACCAGTCCGTTAACAATTACCCAAACGCAAATCAATCTGATTAAAGTGTATTGTTATTTACCGAAAGTGACTAAATAAGTTACAAGTAAACGGCATTGAGGAGAATAGTTATGGTCACAGTCATTAAATTGCTCTACGTGATGAAGTGGTTGTCTTGGTGAAATTTGATATCAGAATGTATTTCTAGTGCATCACAGTTTATTATTATGGATTACACAAAACCATTAACCAAAAGAAGTTTCTTCATATTTGATCGATTTCTTTTCCCAGTAAAAGCCATAAATTGTAACACATTCGCTGCACAGTGATCGATAAGACTCAATTATGCTTTATAAAATATTGATCGAATTGGAAAATGTTCATTGATAAAGATGACTGTGAGAAGACAACAACCGAAAGAAAACTTTTTGTAACGTTTTATAAATGGACTAATGTCAAATAATTTGGTGTTTCTGAAACGCCAGGCCTTGCTTTGAAAGTCCAGTTTTAAAATAAAATGCTGTCGTTAGTTTTATGCTTTGAATGCCTTACATGAAGAAAGAACATTGCTGGGACGAGAAGAACAAACGAAAATTATATTATTTTTTTCTATTTCAAGAGGTTTAAAACGCGTCAGATTAATTGGTGGCTTCCTCGATGTGGATAGGGGTCGCAGGTTCAAATCCTGCCGAATGACATACATTGACGTAACAAAAGATTTATCGTAAATAATCAGTTCGGTAGAAATAAATATCTGTATTCTGTTTGTTGATAAACAGAATATCTACTTAAATATCGAGTATTGATCAAAAATAATGTTCAAACAAATAATTTATATATATATATATATATATATATATATATATATATATATCTGTGTGTGTGTGAGTGTGTGTGTGCGTGCGTGTGCGTGCTCGCGCACTTTTCTTACCAAATAAAGATTACAAGAGCACAAATTTAATAGTGTGGGATGTGCATTGTGGTGCAGTGGATATCGACTTGAAACGAGAAATCGGGGAGCCGAGTTCGAAATCCGGTTGAATTCCTTGTATTCACTTATGCGCAAATACCCTTCGGAAAGGTATTAATCTGCCTTTTCCCTCCAGTTATGGGTTAAATAACTGGATAGATTGGGTTCTTTAGCCTTGGCTGGCAACCAGTCTACCGCAGAAAGTAATGGCAACCTACTGTGGGATAATACTCTGCCCATTCAGTGATGTCTCTTTCGAGACATGATCGTGTATGGCAATTCACGGAGTAGTTAGTTCTAGCACTTTATAAAATGTAAACTTAAAGATTTATCAGATAGTAAGAACTGCGAACATTTTTTTCATAGAAGCGCTTTATAAGTGTAAAGTCAGAATTATGTTTTTGGCGTTTGTATAGGTAGATAATATATTTGGGTTGGGTAAGCAGAAAGGTATTAGGTAGAGGGGTTAGTGAAGTTATGGGATTAGAAATAAAAAACGTATGAAACATATGGATTAGTCAGTCAGTCATTTAAGTGCCATACGTGATATACGCTAGGCGATCTTGTCTCGAAAGAGACATGACTGACTGGGCAGAAGATTATCCCGCAGTAGGTTGCCATTGCTTTCTGCGGTAGACTGGTTGCCAACCAAGATTGCAAAGAATTCAACTGGAATTCGAACTCGGCGATAAGACGGTGTATCACTGAGAACCTCTTTAACGCATCTAAAATGTATTGTATAACTACACAGACACATACACACACACTTATATATATATATATATATATATATATATACTCAGATATGATCTGAGATTAAGGACAGGGTGGTTAAATAAAAAGAAAACAAGACGATAACTGTATTTAATTCACCTACATGTTTCGTCCTGTGATAGACTTTATCAATTTTTAAATTTCGATTTAAAAATACCACACTAATAAAAAGAATAATCATTTTGTTCCGAAAAAATGTTCTCGAAAGCGTCGCCATCCAGTGCTACCAAAATGACAATTTGTACCCCGGTTTTTTCCCAATCTCACCTTTGCTTATGAAAATAAGACTAAAACATACATCATAAAATTCGAAGGAAAGCGGTTGAATTCCCTTCATTTTAAAATCCCGTGACATTGCACTACACATGAAGGAGTTCTAAAACTAAAATATTTTGTAAATCTTTTTGAATGATTTGTGAGCGTTTTTATAGTTGACAACACTGAAAGATACGTAATTTAGAATAAAGCTCGTTTTTTCTTTTTACCTTGATAAAGTCCATCACAGAATGAAACGCGTAGGCGAGATAAATACAGTTTTCCTTTTCTTTTCTTATTTAACCATATATATATATATATATATATATATATATATATATATATATGCCTAGTCGTTCATGGATTGAAAGAGAGATGATCAGGCAAGCATGTATCACATATGCCATTTAACGGACTGATGCATATATAAACAAAAATCTCTCTTCGTAACATATTTACATGGTATATCAACTTATTTTTATACTGACCTTTTCTAACAAGTTAACCAGGTTCTTGATGTTTAGATGAATTTCATTAAGGTACCGTACTTTTTTCTTTCGATCTACTCCCAGATAATATTCAGTTGTAAATTACACTAACAAATTTATTTTAATTGCAATGAAATCTTCCTTTCATCCTGACAGTCATTTTATAACTACACGCGAGCGTGCTTTGTAATTATTTTTAAATTTAAATGAGATTTTGCATTCATACAAGATTTAGGTCAACTCCTTTCTTTTGCAAAAGAAATCTTTATCTACAATGGATGAATTTAAAACTTTAAACTAGTTCTAAAGACTGTCTCATTAGAAATAGATATGGATATGCGGCTATTGACGCGATAATGTAGAGGGTTGCTTGTTACCTTTTAATTAATATTTTTTATTATTTTCATGAGGTTCTGCTTTCTTCTTCATGCCCCGTGTGTCTTCTATATTCATGGACTTTCTTAGGTTAATTTATTTACTAGCGGATCTCGGGGAATTTCCACAGAAGGATAATTGAGAATTCCTGGAAAATATTTATTTTTTCATACTACAAATGATAGTAACGTCTTCAAACATAATAGTATTGGATAATAAAATAACGATAACACAGAGTGTAATTTTATAAAAATTTTATTAATATCTATAGAAGCTAGTTTACTGTAATCTTATATTAAGCGGTGTATGCACAGACCATAACCAAAATACTGTACGCTATTTTGTGGAGATTTTGAAAGAGAAAATGCTTTTTTTTATTACTGAAAAATTATGACTCCTGTGTCCATTGTAAACAGAAACGACCAACTGAGTTATGGCCAAGGGTGTAGAAACCAGAAATTTCATTATTAGATCGCGGGATACGACATCAAACCTACCTATTTTTACTATATTGTACAGTACACACACATATACACACACAAATAAGCTGCTACTGCTACGGTAATGCTCTAGGCTCTCTCCTCCTACTCTCTCACCCTTTACTTTTTTTCCGTTTCCAAAGGTGAGAGAAATGCTGAGGAGAGTAGCGTTTATAAAAAGATAAAGGATAATGAAAAGCTCGTGTAGAGAGTAAGTGTGTTATCTTTCTTCAGTGGCGTAACGGACAGAGGTACTAAGTAAGTAACTAAGGAAGGAACAAGCAGAATTATTATATGATTCATGAATTAGTCATTGTATTATTATGCCTATTATTTACTTCTTGATATGAGCGCTACATAAATAAGCTCATCATCTAGAGTCTATGAAGTAGAGCGCGTAGGACAATTAGACGAAAAATATTAACAGAACAGTGTGGCTTCGTTGAACGCACTGTAAATATTTAGTCGATAACTAAACTTATTTAAAAATGGAATTTTCTCTGTGTGTGTATGTGTTTGTGTGTGTTTGCCCGTTACCTATAGACTCCGAAAAGACTGAATCGATTTTCTTGAAAATTTACACAGTTGTACCATAATCGTCTGTGAGTGTTCTTAGCTAGGTTTTGTGTCGAGGTACCTCCGATAAATATCGAAAATCGATAATCGAAAAAATCGTGTTATAGAAGGAGTAATCCGATTTTAATCAAATTTGATATACTCATAGACAAAGACATAAGAAACGATATTCAAAAGTTTCAATGTTTCAGTTCTTAAAATAGTGCAGAAAATCGATAATATATATATATATATATATATATATATATATATATATATAAAGGCAAGATCTTTGTGTGTATCTGTTTATCTGCCTGTATGTCCTTTATACAAATCCACAATTTTTATCCGATTCTCACTAAACTTCACACAAATATTTAGGCTGAGTCTGAGCTCTAGGACCATGGATTACTTTTAAAGCTTTCATTACACCCGAGCAACGCCGGGCTATAGTGCTAGTTTATAATAAAAAGCTATTTGAGCGATCAGTACAATTGTAGAAGTATATATTTCTTGAATATAGACTATGCAAAAACATATGAGAAGGTAGAGCATCAAGATTTACTTGAGCTGCTAAGAAAACTTTATTTAATTGTGGAAATTAGAATAATTCCGAATATTTTCTGGGAAAAAATCACATTGATAAAGGCAAAAAATTGATTGATTCGATTGATATATTTTCAACAGCTTATCAACCTTTTGCAGGTGATTTAAAGCCTGTAAATATTTTCGGATTGTAAGTATTTTTTAACTCATTTCACCAAAATCAAGGCGGTACCGCCCCTTATGTGCAGGGGGCTACATAAGAGAGTTAAAGTTTTAGGCAGAAGGAGAGTGAGGGAAAGTCGAACCAGTTACAGGGGATGAAAGAGACTGGTCAAGAGAAGGAGGTGAACACAGGAGTGACGACTGTTGCGAAGGTAGGAAGAAAAGAAAAGAACAAGTTACACGGGGTGATGTAGAAAGGACTGGAGTCAAGTGGATAAAAGATGGAAATTGACATCGCATTTATATTCCTGGAGATTGTACATGGAAGCGAATTCCACAGTTGGGAAGCGCAAGAAAAGAAGCTGCTTGGGTAGAATTGTCGCCTGTATTTGGTTGTTCTAAATATAAAAGGGTGGATAATAATAATTTAGTGACACAAGTCTTAATAGTTAACCCATAGCTGTGTATAAAAAAGTGGATTCATACTTTTTGCAAATTTACTTGCGCGTAAGTGAATTTAACGAGCCTGGCTAAAATTGGACTTCGGCTCTCCAATAAACAATTCCGATTCGTTTTCCATTCGTTTTCCACACATCCAAACTTAGAGAAATTCCCAATTGATGACCTGTCCAGTTACTGGCCAGGCTTGACATTGCTTATCTTCGGTGATTATTCTGGAAGCAGCGTTTCAACGTGATATGGTCATAGGACCAAAATAAATTTAGAATCTACACATAAAAGACAGAAGCATAAGTTAAGAAGGCGTCATCTCCCTCGAATTATTCAATCTGTAAAGCAAGGCAATATAAAGAGTACTCTTCATAGTATTCTCCTGTTCACTTTCGTACAAACGACAATTTTTCTTGACATCATATTGTCTATGGCTCTATGATTGATTTTATCATTTTTGTTGTTTTTACTTCTAACCATAATTTTTTCTGACCTAAATGTCTGTGTGCTGTCGAGTAGGTAATCAAATATATACAAGAAAGGATCAACGTCAGTAGCCTGACACAATTATTACTTGGATTTCAATCTGAAATGTTGGTTTCATAATACTAGAACTAAATGTGGAAAGATTATATTAACTAAATTACGGCAATGGTTATTACCAATGAAATGGTTGTTGAGAATGTACCCGGAAAACGGAATTGGTGGGTTCAATTTCTACATAAGTTCACCTAAATGTTGATAATGGAACTCGGCTATCCTACTTTGGTTGTCAACCAGTCCAGGGGAAGTAACCCAAACCAATATTGACTGAGTAACTCCTCTCTGTTAAAAATATACTTTCTACGTACATCCGAGCAGCGACAGATAGCACGTTGAGACTGTGACCTAATAGTCCCTACAGTATTAACATAAAAATTTTTCTGAATAGATTTCTGGGATGAGAAACTGTCATTACATATTTTAGAAGCGGTCTATTGCCCCAGATCTTGGGTAATGTTTTGTAATATTATCGAAAAACCTAATATAAATAACCTAAGTTTATCGCGATAAGGAAAGGGAATAAAATCGGTATCATCGACGTTTTCCACTTGACAATGAGCTTAATAAGGGTTGTCATCTGATAATGCAGAAGGGCACATGCATATCTCAAAGTCTAAGCAAAAGCATTTAACAATGTTATACTCCTAACTCCTAAACCCATCACTTTCAGAAGAGCATCCGGAGTCGTCGACGCTTCTGTAGTTTGTCATTATTATAGGCACGGATGTTGATTCTTCGGGCAAGGTAACCGTCAGTTAAGTGCCATATTGTACACGTGTGGGTGATCATGTCTCTTTTGAACTATGACTCAATAAGCAAAATGTTTTTCTGCAGGAGGTTGCGGTTTCTTTCTGCTTTATACTGGTTGCAAACCAAAGCTATAGAACCCAATCTGTCCTGCTATTTAGCCCATAGCTGGAATGAAGAGAGATGGATATTAATACCATTCCCAAGGGTATTTGCTCGTAAAGCACCAGAGAACAATGCCTCACAAAAATCTAGCATTAAAATTAGGATTTAAATTCCTAATTTTACTAACAATTAATATTAAACTTACGTTTTAATCCAATAGGGTCTTAATTCATAAACAGTAAATAATTATAAATCTTGAAATTTTTCTTACTTCTTCTTCTTCTTCTTCTTTTTCTTCTATGTGCCCTGTCGCTTCAGGACGTAGGCGATCATGGTTCTCCACGTCTCTCTATCCCGTGTGGCTCTTAGTATGTTTGCTCCTGTTACTCCTGGCAACCCCGCTCCGTCATCCACCTGATCAGGCCCTGCAAATATGTTATCCGCTGCCTTCCTCTGTCTCTCTTTCCTTCTATCTGGCCAGTCAGGATGAAAAATGATCAACCAACATATTTCCATGAACCGCATATTTAAGATCAATGACTGGCATGTGGCTCTCAAGCCACAGTTCGGCCAGTATAGGGTCATTATCTCACAGCCTGAAGAGACACGACGCATGAAAAGAACCATAAACGTTATAGCATATTTTTACATTAAATATATTGGGAATTTTGTACATTGTTCAGGGCAAATCAAACGATAATCATTCGAATATAGATTTTAAAGATATTTCAAACTTTGAAAAAACAGCCACATCATATTTAGCTTTCATTTGACCTTTTGTGAAAATCATTTCAACTTACTGAATATCTTATGTGAAAACGTTGATTTATTCATACATTGTGAAGCTGATCTTACGAATGATCGATGGGTTAAGGAAAATGTACTTCACCACAAGAGAGATTAAAGAGACTCTAAAATTGGATCTTTTTTTTATTGTTGTGGCAAGAGAAATTATTAGAATGAGTCACAATGTGCAAACTTAACCTGAACATCGCCAAGCACTGTCTATTCAAACATGTGGCTTGAAAAGATTCAAGACATATAATTTTAATTTTTCGGGATTATGCATCAGATAACCCTTTTAAGAAATAAGTTACTCAAATGCAATTCACTTTAGGCAAATGTACCCTATTATGTACCCTAAATGTACCCTATTTTATAATACTTGTCAATTTTCTACCCCATAATTATCATTAATGATGCGAAATTAAAATGTACAAAGTATATTTCGAATTAAATTAACTCATTTTATTGGAAATATTTAAATCAGACTAATGTATGTAAATGTAAAACCAACTATTAATCCTGAACCATCTAATACTAAAAATAAAAACAAATGTAGAAAAAGAAAAGTAATATGGTTTAGCCCCCCATACTGTAGACTAATTTTACTATAGGAAAATAATGGATTGTTGGATTACACACGCATCGAGGTCGCCAACCAGCCCCTGGATCTCTGTGCAACTACTGTCTGAAACTCAACTCAAAACTCAAAACTAAAAAAAAAACTGATTCTGTGGCCGCTGATGTTGCTTTCATAATTGCCGCCTGATACCTGGGACTTCTGGTGTATTCTGTCTCGGGCTCTGACCATTTTAACTCTGGCTCTTCAAAAACAAAATCTGCCACTCCGCAGCATCGCCTAGTGCAACATACCTTTTTCGAAAAAATTCTGTCATTTTTTTACTGGCAATCATTAATGACCCCAGCAATATTTCATACAGAAAAAGATATTATACAACGATTAGTAATCACTCCAAAATCCATGATGTTAATTGGATATTTCATCCAACTCTTTCCAAATCCTCTGCCTTTTTCTCAAATTGACAAACAAATATTCCTCAATGTTCGTATTGGGGATTCCAGCGTAAATCCCAAGCAGTACAGCATGCCGTTTCCAATTTTTTTGTTGCCTGAATTGTGTCAATTGGATTCTTTTTTCCTGAAAAACGGTGCCCAACTGACCCTACTTTTGTACAGTCTATACAAGTCTAAAATGAACAACGTGCATGGGAAAAACAGAAAAATGGAAATTGAAGACAACATATCCATCGCACGCTGTATATTTTTCATGCGTATAATTCTATCAATTAGAACATTGCTTTAGTCGAAAGAACTTCATGTATCGGTTAATTTCAATTACATATGGCAAACATTGAGTTCAACAATAGAATGATAATCTACAATCTTTCTTTTAAAAACTATATATACGTGTGTCTGTTTGTGTGTTTGTTTGTTTAAAATGTGGTGAATGAATACACTGTAGTTACCTAATAATCACTATATAAGTTATTGTTTTTTTATAATGATTTTCAAATTTTGTATGGTCCAAGATTCACTCGTGATAGGGCTGACAGAGTAAGAAACACTGTTTATGCAGATATTTGGGGGAGATAATGTTTGACTCTATACTTAAGGTTAAGATTGTATTGATCACAAAAGCATCGACTTCGTAGTTGATTCATCAAAGCAGCGATTCGTGGTAAGATGCTACCCGAGTGAAACCTTCATCTCATTAATGAAATTCGAAGGGAATGATGATGATTAAGCTATGATAGTTAAAACTGGTGCAACTCAAGTAAGTCGTTGGTCTGAACAGTTTCTGTGGAAACAGCAATAACAAGATGCGTGCGGCGTTTCATGTGTTAAAAAGGAGTTTTAAAGGAGAAAATAATACGACGTCCACGAAGACGCAGCGATGCTTTTAGACAGTATTGAAATTGAAATGTTACAATTGGGTAGCCACTGTCCATATATGGCAACCGCACACAATTTTCGGCTAAGAGGACTCAGCTATTTACTTTAGCGGTACAGGAAACCGATAATTTTTACGGCATTATTTGCGATAGACCGTATGTACAAGTTCCACTATAAGTTTGAGTTGAGTTCCAATAAGCTCTTAAGGTACATCGCCTCCCCAGAAGAGGATTCATTATCGCCATAAGTGCAATTTCAGGGTCTGCTTTTTTACTAGTTTTACGAGGCACTATATGTGATTAGTCTGTTTCTCTCCACATTGTGTGGTTAAAATTACGATTAATTAGCCACTGTCCATATATGGCAACAGTACACCATTTTCGACCGAGAGGACTCAGCTATTTACATTAGTGGTTCAAGAAACCGATAATTCTTAGGGCATTATTTGCAATAATATGTACAAGTTCCAATATATGTCTGAGTTGAGTCCCAATAAGCGCTCAAGGTACATCGTCTTCCCAGAAGAGGACTCTGGTTCTGCTCTTTTTACTAGTTTTACGAGGCACTATATGTGACTGGCCTGTTTCTCTACACATTGTGTTGTTAAAGTTAAGTCAGAGTTGATATCGGCTTTGGTTATGTAGAGTTTTGTAGGTGCTTACATATATTGTTGTGTGATCAGCATAGATATTCAGAAATAAATGGTGATTACTCTTAGGCAGATCAATTATGTAAAGTAGGAAAAGCTTTAGATCAAGAAGTGAGCCTTCGGGGAAAACGCCTGTATTGATTGTTTGGGCCTCAGTGGCTTTCTCGTAAAAGTGATTATTATAATCTGAAACTCAAGTATGATTTTTAATATACGGATATACATATATCCTGTAACATATACATCATTTTCCTAATTCTAATTTAATGATAAATATATCAACTTGAATAATTGTTATGGGGAAACACACCTATTCTCAGATAATGGACTCTCCCCCCCCTATATTAATGAGAGTTAACAGAAGTTAGTGAAAGAAGCTGACCTGGAGTGGCATTTTAATGACGGTTGGGCATCACGATATTGGGGATCCTGGACTTAACATTTTCAATCCCTCCCAAAGTAGGATAGTTTAGGTTTTGCTTTTTATGTTTTAACGATGATTAAACTTAGCTAAGGTATGCATGGTCATTGGCCCAACTTTCTATTTTTTGTCCTCTCTTTTCTTGGTTTAATTCCCCAAATCTTTCCCTTTTAGGTGCCTAGAGACTTTAGTTCCCTGGTAGATGCGGGGCATTTTTCGTTTCAGGTGTATTTATTTTCGTAATTGTTATTGTGTTTGTGTGTGTGCGTGTTTTGTGTGTATGACTGTTTTGAGATCTGCCAGCCCCGTTAGAATTTCTCCCAGCTAACTAACATTTCTGTCACGATTAGAGATTGTGGAGGTTTTATTAATAACGTCAATTTTGTTTAGTTTTTGTATATATTTTCATTCATTGTATAAAAATCATTGGTGTTATCAATTTTAAATTGTACATATGGGTTCAGTTAGATTTTAACAGAGTGTATTGAGGCATTATGGTATTTGTAGCAAGAGTGGTACGTAAGAATTTGATGTTTTGGTGCAATGGATGTTGTATTGTCTGCTTGAGTCAGTGAGTGATGAGTGAGGCCAGCTAAGTAAATGCAAGACAGAAGAAGACCTGTCATTCCCAATCCCCCTTTTGACCTTGTGCCACATTTTTGTATTTATACAAAAATAAATATTGAAGATCTTAGAGTTCTTGGGAAGTTTATATGAATTCTTAGAGTTCTATTGGAGTTCACTACAACTGCTAGGCAGTTGATATTAGTCGGCAGTAAGCTGAATACTAAGGAGTCAGCTTTCAGTGGAAGATTACCAAGACCGTAACATTTTGGGTACGTTAAGTCGATTAGCAACAGACATTGCACGATTATAACCTTCAATACGAAATCTACTCCACAACAATAATACAAAGACAGTCGACTGGACATTGGAGATTTTTTTCTGAAAACGATATGCTATTTTTTAAAAATATTTTTTCAAAGGAAATTCTTAGGCAAAAGTTAATAAAGAAAAGATACAATTCTAGGCAAGTGTAGCCATATCTGATCCGGCTAAACATGGCAACAAATATCCCATCCGAGTCGAAGTCGTCTATCCCTATTGTCATGACCATTAAAAAAGCAACATCAGAATTTTCTTCAAACGAAAATTGTCACGTTCGTCTTTCTGTTTAAATTTGTCTTGTCCGTACATTTTTTCTGCCTTTGTTTTCTTCAGCTCTTTACCAACACAAAATCTCTCTTAGTTTTTTGTCATGCTCGACAAGTTTTTTTTTTTTTTATATAGGGTGGGGGTTATCTGTCACTATGTTTTCTTTTAATACACTTGCGTGTGCTTTACAGCATGCGACTTTCCAGACTGGAGGATTTGTTTCAGTCATGCCTCGCGGTGATTTTCAACTCTTTTGCCGTTGACTGGTTTGAATGTGTTTCTTTCGTTCTGTCACTGTTTGGCTTCCAGAAATAAGATTTCCTTTTGTGTTTTCATGAAAAACAAAGCTGTCTATTTTTATTTTTATGTTTGGCTTACAATTCATGATCTCATTTCTTGTTTTCTTTTTGGTGATTTCGTCTGGCTTTATTACTAACACTATCAGATCTGTTCTCATACCGATTTTATTATATGAGGTGCTACCCAAAATTTGAAATAATCTGAACAGTGATATATGGACAATTTTCGATATCATCTCAGATTATCTTTCTCTGTAAGTGAAAGTATGCATTTCTAAGGAGAAAAAAACAATGGAAAAAAAATAAATAACTTTTTATTTGAAATTCTCCGATGTTTTAGATGTAACTTCGTATATATTTGTTTTTTCTTTGTTTTTTATATGTTAGAATGTCCTGTCCGACAAAAGAACATGTTTGAACTTTTTTATAATCATATCGCTCCAAGCAAGGCAGTTGACTGCCACTGTTGTGCAAGGGGTTACATAGGAGGAAAGTTATGACAAAGAGTGACAGGTTATAGTGGGTGTCAGGAAGTGGGTAAGAGAAGGATGAGAATACTGATGAGAGTGGAGTGAACGGATAAAGGAGCATGAGAGAGAGAAGATGCAAGTTAGCAAGATAGGAGATGACTATCGACTTTACATTTAAATTTTTGAAGATTGTAGTTGTCGGGGAAGCAAGTAAACTGAAGGGAATTCCACGGCGGTAAATGCAAGAAAGAAAGCTGATAGAGTAAAATTTGCGTTAATATTTTATTGGTTTCACAGTAAAAGGGTGGGACCTAGTTGCTAATCTTGTGGCTTGAGTAAATTCATATATCGGGGGCACCAGTAGGCTAAGTTCATTAGAGCTAGGAAAACTTTATTTATTTAGTGAAGATATTGAATAGGTAGACAATTTTACTGCAAAGACACCGCTTGTAACTGGAGAAAATATATATTGAACAATACAAATATACAATACAAAAATAATAAAGTGTTTAAGATAAAGTTAAGTCTTCACTATATATGCAGACAAGCATTTCTAAGAAAACTAGAAGTTCTATCAGGATTTATTATTTTGGCACGCAATATTGAAATTATATGACTCACAGACGTGGTTTTGTTGAAAACAAGCACGGACAGAAAACATCAGGAACTTCTAACCAAGGCAACCATAGAAAGAGGTAAGAATGGATTAATCAATAGTTGTAAGAAGACAGTAAACGTGGACTTTAGCAAGGGAAAAAGCCCAATATACGTGCGATAAACTGAAGTTATCAGAATAAAATAATCAGTTAAATTAAATCGCCTGTTGTGAAAGTAGTTAAAGTTAATTAAACAAGCACAGAAATTAAAATACTTGAGAGGAAAATGTAATATAGTAGTCCAAAGACAAATTGAAATAGAAAATGATACTTGCCAAGATATAACAGCTATTATAAGATAGGAGCATTTCGTTCGTTAGAAACAAATAAAAGATGGCTTTACTGCTAGGCAATACCAACACTCCGATATGGTAATGGATGCTGAATAAAATCCTTACAGATGACTTGATGCAACAGAAATTTTCCGCTATACAAGAATCCTGGGAAGATTATGGAAGGTATATGTGAACAATGAGGAAGTTTTAAGGAAAATGAAGAAAATAGGGTTAGTTATACTTAGAATAATAAAAAAATCTGTCATTCTTCCGTATATTGAGTACTATTCCATATCTGGTTGTGTGCTCCTGCTATTCAACTCGGGGTTCTCGATAAAGTCCAAGGGAAACGTAATCGATCAACATCAATCATATTCTCAAAGTCGGGATATAGCTCTCTCCTGTCCTTTCTACAAATATTTTCACGCCTTCTGCGCTGTCGAAATTTTCCCCCTGAGGGCCCCACCACAATGCATTTACTCTTGCTACTAGATTGGCAGTTAGGTCTCACCTTTTTTACCGTCAAAACAGTCACTGTCACTTCTGCTCTATTAATTTTTTTCTTGCTTTTCTCCCCTGAAGACATCTCTTCTGTATATTTGATTCCCTGATAGCTACAATCTGCGTAAATTTTAGCTCAATGTCAATTGCCATCTTCAGTCTACCTGATTCACATCTTTCAATTATCCTTCCTTCAACATTCTCTGTACCTTGTTCTTTTTTCCTTTATTTCCCTCTCACTGTGCCCCCAATGCCCACCAGTAGTGGTACACTGTTGCTTGGGGTGGAACGTTTATTTAAAAGAAAAACAGTTAAACGTCTAGAAAACATAACTATGACTTTATGAATGCGTGAGGAACAAAACGAAACTTCATGTAACATGACTAATGAGCTTTTAGAGATACATGGAACAGGGAGTGAAAGATATAGTTAAATGTCAAACATTTCTAAAAGCAAAAAGGATGAGAAATTTTGGAGAGCCATTACCAAAACAGGCTTGAAGAAACATGTCACATAAAATATATTTACAGTGTGTGATGAATGAATTGTTGTATAAATGCATAAAAAACAAATACGGATATCACATTTTAAAAGCTATATTTATCAAAATTTCGACTTTGCTTAATTTTAGTGAATGCTACCATAAACCTTGCCTTCCGTTCATCTTTGTTGTTACAAAGAATTTTGTTGGCTTCTCGTTCAACTGCACCCTACATAATAATCTAGAAGAAGAAATCTAAGACGTTAGTTGGCCAGATTTAAGGGGAGACATAGGTCACTGAAATTGTCGGACAGCCAGGTTCTTCTGCATGGTATGGCATGGCATATTGCAGAGTCATGTTGCCAGATATGAAGTATTTCAGCGGCCACCTTATTTACCCAGGGCAGCTCTACGTTCTCAAAACACTTGAAAGTAGTCCTCTGTCTTCAGTCTTAGGCCAACAGTAACGAATTCGAGACTTCTTATCTTATTAGAATTATCAAAGTGGATTTTCCGTGCTGCCATACCATTGTAATCAACGTTAGAGTCATCCAAATCTTTCTGATTTCTCTGCATGGTATTCAAATTGACATCAAGCCACTCTGAATTATTCGTACTGGAATTGCCGGCGTGAATGCCAAGCAGTACAGCATGCGCTTCCAAATTTATGGTGGATCGAATTCCGTCATTGTGCTCTAATTCTCATAAAATGGTGCTCAAATCATCCTAATAAAGTGCGCAGTCGACAAAAACAAAATAAATAAAACGCGCCTGAGAGAAATAAAAAACTGTAAAAATGATGACAATTTACCCATCGCATCATGTGTGTGTGTGTGTGTGTGGGTGGGTGGGTGTTCGTGGGTGTGTTTCAAGTTTCTCATATCTCAATATATTTATATCTTTTCTCGTTTCCTCTTTCCGTCTAACCCCTATTCTCAGTCATTCTTCTCTCTGTTTATTTCTATAATTTCTATGTCTATAATTTCCATTTTTGTACAGACTAAGTTCATTTGAAAACAACACAAAGCTAAATGAAATGAGATGAATGTGAGGAAGCGAGCTGGTTGCCTCGCTAGCGATACAAGAGCGAAGAGCTTCGAAATCTGCTCTTTGATTCATTATTCCCAGCGCACATCAACGTACTAAATAAGAACTAAACATGATCAGAGCAAAAAGAAAAGGCTATCCCCTCAGAAAGAAAGTGTTCAGTTCAAAATTCCATTAAGGTTAATCGGATCAACAAGAATCTGATGTCGGAGGTCACATCGGCCAAAGATTTGTGCTTTTATGAAGATGTAAACAACAAACATGAGGAAAATAGTACTCATGTGGACAATCTAAGTAATGATAATTTCTCAAGAAATTAAAACCGAAATTCAAACATTTTTTTCATCTTCATGTACATGTGTGCGGCCTTCTAACAGTTCATTACAACTTTCAATAACATTATGTCTTTTTAAGAAATAAAATTATTATTAAAATCATTAATTCCATCGCATTTCATCTTTCGAACCGATTATTCTTGGCTATTTATTCATCTTTGAAATTCTTGTTTTTGTGAGAGTCTGTCCCAATTTTTATCACAATAACTTCACAAGATATGCGATTTGTAAAGCAAAATCCCCTTTCAAGTATTAAAACGCTTAACAATGTTTGGATATTTTCATACGCATTTTGTTTCTTTTATGTCATTGGAAAAGATTTATCATTAAAAATAGTGCGTGACTAATTTCTTCGTTTACTTTGTTCAAACTGAATTAAATGTCCTGCACCAAGCGAAATTTATTTTCATGTTTCTCCCGATTTTCTAAACTCATATACACATACATATAAAGATATGTACATCTAGATGGTGTTCTACACAGCTGAGTGTATGCACATTTATTAACTTAAAATGTATATATGAAAAAACGCACTCAAACAAGCATATCCAGATAAATGTATACGTACACACGTGCAGAAAAATAAACAAATGAACGTACACAGACAAAAATATGGAAAAGAATTTCAAGAAACAATGAGGTCTACTTTTCTTTGTTTCTCTACGTTTCGACGCTATGTTACTTTAAGACTTAGTTGATCATGGCACTTCACATATTTTGTCTTGATTATTTTCTGTAACTTAGTGAAAATGAATTTATTTTCCGTTGCTTTCTCTACGTTTTTACACTCAACGTAGACATTCTCCTAGACTAGCTTTCAATCAAGGCTAGGTAGCCCAGTCAACACTGCTTTTTAACCCATACTTGCAGTGAGCAGGGAGAATTGAAGGAACGTCGTTTCAAAAGCTCAATAATACACGCACGATAGAGTAATCGACTGAGGCTCGCATTGAGGAATCAGAGAGCCGAATTTGAATTCCAATCGAGTCAATCGCATTCCCTTATGCGTTAATACCATTGACAAAAGTATAGATCAATCACTTACTCACATCTATGTGTACATAGCAGGATAGAAGTGGCCATAAATCCTTGCTTGACAACCAGAAAATGGAAACAAATAGGGCTCTTACACTTAATATCATTAAGAGACTTAAAATATCTGGGGCAAGTAATACGAGAAGTAGAGATTGAAGGTAAAATAGACAAAGGAAAAAAACAAAAAACTTATGACCTAACTCGCCAACTTTGAGTAAATTAATGATAGAACTACGTTTAGGAGAGATAACAAAAAATCAAACTTTATCAAGAACTAAAAAATACAGGATACTGTGGAGAGACATGATCGCCAAAGTTCTAAAGAGAAACGGTACATAGAAAATGAATCTGCAACTGATTAATTTTCGTAAAGTACCTCTGTTTTAATTCTTCTAGTTTCCATATTTACGATACTTTTTGCCCAAATCGCTCAGTCACTTGATTTTAAATTACATCGAATCACTGCCTATGTTTCTAATCCAGACTAATTTCTAATTCTCTTTGATAATTGTTTTCTAAGCAAACTCTTAAAGTTTTAAAATGGAATCACGGTTTGGTAAAGAGTGATAAGATATCGTGGACCTGAGTTACTATATGGACCGTTGATTTCACAGAAAAATAATGGACACGATAAAAGTCATGAAACAATATTTCCCTTCTCTAAATCCGATAGCCAGATTTATTGTCAAAATTTTTAATCACCATAATGTCACTGCAGAGTAAATTATTGAGCAAACAATCAAAATGACATTAGTCAGTTAAGCGCCATACCTGAGACAATCCCAGGCGATCATATCTGGAAAGAAACATGATTGTTTGTGCAGAAGATGTTACCGCAGTAGATTGCCATTACTTTCTGCGGTAGACTGGTTGCCTACCAAGATTATAGGACCCAATTGGTTCTTCTAATTAACCCATAGCTGGAAGGTGATGCGATGAATTCAAACCTTTCCCAAATTCAACTGGAATTCGAACTTGGTTCTCCGATTTCTTGTTCCGAATCGATATCTGTTGCACCACATCGCACATCTCTTAACTATATTAGCTGCTTAAAAGATTTTGAGTGTAAAATATTGATATATCAACTGTTAATCATTTGAAAATAGAAAGTCAACATTCTTAGTCTACTGATAATTTTATGTCTTGAAAATATCCCTCCGCATTGCAAATGCGTTGCAGAAAATATTCATGGATCTTGGATTGCTTCTATATTTGGGTTTAATCCACACAATCTTCAATTCCCAGTCTTGTTCAAAAGGTTTACGGGGTTTCGGGATTGATGACGTTTTCCACTGTGTGACATCCTTGACACTTAGTAAGCTTGAGTAAAGGAATGACGGAACCGGTTTTAGGAGAAATAACTGAAAGACAAAATTTATGAACCACTACGAGATACAGGAAGTTGTGAAGGTTACATCACAGAGAATAAGAATCTTTTTCTTAGAGACGCTATGCTAAAAGTATATCGCTATTTCTATGGCAAATGTACCAATCAACTCGATCATTTAGTGCTAACAATTCAGCTAGAACACGCCCTGCTACTTCTAGGATGCTGAATCGCCCTCATTTCTTCATGACTTTAAAAAGAGGCGTCTCTAATAGTAATTGTATATCTGATCTATCGTTAAAAATGCAAAACAAAAATGCGTTTCCTCCAGTAAATTCCTTTCTTATCGTGCTATTATCTACCATTATAAGTTAAGTGCCATACAAGGGCGATGATATTTCGAAAGAGACATGACTGACTGGGTAGAAGATTATCTCGAAGTAGGTGGCTATTGCTTTCCACGGTAGACTGGTTGCCAGGCAAGGCTTTAGAGCCCAATCTGTCCTATTATTTAACCCATAACTAGAAGTGATGGATTAATTTCCCAAGGATATTTACGCGTTAGTGTATGCAAGGAATACAACTGGAAGTCCTCGCATTGTATCATGCGAATTATAAGAGCCGGATAAATTCAAAATAAAGTGTTGCTCTCATATTTTTGCAGGTGCTACACAGTTCTCACTTTCCAGTTTCGATAGTATCAAAAGTGTTTCCAAGTCATTATTGGTGACAAATTTTCCACTCTGCAACATCTCACACAGACGAAATATCACAAGCCTCTCTCTGATCATTCTTTTAGACAGCCTATATATCTCAGTTCCACTAGTTTAACCCTCACGGCTAGAACCGGCTGTGCTACGCCCATTGTGGCGAATCACACTAATTCACTCCGTATCCCAATCCTGAGAAATAATTTTCACTCGAGCAGCTTCTTCTGCTGTGTGGAACCGACTGCCAAGAAAATGTTTTCCCGATCTCTACATTCTTAGCCTGTTAATGTCTAGGGTTAACCTTTTCTTCCTCACATATCCACGTAAAACTGTGCCTATTACACTTGTAACACTCTATCTCGAGTTGATTACACAGTAACAAAGAAAACACTCTGAGAAGTTTCTTTTTATACCCATAAATTGATACTTTGGGAAATAAGCGTTTGCGTGGATGCGTGTCTGAATACTTTAATCTTGATATAAGTCAATGTTTAGTCGTTATTTCCCATTCTTTATTCTCAAAATTTCTATTTCTAACAACCTTCACATTCATTCATATTACACACATGCTTAACAAAAGCAATCTCGAGCCATGTACTGTTGGATAGAATTTTGAGAGAAAACAATATTGAATATTCTTTAGCCACTTTCAGTTTATCACTTCGTATATACGTCATGTTTTCTATTTGCAGTCCCGACATGTTATACAGACAGAAACACTGGAAGAGCTAAAGACTGGATTCTTCAGTTTACGGTAAAATTTATATTTGGTCAGAACGTTAGCGCAGTGTTAGAGAAAATATTTGCTAATGAGTCTAAGAGGATGTGCGCATAAACTAACAGGTATCCTATTGGCGTATCGTGTTCAAATTCCATCATAAACCGTGGCGTTTCCTTTTGCACAAATAGACTTGAAAACATGTGAATCTTTCTTTTATATTCAGCCAGAAGTTAAAAATCAGGGTACACCATGCTCTTTAGCCTTAGTAGGCAACCAGTCTAAGAGATATCAACTCAACCTCAAAACAAAATTACACTTAGTATGAAGCTTGGGCCCTATGCAACACAGGAGAGCCTGCAGACATATGCATGCATACATAATAATGGCTGGTCACTCGTAATGTATTTGAGGATGCCCGTCTACCGGAGTGGGTAGCTAATCCCAATTTGCAGACGCCTACACAGGCACATTTACGATTATTCAACACCCACAGAGACTACCTGTGGTTTATACTGCGACTATGCTGAGCGGACCTTAGTTTCTGGAAGAGAGCGCGTTATCTAGATTGAACAATAGTCTGAACAAGCCAGTACGCTAAAACACTCGATCACAATGACATATGACCGAGCTAGCACAACCATCGACGGCTTCTCAAAGGGGGTCCTCTCCTGAATTTTATTCACAAGGCTTTGGTCAACCAGTAGTATTGTTTTCACTTCAGAGATCCGATGGTAAATTGGCATGGCAAAGGATGCGTTACAGAAGCTAAGTAAAGTACTAACACACAGGAAAATTTCACTAGAAACAAAGAAAAGAGTGCTGGATTGCTATGTGATGTCAGTTCTTCAATGCGGCAGTGAATGCTGGACAATATCATCGAAAATGAAGACAAAACTGGAAGCAACGGAAATGTGCTTCTACAAAAGGATGTTGCGGATACCGTGAACTGAGCATGAGGAATGCCAACAAAAAGGAAAATAATACTGATTATCAGGAAGAGACAAGTGAAGTTCTTGGGACATGCAATACGGAAGGAGAGCTTGGAGAACCTGATACTGACTGGCCAGATAGAATTAAAAAGGGACAGAAGAAGGCAACGGATAACATATTTGCAGGGCCTGATCAGGTGGATGATGGAACGGGGGTTGCGAAGTGTAACAGGAGCAAACATACTAAGAGCGACAAGGGATAGGGAGACGTGGAGAACCATGATCACCTACGTCATGAAGGGATAAGGCACATAGAAGAAGAAGCAAAAGAAGAAGTAATCTTCTTCCTGACAGTACGACCCTGGTGAGATTTGAACCGAAGTTTCATAGCACTCGACCACCCGCCCATATCCATACATACATAATGTCGATATGTATTTCGACAAATGAAAGCTTTTATCAAAACGATTTTAGAGATGTTATGCATGAATCGGATATGAATATTTATCACTGCTTAATGAGATCTCTTTGATAGATCTTATGGTAAATTGCTCTCATTGTTTGTTTATGTTTAAAGTCTTTAGAAAAAGTTAGATCTCATTATTGATGTTTTAAATGAAACTACAATTTGAGATCGGTTTAATCAGTTTTGCCCAGACCTGACAAGCCTTATATTCACATATATTTAAATAAGTCGTGCTCGCTCCTGTGATAAACTAACACGGTTTCTAACAAGCTCACGCCGAATTAATCCACAACAAATGTAGTAATTTCTCTTTGCCGCCTAGATAATAATTGTCCCAACCTTCACATGTCGATTGTTCCTTTTGCAATTGGTCACATTTCTCTGCTTCACCACACCGTGAATGTGTGACTATTAGGTTATCTTTGTTTTCCTTCTCGCAAATTAATGGACTCTAATCTTCCGACACAGAGTCTTTTTATATTCCTATATATTTTATTTTAGATAATTAAGTTTTCGTTTTTTTTAATTCCTTTCTTTTGTGTGATTCCTTTCTTCCGACCATTCAGTCTTTTTATATTTTATTTTCTTATTTCTTTTATTTTTGCTTTCTAATGCAAATATCTTCTCCATCTGATCTGTTTCGTTGTTCTTCATTTTTTCTTCTCTTACTTATTTGATCTACTTATTTCTATCTCTCTGCTTTTTGGATCTTTGTTTTTTACCTATTTTGCCGTTCCTATTTTTTTACTTGATATCCGAAAACCTCTGATGTATTTAAAATTATCGCTTCGTCTAAACTTAGAGCGATGTTAATCGATTACACGGTAACCATTTCCTTTCTACCCTGTGTCTGTTTTTGTCAAGATTCTTGCTTTCTGTCTTTCTCTTTCTCTTTCATTCTATCTCCATGTATTATTCCGGTTTTAGAAAGCTTGTCTCTAAAATGTAGATACATTTATATATATATATATCTATATCTATATATATATATATATATATATATATATATATATATTGACCTCGTGATGACATATTCGCACACATATCTATACACACACAAACACGCACATAGGCGCAGACGGAGGCATAGCCGCAAGCTCAAGAACACGTACAAGCACATACACACGTACACTCACACAAAACCAAAATCCAAAAATTACATCATTGAAAACTTCATATAAAAAAAAGAAAAATCGAGAAATATATGCAGTCAACTGTTGATATCCTTAACGATTGGACGGAGTAATTTCCGATGGTTTCCTCTGGATTCAGGCTGGTGAAGTTAACTTCAATCAGCTAAAAGGCAAACCTTGTAATAATTCTTTATCTCTATCTCTCTCTATCTCTCTCTATCTCTCTCTATCTCTCGCTCTCTCTCTCTCTCTCTATATATATATATATATATATATCCGAGTGAATACAGAACGAAGAAAGAATTCTTACAACTTCCAAAACATTAATTTAGATCAGTGCTTGATATATAATATATCGAGCTGTGAATATATATATATATATATATAGTTTCACGTCAAGAAAGATAGGATTGACACCGGAGTGCAGGGGGTTACAGTGAGACAAAACCTCACTGTACACTGTATTTCAGAGTGAGGATAAGAGATGAGTGGGAATAAAAACGATAGATAATGGTAATTGACGTTACATATAGTTTTGAAGATTGTAGCTATCAGGGAAGCAAGCAAATGAAGGAGGTTCCTGAAACGGGAAGTGCATGAAAAGAAATTGTTAGAGTAAAAGAGGTGGTTCCTTTAGGACGGTAAAAGGGTGGGACCTTGATGCCTATCCAGCAGCATGTGGTCAGGGATCCAGGGGGAAAAGCTCGTCAGAGCAATTGCTATAAAAATACTTGTAGAACCAACAGAGAGAAATCACATCACATTGGTGAAAAAGTGATTAAAACAGACTGTCAAATACTGAACGATTATAATGCAGATTCTTTTTTGAATTTTGTCGAGAACCTCAAAATGAATAGCGCGCACACAAACACACGCACACACACAATATATATCTAACCTTATTTATAAATGGAACTTTGCCTCTGTGTGTGTCTGTGTGTGTCCATTACCTATAGACTCCGAAACGGCTGAACCGATTTTCTTGAAAATTTACACAGTTGCACTATAAGCGTCTGCGAGTGTCCTTAGCTAGGTCTTGTGACGAGGTACCTCCTATGAATATCGAGAATCTATAATCGAAAAAATCGGGTTATAGAAGGAGTAGACCGATTTTAATCTAATTTGATACACTCATAGACAAAGACATAAGAAACAATATTCAGAAGTTTTAATGTTGCAGTTCTATCCTTGGATGACTTATTTTACTCCGATATTGGAAATCAATACCCCGATACCTACCAGGTCTAATCAAAATCAGTTTTTCAGCACTTTTATTTTAGTTTTTGCTTCCGGTTTGACTCTAAGTAGGTATAATTGTAGTTCTTAGTCACAGCTATGATACCATTTACTCAGAGGACTTATTTAGCCTTCAAAATTCAGTTTACGACGAAAAAGACTTATCTGATATTGATACCAGGAAATCAAAATTTTACTTACATCTATTCATTTTTCTTTCAGTCTACGGTTTCGCTTTAACTGGAAACAATTATTGCTTTTTAGTCTTTTGTGCCAACGCCCAAAGAGTCTGAGCTCCAGGACCATGGATTAGTTTTAAAGCTTTCATTACACTCGATCAACACCGGCCTATATTGCTAGTATATATATATATATATATATATATATATATATATATATATATATATATACATCGTCTCACCACAAGCAGGACAGTACTTTCACTGGTGCGCAAGGGATTACATAATAATTTTAGGATAAAATGAAGTTATTTTTTATATCTTAATATATCTTCCCGGAGAAAATATATTTTTCTTTACTAAGAATTCTCGAATATATAGAATGGTAGATAACAATAGCTAAGTATGCTTAATGTCTATACAAATCTGAGTATCCGGTAAAAATTATGAAGAATGAAGAGAGAGAGGAACAGGTGATTGAGAATGGCTAAAAGAAGGAGGGGAAAAGAGCTTCGTAGGAGGTAAGTGTAAAGGGAAAAGACGGATAGGATTCAAAGAGATAAAATATGGCAATTGACGTTACATATAAACTCTTGGAGATTGCATCTAAGAGGAAAATAAGAATACGAGAGGGAGTTATACAGGCGGGAAGTGGGAAAAAAAGAAGTTTATAGAGTAGAAATTGTGGTTACACTTGATTGGTTTTACAGTGGATGGGTGGGACTTTGTTGCTCTTCTAGTAGCTCGAGTATATTCGGGTAGTGAGGGGCACCAAGAAGCTAAGCTCGTCGGAGCAGAGTCCGTGAAAGTATTTTTTGAAGAGTAAGAGGGAAGCCACATCTAGTCCGTGAGAGAGAGACATGAGTCGAGCCGCCAGGTCAAGATCGACGACATTGCAGATTGTCCTTTGGATTTTGTCGAGAAACATAAGATGAAGTTCAGGGGCGCCTGACCAGATATGACAAGAGTATTCACTGATCGGGCGGATGTTAAATATGTATATGTACACGATGGATTTAGAAAAGAAAAACATCCTGGCCCAACAGTGGAACCCGACCTTCTTAGCAGTACATTAAGCTAATATTTCACTGTAATTATTCAACTTTATATCAGCTGAGAGAGTGAGGCCGAGGAGGCAGAGTGTATTGCTTTTATTGAGACTATCATGATCCATGCTGATGGCGGATAGAAAAGATTTTCTATGTTGGATAGCATCTTCGTTTTGGAAGCATTAAAATTTACGAGCCATTTCTTACCCCAGTTCACCATTGACTGCAGATATTTTCGAGAGCAGTAGGAAGGTTTGTTTTGCCTGCATCGGCAAATTTCTTAGTGAGGCGGGAGTAAATGGTGATGTCGCCATCGCAGTTGCCTACTTGGAATCTGATTAAATCAGGGAGATCTTTAATGAAGATCAGAAAAGGCGTAGGACCTAGGATAGCGCTTTGAGGGATTCCCGCGTTTGTGTCGGCCCGTGTATTGAATACTGCTGCCACATCTGGTCGGGTGCCCCTGCTATTCTCCTTCGGGTTCTTGACAAAATACAACGGAGAATCTGTAATGTGATCGATACCGATTTGGCAGACCAGCTGCAGTCAATCTCTCACCGGCGTGACGTGGCTTCCCTGTGCCTCTTCTATAAATGCTTTCACGGCTTCTGTTCCGAGAAACTTATAACTTATCACTGGTGCCCCCTAGGTACGAATTTGCACGAGATACTAGATTAGCAATTAGGTCCCACCCTTTTACAGTTACACCGATAAAATGTAACCGCAATTTCTACTGCAATAGCTTCTTTTCTCGCACTTCCACCTTGTGGAATTCCCTTGCACATACTTGCTTCCCCGACAGCTACAATCTCCAGGAGTTTAAATGTAAGGTAATAGACACCTCTTAAGAAACATTCTCTCAAACACTCTTCCTATGTACGTTCTTACTCGTCTGTCACCCTCCTTCTGACATTTCCTTTATCTAATCGCTCTCTCAGCACCTTCCCCTATGTAAGCCCCTGCGCTATAGTGGCAGTAGAATGCTTTGCTTGGGGTGAAATGATTTTAAAAATAGGATATGGAAGCATACCCGTTCAATACGACCGAGGTTACGCTATTCGATAGGAACGATTGGATTAAGTCGATCAAGCTATAGACCTGTAGCTTGCGTAGAAGGCCAGTATACCACACTCTGTCAAATGCTTTGGCGATATCAAGGGTAACAGCTTCGCCGTTCTTATCAAGTGCCTAGTATAAGTACTCAGTGATGGCCATTAGCTTCTCAGCAGTAGACCTAACAAAGCGGAAGACATATATATTTGAATAAATGAGTAAATATTCAATGGATTAATTCTCATTGACCACTAAGAAAGATTACAGTGGCCGCAGGGGTAATATCCCGATGAATCTATTAAAATCAATAGATTTATTTGATTCCTGGAGATCGTCAATAAGATAAAACCTCAGAACATTTAATAATCAATTTCTAAACTATTGTCGGTCGGTGTAATTCACTTTGGATTTCTTGTTTGACAAAGGATCTATTAAACTTACGAATACACTAAATTCTATTAAAACTTTACTATCCTGATAGGCGCGATTGAGTTGTATTATATGTAAGAGTGGGGCAATGCCATCGAACAAGGCAAAATATTTATTATCATTAAGCCGTCTAAAATGAAGGCAACATATATATTGATGTACCTACTACTTTATTTTTCTGAAAAATAATTTTCCAAGTTATAAAATCTGTGGAATTAATAAAAAAATGTATATATATATATATATATATATATATATATATATATATATATATATATCGATTTCAGAAATTTTCCTGAATTCCTGTTTTATTTTCTCTCTTATTTTTATCTCTCTTTCTCTCTCTTTCTCTCTCTCTCTCTCTCTCTCTCTCTCTCTCTCTCTCTCTCTCTCTCTTGCTACTTCATGACACATTTCACAGACTATGCTAATCTAAAAAAAGCACAAGACAAAATGGTGTGAAATGAAACACTGAAACAGAGAAAGATAGTCTTCCGTCAGAAATGCAATAGGGAAAGGATTGTAATTATTACTGCTCTGCTTATTTTTACCTGCAATCAAACCGTGAACATTGACGCTGGTAGCAAACGGACAAAACCTCTCATCCAGCCGAAAAGAGATTCCATTACTTTCTTTAAATTGCAATTCTCCCCTTCCTGTATTCTTTATCGCTCTATCGTTTTCTCACGTTCTCTTCTTTATATTTCTATTGCACTTACTCTTTACACTGACTTGTTTCTTTCCATTCAATCTTTTATTCTATTCATTGTTTCCTGTTTCTCTTTCTTTTTCACACAAACGAAAATGCCATTTTTTAACCTGCAAAATGTTTCAGTAGCTCCCATTGCGTGTTACGCAAAAGCACTTCGAATACGGAACGATCTTGCAAAGTGCTAACTCAATTTTCATTGTATTCCGACAAACATTTCCAGGCATATACGTTCAAGCTTTTCCAAAGTTCTGCTGCGTTACGGAGTGAATTAACGCACGTCTCCGCATTCTCACTAACGCATGTACTTATCTTTCCCTTTTTTTTAAGCAAACTACAAATCTTCAAGAGCAAACAATACAGATCTGATATTAAATTCAATTTTAACGATTCGAGGAACATTTTAAGATCAAATCATTCAAAACTTTGGACACATTTAGGTTCGTGCTCACAACAGTGAAAAACAAAAATGCAAAGTAATGTTCGGGTCACGCATTTTCTATATCTGTAGGGAATGTGACATCATTTACATACCATTAAACACACACACACATATATATATATATATATATATATATATATATATATATATAATTCTAAATTCTGTTCTAAGAGTTAAGCTGAAGATATTGTGTCAACTTGCCCTATACAATCTCGTAAAAAATTATTTACTAAAAGGAGCTTAACAAATGGAGAATTTTAAGGGAAAAATTTAAATGCTGTTTCTCATGAAAGATTTAGTTAAGGTCTCCTTTCCGATCTTTGATTTTGATAATATGATTTAGATGCATGCTAAACTACATCACTGACATTTTTATAAACGATGGCCGTAGTTCAACTGAATTGCTTCGGGATTGAACACTTTTATTCGAAATAAACTGTCAGTTTTTATTATGTAAGTCAGCATTTTCTCAATATAATTACTATTAACAATTTGTTTGTTTCGTAGAATTTTAAGCATATATTTTCTGAAAATATCCTCCAGAAGTTGTAGTTTATGATCTTTATCCTTACTAAAGGATATCTTGGATGTGCGTTGTGGTGCATTGGATATCGGTTCCGAACGAGAAATCGGGGAGCCCAGTTCGAATTTTAGCTTAAATCATTGCATTCACTTACGCGCAAATACCTTGGGAAAGGTATTAATCCGTCTCTTCCTCCCAATTATGGGTTAAATAATAGGACAGATTAGATTCTGTAGCCTTGGTCGGCAACCACTCTACCACAGAAAGCAATTGCAACCGACTGCGGGATAACCTTCTGCCCAGTCAGTCATGTCTCTATCTAGACATGATCGCCCAAGCGTGTATCACGTATGAGCCTTAACTGACTGACTGATGCTTAGTAAAAATATAAACAAGTTTTCATAGTGTCTTATTTTATTACGGAAATAAGTCTCGTGTGAATTGACTTTGCAAATACATAAAAAATAAACCAAAAAAACAAATGTTTGATTAAGATAATATATCGTATACATTATTAAATTACAAACGTTTAATTTACATTTGATTAACTAATGTTTTATAACATTTTTCGTTTTTTATTTATTTAATTTAATGTTTGTATCCTTTATGTATTCTAAGGTTTCACTTTTATTCAATCCTGATTTCTTTTTCATAGGATAATTTGGATAATAAATTATTACCACCATTTCTTAGTGCGTCACATCGACTATCTTTAGGCTAATATCTCAAACTGGCACCGTTTCAAGCTGTTATTGAAAGTCAAAAGCCATTTTTTTATTAGACGAAAAACTTCACTCAATCAAGATCTTTTGCCTCCTGTTTTTCTATTAGTGCGCGAACTGAAATGTGGTTCTACAGAAGGATAACGAGGTTATCATGGCTTCAGCATGTGAGCAATGACTAGGTTTTGGAAAAGATGAAGACGAAAAGGAAATTAATACTGAGCATCAGGAAGAGACAACTAAAGTTTCAGGAACATGCATCGAGGAAGGAGTGCTTGAAGAACCTGATACTAACAGGCCAGATAGAAGGAAAAGGAGACAGAGGAAAGCAGCGGATAACATATCTGAAGGACATGATCAGATGGATGACGGAACGAGGATTGCATAGTGCAACAGGAGAACGCGTGTTAAGAGCCACCAGGGACAGGAGATGTGAAAAGCCATGATCGCCTACGTCCTGAAAGGACATGGCACTTAAGAGGAAAAGAAGAAGAATTAGGAATTCACAGGGTATATTTGTTATATGAATTTTGCTATACTGTGAAAATATTAATATTAATGGTAACATTAGTGATTTTCGTATCTAAAATATTCGGTATATTGACCGAGTACCCAAGACATGCCACTATATTTTAAAATTATAAAATATTTTTCTTAAAACAATAAGTTTCCTAAGTTAGATAACTGTTACCGTTGTTTTCAATATTAATGGGAGGACTTCTTTACTAACCGTTTGTGTGGAATGTCATCAACTTGAAAATGATATTATTTTCACTTCAGGTTCAGTCAGTTAAGTGCCATACGTGAAACACGATTGGGCGATCATGTCTCGAAAGAGACATGAATGATTGGGCAGAAGATTATCCCGCAGTAGGTTGCCATTGCTTTCTGCAGTAGAATGGTTGCCAGCCATGACTATAGAACCCAATCTGTCCTGTTATTTAACCCATAACTGGAAGGAAGAGACGGATTAATACCTTTCTCAAAGGTATTTGCGCGTAAGTGAATGCAATGAATTCAAATGGAATTCGAACTCGGCTCCCCGATTTCTCGTTCCACTGCACCACAACGCGCATTCAGGTTACGTATGATAGTTAATTTTGCGGTTGATATTGTTGAAAGTACTCAAGTTTTTTTGTTTCTGTTATTTGATACATCCAGGATGCGCGTTGGGGTTCAGTGGATATCATCCGAGTTCGAATTCCAGCTGAATTCCTCACAATCACTTACGCGCAAATACCCTTGGGAAAGGTATTAATCCGTTTCTTCCTTCGGTTATGGGATAAATAACAGGACAGATTGGATTCTATAACCTTGGCTGGCAACCAATCTAACGCATAAAATAATGGTAACCCACTGCGGGATAATCATCTGCCCAGTCAGTCATGTCTCTTTCGAGATATGATAGACCAAAGCGTGAATCACGTATGGCACTTAACTGACTGATTGATTATGATTATGTAGCTGAGGTCTACATATGGTGAAGAAGTATAGTCTTCGCAGAAAGTTAAAGGTTTCATTCACTTATAGTGATTAATAAATATTGATCAGAGAAAACGCTTTTACCTGCTTCTGTTTAATCGTAATTTTGTTAAGAAAACTTTTCTTGCATAAAGCTCATTGCTATTCTTTACATTATCGTTTATATGACAAAACTTTGTCGCTGGTGTTAAATAAACGCAACATCCACAAAAAGGTCACACGTTCTATGGTATATGGATGAAAGAAATGGCCTTCAACACTACTGAAATTATAGAATTAAAGAATGGATAAGTTCCCTCAGAAATTACAGCAAAATATTTATCTACAAATTAATGTTCAACGTCTTTATTTTAAGGGAGAGCACACACACACACATATATATATATATATATATATATATATATATATATATATACTTCAGTACCCGACAACATAATTATTGCAATCAATTTTTTAAAAAAATAATACACTGTTAAAGTGCAATCTCGCGACAAGAGTTTTTATAACTGGTAGTAAAGTTTAAAACCAGGTAGTAAAGTTTAATAACTGGTAGTAAATTGAGCCTACGGTGTCTCGCTATTGTCTCTTCAATAAACTACGCATGAAAAGAGGGAAATATATATATATCATATATATTTATATATATATTCCATTTGTAAAAAAACTAGTTTACAAAAAGAAAATATTCAAAATTTCTTCAATATAATTGTTTTGAACACATTTTAATACAAATGTACACTGGTCTAATTTTTTTATGACCAAAAGTTAAGTAATTAAACAATCAACCAATATATATATATATATATATATATATATATATATATATATAAATTAGAGAAAATTTTCAAAATTCAAAGGTGTCGGATGTACATTTCGACATAGGATCTCTAATAGAGATTCTACGTCACGTCAGCGACATTGTTTTGTTCCAAATGGCGAAGGCCCTGGGGTAAAGTGTGGAGGGGTTTTAGGTTAACAATGGTCACAAAGTACAACAGGATAGAGCTGTTTGTGGCGGGGTTACAGGGTGTTGAAACGGTATATTTAGGAGAGGGAGGAATAGATTTAAATGTAATATCTTCAATTTTTTTATTTAAGTTTATCCATGACAGGAAATCATGAATTTAAAGTTATTAAAGAAATATATATATATAGGGATTTGGTAAAGGAGTTCATGTTTTATAAAGATAGACAACTAAAGGAGTTAAATTACTTTTTTAAGGTTAAGATTTTGGGCTGTTTGAAGAGGTGTATTTAGGCGGCAAAGAATGGGTTTCAATATAAGATTTTAAAATATTTTATTTAAGTTTATTTAATTAAACCTTTTAGGTAGAAGCGAGCTAAATGCCAATTACGGGAAGTTATCAGTTTAAAAATTATTAGAGAAAAAATTTATTAGAGAAAAGTATTAGAGAAACAAAATATATATTCCGTCTGGTGGCAGCGTCTCCACGTGATGGGGAACATTTCAATATTCTTCTGTTGCATTCTGTTGGCAGATAAAGACATAGCAGAACTGTCTGAAGACAGAAACTCAAACGAGAGTATGAGAAACCTTCACTCCTTGGGGATGAGTGAGGTCTGTTAAGAACAGTTGTGACAGCACTAGACTGGTCAGTCAGTTAATTGGGATACGTGATACACGCTTAAGCGATCATATCACGAAAGACACATGACTGACTGAGGAGAAGATTTTCTCGCGATAGATTGCCATTACTTTAGTAGACAAGTTGCTAACCAAGGCTACAGAACTCAATCTGTTTTGTTATTTAACCTATAGCTGGAATGAGAATAGACGGAAGGTTATATTTGCGGAAGTAAATAAAACGAATTCAACTGGAATTCGAACTCGGCTCTCTGATTTCTCGATCCTAACCGATATCCACTGCACCCCAATGCACATCCGTACCACAATGCATATCCGTACCACAACGCACATCTAGACTGTTAGAGAAGCTAAAATAATTATTATATTCACAGACATACTAAAGATTCATTTTGGCATATAGCACAGAAAAATATGAATGCATTTTAAAGGTAAGAATTAATTTTCTCCTTTGTTGCTACGATATATAATGAAAATAACGGGTGAGACAATGACAAGTTGGAGAAGTTTATTACGGTGGCATTTTGTTTGTAGATAATGTTTGTACAGCGGTTTTATTGGTCTTACCATGAACTGAACATGTCAGGCTTTAGGGAAAATGAAAACAAAAAGTACGAGTATACTTAGAATCAGAAGGAGACAACTGAGTTTTCTAGGAAATGATGAAAGAGAGTTAAGAAAATTTGACACTCACAGGACATATTAAGCAAAATGGACACAGGAAAGCAATATCAATTTGAAACCCCGGATTTCGTACGATCATTGATGTTAAGCAACGTCGAGACTTGTCAGTACTAAATGGGTGACCGCTTAGGAATAGCAGTTGTTGTAATGGATAACGGCTAGAAATTGGAAATCGGATATTTCAGTCGGGCTATGTTTATTCTTTGCTTTTTTAGTGGAAATTTGCGAAAGCTAACGTAGGAGGCTGGGCTCGAGTTTGAATTCAGGCCGTCAAATGCGAGCTGATATTCGTTACACTATCCGCAATGGTTTAGGTTAATGCCTGTTAGTGGTAAAATGTTGGTTTGTTTTTTTTTTGCTATGTCTTGATCAACATTTTGAGCACTGAACAAAGCGGTGAAGCGAACGTCCGACCTTAAGTAAAAATCGTATCATCACTAAAAGCTGCTGGGAAAATGATGTTTTCTTTGTGCGGTTCAAGAAAGTATCTGACATCTCTTGATTTGCTTTATTTTTAAAAGGGTCTGATTGAATGAAGTACTGTCGCTCAATCCTCTTTTTGCAGCCTTTAAAGCTACTGAATCTTTGCTAGCTTATGTGTGTTCAAAAGTATATACACTACATTGTGTGTGATGAAATATTTTCTACCCTATGGTTACTTTCTAACTGACGAAACTTTACCAGTTTCTTTGCTCTATCCTATTTGGTTCAGTATAGTGTCTTAATCTCAAATATTCTCCGCGAGTGTTTGCATCAATCTCTTCCCACCATCTGTGTTAAATAGTAAGAGTTTGAAAAAAACATTAAAACTAAAGAACAAAAAAAAACAGTTAATGCAACATTCACACAAAATAAATGAATTTATCTTAAAATCCAAAATATACTTGACTTTAAAATTTCTCAAATGGTTAATAAACCATAAAAAATGAAATGAATGAACCATTCATTTAATCATTGTTTTTTGTTACTATTTTCATAGAAAATGTTCCGAGGAGATGGAGTCCATATTGCCATCACTTAAAATATTTGTTGCCAGCACTAACCATGCCACATATACAGGATCGACTCATTCTCATACATTTAAGAAAGTGTTTCCGCACAAACGAATTCTTCTCCGGAATTGTTATTTCAGGGATGTGATTAGCGATATAAATATTTCTCGATCAATAATCTGGAAGAAAACTGTTGTTGATCTTTGTAATTTGTACTTCCTACTTACTCTCTTAAGGCACTTTGAACAACCGCATTCATTAACCGTCTACCTTGAGTGACTGTCGTGCCTTGAATTGGTTAGTGTCGAAAAGTATTCGCCATGTTGTCTTTTAAAATTTCACTCATCCTCGGTTTTGGAGGCTGGTAAGCGTGCTCGATAATTCTTGCTTTTTCTTATTGTTACTAATTTAATTTTGGGAATGTATTTGTCTATTTACTTTTACTGTACATTTGTTTTCCTGCATATAGCGGCGTCTAAATCTTAAAATAGAAAAGCATGTTTTTGATTCCTTTCAGAGAAAAAGAATGAGTTAGCATTTTTAAGCTGTTAAAAACTTTTACTTTGTTTTTTGTTTTGTTTTTTCTTTAAACTTGTAAGGGAAGGTACTGTAAAACTGTTATTTTGGCTTTGAAAGCTTCTCTCAATATAAATAGGTTGTGTTTTTTTAGTCCCCTTGTAGTAAGAGGTACTACTAATAAATTCCCGATTAAGTGAAGTTTTTGTTCGATTCTGTGATGCACCCTTTCTTTCCCTTCACCATCTCTCTTGGACGTGTGCTTATCTCCTTTCCTACACCCTCTCTCTTGGAAGTATGCTCCCTCCTTCTCTCTAGCTTCTCTCTTGGACTGAGTATTTTTTTAATTGGAGTAGATAAATTCTTTCTATAACTCGGTTCACACTCCACCCTTTTCTTTTGAACAGGAGTAGAGGTGGGTAGGGAGGGGTTCCCGATTTTTTCCCTCTCCTCCGGTCTTAGTATCAGTCCAGTTAAAGCTGCTTGCAATATTTGTGGATGGTGGCAACATCTCTTCATTCTGAGGGCATCGGGTTGACAGTTTCCTGATTGCAGTTTCCGACTGGTAATTAGGAGCCCGAACTCTTGCGAAGCATCTTGAGAGGCTGCTCTGATCAACACATGAATAGAATCTGGGTTTTTGTAGTACCATGTCGCGCATGGACGGGTGTCACTGCTTCAACCTACGGTCGGCATCCTGAGGCCACATTATGCTGCAGTCTGCGCCAGTCTCTATCCTACACATGCTGCACACAGCTACCGACTGATTCTATTCTACTCTAGATGTTTCTCTTAATAAACTCCCTAACTATGAATACACAATACATCAAAATAGCAAAACTAAACCAGCTAATCAAAAACACCTAAACCTGTCAGCATCTCCTTCTCAAACATACGATGTATACGTACTAACATTTACGGCGTAGAATCATTCCTCCAAATAAATTCACCTGACATTTTAGCCCTCTGTGAAACTTACCCTGACCCTTCTATCCCTTTTTCTGAGTTTTAGGTTCCTGGTTACTTTCCATTCTTCAAGAAGAACTCCAATGCCCATATGCATGATCTTGGTCTTTATGTCAGTGAACATCTCCCTCTAGCTTGGGTGATCTCTCTTGAAAGCCTAGATCATTCTTACGTGTGTTTCCGTTTCTCACTTCTAAGCTCGGTTAGCTATCTTTTCTTTCTCAACTGCTCCACCTTATGTCCCTACTGTTCCGTTCTTGACAGCATCTCTAATAATATCAAAAAGGCCAGTTCTTCTCATCCATTTGCCCATATATGGTGACTTTAACGCCCACCATGCCAAGTGGTTGGAAAACTGTTTCACCGATCTTGCTAGTGTCCACACCATGAATTTTTCAATCACGCAATCCCTTACGCAAGTGATCGATTTACCCACGCATCTCTCTAATAGCCCTAATGAAAGTAACTCACTGCTAGATCTCTGTTTGTCTTCCATCTCTGACTCTTACAATGTCAAGCAGCTCTGCCCTCTTGGAAACTCTGACCATGCGGTGGTGTCCGTTGCACTCCCACTCCATCCAAGAAACTCAAACCAGCAGAATATCCTATTGTTACCAAAGTGCAGACTGGGACTCGTTCCGTCATTTCCTGTGTGACATTCCTTGGAACAAGGTTTTTAGGCTTCCCGTTGAAGACTGTGTACCCGAGGTCTCCTCTAAGATTAAGGCTGCATCGATGTTTTCATCCCAGCCAGGAAGTTGCGACTTAAATCCCATTTGTCTCCCTGGTTCTCCCCTGTTTGCTAGGCTGCCATTGCTCACTGGAATCACTTCTTCCGGCTTTATAGAAGTCACGCGTCGGACTATAACAGCAGCCTTTTTGCCTCTGCTCGTAATTAGTGCCAAAAGATACTTAATGAAGCTAAGCTGCTGTTTGCTGTTTCCTACCAGAATGAAGCAACGCACAGCATCCCGTAAGTTCGGCCCCAAAGACTATTGGTGGCTCTGTAAAAGTGTGCTAAATAAAAGTAAACCCTCAATACCCATTCTAACCAATGAGTTTGAGGTCCTCAACTCTTCAGCGGATAAGGCTGAGTGCTTTGATTCTCCATTAATTCGACACTGAATTGGTCTGGGGTATCTTCACCCAATTTTTGCCTAGAACAGAAGCCTAACTGAATGATGTCTACATTACCCCCTCGCTGGTCTCAAACATAATTTCAAAGCTTGACCCTCATAAAGCGAGCGGAGATGACGGAATCTCAATCATAATTTTGAAGAAATGTGCCCCTGAACTCTCCTCTGTCCTCTCCAAACTCTATAACTACTGTCTCTATTCTATAGGGTTTCCTGCCTGCTGGAAGTCTACCTCTGTGATTCTTATATTTAAGAATACTGGAGAACCCTCGGACCCAGCTAATAACCGCCCTCTTAGCCTCCTACCGATTTTTGACAAAGTGTTCGAAGCTATTATCGACGCCGACGTGGTTCAGCATCTCACAGCCCACAGACTCTTCTCTGACAAAGAGTATGGTTTCCGCTTCACCAGGTCTACTGCTGATATGCTAACGACCATCACTGAGTATATATATCAGGCTCTCAACAAGAAGGGCGAAGCTCGAACTGTTGCTCTGGATATTTCCAAAGTATTTGACAGAGTGTCATGCTGGCTTTCTACGCAATCTGAAGAGCTTTGTTATGACTGGACAGTTGTTCGACCTCATCCAGTCATTCCTCTCAAATCGCCCAATGAGGGTAGTATTGAATGAACATGGCTCCCGATACTATCATACAAACACGGGTGTCCCTCAAGGCTCAATTCTAGCTCCTACACTTTTCTTGATCTTCATTAACGATCTCCCCGATGTAATCAGTTCCCAAGAAGGTATATACGCTGAGGTGGAATGTCTATATCAAATCCATAGCTAAATCCGCTGCTAAGAAGGTCGGTTCACTATACAGGGCCAGGAATTTTGTCCCGTCTGAATCCGTCTTACACATATATAAATCTACCGTCCGCCTGTGTATTGAATACTGCTGCCACATCTGGTCAGGCGCCTCTGCTATTCACCTCGGGGTTCTTGACAAAATCCAACGGATAATATGTAACATGATCGATCCCGATTTGGCAACTCGGCTACAGTAGCTTTCTCACCGGCGTGATATGGCTTCCCTGGGTCTCTTCTACAAATACTTTTACGGCTTATGCTCCAATGAAATGGTGCCCCTGTGTATGAATTTACTCGAGCTACTAAACTAGCAACTAGGTCTGACCCTTTTAGATTGAAACCGATAAAATATAACCTCAAATTCTACTCTGACAGCTTATTTTCTCGCAGTTCCCGCCTGTAGAATTTCCTTCCGTATACTTGCTTCCAGTTAGCCGTTTGCAGTTTGAACAGGGTGAGCTTAGTAGGGGTCCGTTTGCGTATGGTATCACGCTGATAGCCGCACTTGTGTCTCCAAGAAATTCTAGCTTATACCTACGGTCCCACACATAGAAAAGATGTCTTCGCGCATTGTTACCGGGTGATTCTGTCGTGGCTATTGTCGCTGGGTGGATTGCTGTTTCGTAGGGAGGTCTGCAGTTTCTGGCTTCCGATGAAACCAGCATACGTTCCTGTTCTTCAGATTATCCTGGGTTTGAGCACGTCTTTGCTGTCGCTTTCGGAAGGGCATCGATTCACTTGGCTGTCGGTACAGAGAGGTTTTGATCTCTCGTATCTGTTTCTGCATGTCGGCTAACGCTTTCTTTGTTGCGTTCTGCTCATGCCTTGTATTGTCGGCTGAGTGCACCGAAAGCACGCTTTTGTTAACTTGGGCGTAAAACAAGTTCGCAGATTTTGTAAAAGAGTTCAGGGTTGTGGATCGGGTCAGTGGGACGATGATTTTGTGCAAAGTATCCTGGTAATTGATTCATCCATAGCCCTCAGATGGCTCCTCAATAACAAAGCAACTGGGATGAAGACTTGTCACTACTAGTGGCGTTCTCTAAAATATTCGTGATAATATCCACATCTACATTAACGATCTCCTGGAAATAATGAAATCACAAGTAGGTATATAATATAATGATATCGCAAGTAGGCATATAATGTAATGATATCCCAAGTAGGCATATAATGTAATGAAATCCCAAGTAGGCATATAATGTAATGAAATCCCAATTAGGCATATAATGTAATGAAATCCCAATTAGGCATATACGCTGACGACACAAGCGTTTACTCTCGCCTCGATCAAAAATCTTCTGTGGTTGACAAAGCAAACCTCGCTGCCGAGCTTGAAATGGACCTCCAATCCGTGGTGGACTGGGGTAAGAAATGGCTAGTGAATTTTAATGATTCCTAAACGAAACAACTCTCTATTAACCATCACAAACAATCGCACCTCCCCATCATTAGCATGGAACAGGTTGCTTTCCCTAAAAGCAAATCATTTCGCCTCCACGTGTTAACACTCACAACAGACCTCAAGTGGAATGAATTTATAGAATCTATAGCTAAATCTACTGCTAAGAAGGTCAGTTCTCTGTGCAGGGCTAGGATGTTATTCCCGTCTGAAACCATCCTGCACATAAATCTACCATCTGCCAGTGCTTTGAATACTGCTGCCATATCCTTGTCGGGTGTTCTTTCTATCCATCTAGTGGTCCTTAACAAAATCCAACGGAGAATCTGTAATGTGATCGATCCCGACTTAGAAGCTCAGATACAGTCACTTTCTCACCGGTGCAATGTGGCTTCCCTGTGTCTCTTCTACAATACTTTAATGGCATCTGCTCTGATGAACTTAGCTCACTGGTATCTCCTATATGAATTTACTTGAGTCACAAGATTAGCAACTAGGTCCCATCCTTTTATTGTGAAACCAATAAATTTTAAACGCAAATTCTACTCTATCAGTTTCTTTTCTTGCACTTCCCCCTGTAAAATTCCCTTCCGCTTACTTGCATCGCCAACAACTACAATCTCCAAGAATTTAAATGTAAGTATTCATCTCTTATCTCACTGATTGCATCCTTTCTCTCAAGCATTTTTCTCTATCCACTCCACCACATCACACCAGTATTCTGATCCTTCTATTACCAACATCCTGACACCCCTATAACCTACTCTTCTTTCTCATCACTTTTTCTCTGTGTAACCCCTTGCACAACAGTGGCAGTAAAACTGCCTTGCTTGGGGTGAAATGATTAAAAGAAATACGCCCGCGCTCAGTTTTCGAGACTAAGTGAAAGTTACCATTATGAATCCTGATTTTCAAAACTAAAAACACTTACAATTTCTATAATTACAGCAACACCATTTTATTTTTTTGCTAGAGTTTTGTACTATTTGTTCTAGTGTCGGAAACATAACTCACATTATAAATCATAAAGAAGGTACCAATTGTCAAGGGCGACCTGTCGAAAACGCAGTATTTACAACCCGATTGGCGAACAAAGAAAACTTATCTATATTGACTAATAGATATATTCTAGTAAAGTTAAAGCAGTTATGACAGTAAGTCATGTTAAAATATTAACAATCTTGAAACAAAGCCAAATGTTCATATCTTACTGGATGGTCGCATAATCTAGGAAATATATCGTTATTTCGCTGGTGTTATATTAGTTTGTAGTCTTCTTGTACTAAAAATCTAATCGTATAAGGACTGGAATTAACATAGCTCTGTACTGCAAGTAAAGGTTATAATTGGTTACATGTTTTTAAAAGAAATAATCTACACACTTTTCCCTATCAATCAATGTCAGATATGGATATATATTTGTCAAGATATAAGACAATAAGAGAGAAAGGATATGTGGATTCATGCCTTTAATTAGTCAATATTTAAACTTGGTTTATCGACAGTGTTTTGTCTACTGAAAACAGACAAATGAGCTACATAAACTACAAAAGCAATCTGTCATGAATACACTTCTGTGAGTGCACAGAATCGCCTTATCATTGATGTTAGGCAAGAAATGCAAAGAAAAAAATCCAAACTGTAGCCCTGGACTGTACGAAGTGGTATTTATAAATGTTTTAGTATGCATTTCCCACTTGAATGATGTTCAGTTACATAGTCTAGTAGGTCATTACGGCTATAGTGATTTAGATCCTCACTAAGTGTTCCTCACTAGAATTCTTGATTAAATATCTCAATATTTGCGTATACTCGTCGATTTTCTCACATATAAATGGGAGCAATATGCAACAAAAATCGTTGTTCTATGCAGTATAAACGAGGTAAAAAAGATTTATTTTTAATGAAATTGGAAATAAAAGAAAAACATTGATATTCATTTTCTTAATATTTAACCTCAATAAAGTCAATAAACTAAGACGCAAGAGGGTTTCTGAATGTGAAATAATATGAAAAAATGAAGTACATTATTAAGGAAAAAGAACAAGAACAGTAATTAGGAAGAAATAAGGTAACTTTACGTTTAGATTTCTGAAGAATAAAGTTGACCGGAAAGCAAGTTGCTCGAAGAGTGTTCTATAAGCAAGAAGAATAAATGAAATTTCTTGATTGCTCATGAAAGAGAAACGATTTGGAGTATTTAATACTCACAAGACAAATTGAAACAAGACCGACAGAGACAATGAGTTGTTCTTACGGTGTGGGGTAATTGATGACAGAACATGAATCAGGAGTGAGAGTAAAAAGAACAACTTTCTTATTGCTGCAAAAGATAGATGTTGTGGAGAGCCATGATTAGCCCCGTCCTGAAGGAATATTGTACAATAAATAAGAATAAAGTTTGATTAGAAATGTTTTGCCGAGAAATCTTGTTTGGAAAAGCCATTTAGTAAAATATTAATTTGAACCCTTTTTAAACGACAGAAAATTTGTCTTTGGTATTTTTTAAGTTTTAATAAATAATTGCCGGTTCATTGTCATGAGGATGCATATCGCAAATTATCCTTGCTAATGTTTTTTAAAATTTCGATTCGCAAATGCTATCCTACATTAGTATCTACGTGTCAGACTAAACTAACAATAGACAATATAAATGAAATGGATATTTTGCGCACCACTTATTTTTTTTTCTATCCATTTGGGTTTAGCAAAAGAAAGCAATTCAGTATCAAAAAACAACAGTTATTACTGTACGGTATCAATGCTCCAAAATAGCTTATGTATTAAAGAAAACATAACAAATAATAAAAATGCTTGCTAAAAAATATCTCAAGTGGATATCAAGTATCGAAATACGTGCCCAGATTCATAATTTTCGGATTGTAGAACTTTTACATGGCTAAGCACTTATCTTGTTCAAAACTAGACGTGGTTAACATAATTTACATTCTATTCTAACTGCCCGAAAGTGACAAGAGACAAGGATTACACTAACACGCTGGGACAGTAAATATGACAGAAATACAAACAATTTATGAAAATTAAGCTCTATTTGTTCAATGTTGATATTTTAACAAAACATTCAATCATCTATATTTTAAATTTGCTAGAATATTTTTAATGTGACGTATAGATAAGTTGGCTTTGTGCCAGTTGTTGAAAAAAAAGTTTTCCCAATGAATCTTACTTCCTACTAATGGAATACAAAAGGAATTAGAATGGTTCGTCAAAGAGTACGTGGCATAGCATATCTTAGCTCTCAACCTATGGACTGCTTGATCTAAAGAATGCAGCTTGTTATGACATTTTAATAGAAATATCGGTATATTAGTAACAGCCTAGCAACTTTTCATCAGTGAGATAGGGATTGTAGAACGGAAAATAACTACATGGATGCTTCTGAACTCTATCAAGACAGGTACATAAGGACAGCTCACCTCCTGCCCAGATATGCTAATTTTTGTCATATCAAACTCTTGTAAAGTGTGTGAACGGCTGGTAGAATGAAAGAATTACAAGAGTGGAAACAAGAATAGATATTTTCTCCAGAATCTTTAGCGATGGGACGTATGCATCGGTTCCAAATAGGGTTTTGAATAGATGTATAGTACCATAAGGCAAGGCATCTCATTGAGACTATAATTGTTTATTAAGAAAGGCAAAAATTAAGAAATTTCATAGTCGTGATTTGTCAACATGTCTATGGTCTTACAAGATTATTACCTACAATTTGATATGCAATGTTGATCGTACAATATTCAATTCATGATCAATGTTCATCACTTAATTAATTGCATCGACAAGAAAGAATTGAAAAAGAAATATTTATTGTATACAATAAATGGTTTCTCCATCTTATCATCTTCGAGTTATTTTTCAGTTTTCTATGGTCCCTACTCAAATTTCGTCATCCATTCATACAAACTCATCAGGTATTTCTATGTTTTCTCATCTCTATCTTGTACTCTGTATGTCCCGTGAGGGTTCAATTTTCCAAGTCACTCTTTCTTATTATCTGCTTAATGAATTTCAGTTGTTGTTTTTTTAATGATTCTGACTATAAGTATTTTTTCAGTTGTCATTTTCTTTAAAAAGGCTTGATAGTTACTCACTTACTTATACATCTCAGCTATTGCTCTCGTAGTATCTACCGACTTCAATTACACACTGACCGGCCCGGAAATCGATCTCACAATTACTATTTTAGTAAAATTAAAATCCAACGCTTTAAGCCATTATACTTCGTTCCGAAATCAAAGAATATATAGGCCTAACAACTTTAGCAGAAATTTAAAAAAGATGACATGATAAACCGAAATGTATGACAATTAGTTGTTGACGAAAATAATTTCTATAAAAAAATGTTTGTGGTTTTCATAATTTTAGAGTTTTCTTAATGAGTTTGATTTCTACACATTAATTTTAAATCTAGCGTAAATAGCAATGGCTTTTGGTATTTAATTTTATTGAACGTTGTTTTCATTCACACAAATGGATTTAAACACATATGAAAAGGGAAAAAATAAAAGAAGAATTGATTTAAATCTATTTGGACCGAGAGAAGGCATTGACAATTGAGTAGAAATTAAGGGAAAATTGGTAAAAGCTAAGATGGCTTAAAAGAAAATCAGAAAGCAAGGCAGTGGCTGTTATGAAAGTTAAGTTAGGAAATGTAGAATTAGGCAAATCAGAAGAATCACATTAGAGACGAGAAAAAAACGGCATCTGCATATGGTAAGTGTTGCAGGAAAACTTTTCCTTGAATTTCATGTGGTAATTTCTTGGTATGTTAAGTCATTTTGCGATGGGCATGTTTGATTTAATACCTAAACTTGTAAAAGAAATGTTAGCCAAAAGAATATAAGCCACAACATATTTATCACAATCGAGATGTCCTACATGCAGTGACAACAGCATTTGTAAACAAAAAATCCTGGCAACATCTCACTATATTTTCAACGATACACTTAAATTAACTAACGTTGCCGCCCAATATACACTTAGACAGAAAAGCGTTACTACATGTTTCTATAGACATACATTGAAAATTATCTGTTGATTTAATACACGCACACACATACGTAAATACATATTAACCAATGTAAGTGTCCAACATATACCTTAACAGACACTCGTTTCTATATATATATATATATATATATATATATATATATATCCATATATATCCGCTATTATGCGCAAAATGTTACACTCACTTGCATTTATAAATAATTATCTAGTGCTTTAATATACGTGACACATACGTGACTAATAAAAATTAACTCCATATCACGGCGTACAATGTTACATTGTGTTTGGTATTTAAATTATTTAAAAGTCTCTCAAGAAGCTTTAATAAAAATGAATTAAGTAAGTTTGCAATAAGCTTGCCATTTTGTTCTTTTACTTTATACTATATATATATATATATAGTGTACATTCTGTTTCGACGTCGAAAAAACAATATCTCATCATGTAGTTAATAATGCTGGCAATAAACGTTATTTTGGAAAAAGAAAATTAAAAAATCTCCTCTTCTCCTTTATTTTTGGAACAAAAGTAAAAGGGGAGTGAGATTTTTGTCCCAAAATTAAAGGGGAAGTGAGATTCTTAAATTTTCTTTCCAAAAATATAGTTTATTACCATCATTATTGACTACCTGATGGGACAATGTTTTTTTTCGATGTCGAAATAAAATCTACACTTTATAATTTATTACAGTAAATTATAATTTGTACATGTTTTAAACTATAACTTTTAAATAATATATATATACATATATATATATATATATATATATAAGAATAAGTAAAAAAGTAATAACTTTTAAATAATATATATATATATATATAACTTTTAAATAATATATATATATATATATATATATAGCTTTTAAATAATATATATATATATATATATATAACTTTTAAATTTTAAATAATATATATATATATATATATATATATAACTTTTGAATAATATATATATATATATATATATATATATAACTTTTGAATAATATATATATATATATATATATATATATATATATATATATATATAAGAATAAAGTAAAAGTGATTATCTAGCAGTCACGTAACACATTTTTGGTGCAGTGGATATAATTCCTACTTCTGAATTTACACACTATTTTAACGTTATGCCGGAATAAGCTAAATTCTCTAAATAGCTTGTTTGGGGACCTAGTTAAAGTAAGTTAGCCTTGGAGAACGTAGTGCAGCGAATTCCTTCCTCACTGGAAATCGTATTATTGTGGTTTCTCCGAGAATATAAGTGTTTATATATGGAAATAACAATCTTAAATAAGAACAGCAGGAAAAATCGGCTTTCACCCCGGCAACACGTACGATACGAAACTGTGTTGTTTTCTTTCTCATCTCTAATGTGATTCTTCTGATTTGCTTAATTCTACATTTCCTAACTATACTTTCGTAACAACCACTGCGTCGCTTTCTGATTTTCTTTTAGGCCATCTTACCCTCTTATCCTATTCTTCTGATTTTTTTCCTTCAATTTCTACTCATTTGTCAATGCCTTCTGTCGGTCCAAATAATCCTAAATCAATTATTCTGATTCTCTGCCGTGTAACAACATTATTTTCTATCAGGTTAGCTGAATTCCAAGTCGTTAGATTTTAGGTTAGTTTCGGTGTGAAGTTCAATTTTTTCCCCTTTTCCTGTTTCAATTGTGCTTAAACCCATTTGTGTGAATTAAAACAATATTAAATAAAATTGAATGAAAAAAAAACCACTGAATTGCTATTTACGCTGGATTTAAAATGAATCTGTAAAAATCAACCTCATTAAGAAAACTGTAACATTATGAAAACGACAATCGGTTTTTCTCTATGAATTGCGTTATATAGATTTTCTTCGTAAACAATTAATTCGCATATATTTTGGTTTGTAATGTGATTTTTTGAAGGCTCTTATATGTGGAAAAGATCAGTATAACGCAATTCCCTCTGCCAGAAATTTTAAAACGTTTTACACTAATGCTTGTCATTCGCGCCAGAATCTTTAATATGAGCATTTCTGAGCAATTAGGTGTAAATCTGAGAAAAGTTGCTAGAACTTCTAAAGAGTTGGATGAGTCTGATAGTGATTAAGAAGGTACGGCAGTTCGGAAAATTCCCTCTGATCACTCTGATATGTAAAGAACTTCATAACTTATTAGTGTGAGTATCAGACTCAACATCGAATCCTAAATCAAGTACCTCGAAGAGTTAGTGCTGTCTTGTGTTAAGAGGGTGGTTGATGAAAGAACCCATGTCTGGCAATTCGAATATGTCACAAACCACATATGCAGGACAATCATGGTTGTCATACAATTTCTCCGAACAGATCATCACTTATATCTAGTCACCTAACTTCTCAGACGGTAATCCCCTTGATTATTATATAGAGCCACAGTTGAGCGAGAGATTAACTAAACCCCTTGTAACAACAAAGATAAACTGAAGGAAAGGATTGTGTCAGCATTTACCAATCAAAACTTGGAGACCGTCGAAGAAATTGTCAGAGATTTCATAGTTGTCTGGAGGCCGTGATTGAAACTAATATTTAATATCGAATAAATTTGATTTTCCGTATGTCAATATATATATATATATATATATATATATATATATATATATATATATATATATTGTAATTTTGGCACATATATATTAAATCAGGATGTCAATGCTATCTTCAATGTGTCTAAAAACTGTCCATATCTGAGTAATTTCATCTATTTTGTTAGCCATTGGCAAGGAAGATTTTTTATTTTTTTAATTAAATGTGTGGATTTAAATAAAAAAATTAAATAGTCTTTTGGAGAAATATTTACTTCTATGTAGTCGGAGAATTCTAGGGACCCTGCAGGTTAAGTTTATAATGTACACTGAAGCTAACACGCTAGTCCTTTCGAAAGACAATTCATTGTTTTAACCACTTAACTGAATTCGCTTGTTGAAAAACAACTGTGCACAACAGCAGGAATACCTCTTATTCATCATTTATCTTCTAAATACTATTATAGTGTGTGTATTTTATAGAAAACGTGTTTTTAATGCTGTATCTGAAAAGCCATATTATTGAATGATGCTACATTTTTTTTTACCGTCATCTATGCCATGCTACACCGTTGCGCCATGTTCTGTTTTTTTCTTACAAAATCCAATCAGGTTGTGAACGAAAAAAACACCAACAAATCTGTTTTATTATCTTATTACTATTAATTGCATTTTATTGCTTTTACTTTAACTTAACACCGACTGAAATGATTCGCTTATAAATGGTTTTCACTGAAATAAATGGTTTATTGAATTATACGTCAAGCCAGACGTAGCTTTCACGAACTTTCACAAATGATGGACAACTCTTTGATGATCAACGATTGGAAATCAGATGCAAATGGAGAGATTTCTTCATCAATAGCATGTCATTTCAGATGAAAAGAAACAGATTTTATGGATGATAGCATAAGAACGTTGCTTTTGTGACACATAGGCGTCATGAGCGCTTACGACGCAGCAAAAGAAATAAATGAAACAAATACTGTTTTCTCGGACCTACCGCCTTTGTAGAATCTTAAGAAAATACCAAAGAAGATACACAAGTATATATATATATATATATATATATATATATATATATATATATGTGTGTGTGTGTGTGTGTGTGTGTGCCGAATAAATATTATTTTTGGGAAACTATGAATAATTTAAATGCTTTAACGAAAGTATTTTCGTATGAAATGATAATTGCAATTTTTTCAAAGTAAACTGCATTATACGAATGCTCATGTGGTTAAAGTATGTGCGTATTTCGCGCTAGTGGGTATCAAATATTTTCATCTGAGTTTATGAAGATTAATATTAACAAATAAATTTCAATTCTATTTTATTTAATTATATATTCACAATTATTTGCTGCGACTTGATGTCAGTTATCAGGCAGATATTGAGTATATTATGATTAAATCTTCACGATTTTTGCCGAAGGTATGAATAAGGTTTTCATTAATGGTTTTTTTTATCAAAGGGTTTCTTTAACCGATCGAAAATAATAATAATCGGTACCTGTAAGGTCAGATGGAATAGAATAGAAGAACCCTTTTGCAAATTTGTGTCCCTTGTTATTCGTGTTATATGCTAGCTTTCATTTTCATGCAAGAGAACAATTTTCTTTCAGTTGATCAGAGGAAAGCATTTGTACCAAAACATTACAAACATGCTGCAGCTGATAGACATAAAATGTCCATTTAATGGTTCATTGCGATTTAAGAGGACGAAATAAATGACATCATGATGGTTCAATTATGTGTACATTACGTTTTACCATGGGACACAGAGTTGTGTAGAATTATTCTAGCCAATTAATTTTCTTTTTGAGTTTGATCCTCACTAGGTGCCCTATACTTTTGGCCTAGTGCCACATCTAAGCTACGCTTAGAAATCACTAATTCATGGTTATTTGCGTTTATCTTTGTCTTATGGATCTTATTTTCATGAACTGCTATTTTATATATATTTTTAATGAATTTAATTAGAATGATATATTCGCCATTTCAATTATTTTCCCGAAACGGAAATTACTTATGACGCACTTTTTAATGTTGTGGTAATAAATTCTTACTACTTACATTTTTTTGCTATATGGACTTGTATTAAACTGATGTAAATTCAGTAATTATCTACGCTGACGTGCCAAAAGTAAAAAAAAGTATGAGTCTGGTGTAGTTTAGAACTTATTATCTAGCCTGACGAATTTTAATAACTCGACATTGTAGTGAAAAGAGATATACTAAGTCATGATATCTCGAAATTTGTATTTGTAAGTTCAGGAAAATTAAAGCGAACAGTTTTCTCCAACACATCCTATAAACGTTCAGTGGGATTTGTAAGAGGCCATCATAGGGGTCACACTTTTTTTCTTAAGTCAACAAAATTCTCCTCAAACCAGTTTCGGGCAACTTGAGAAACAGATAATATGATGCTTTATCCTACTGAAATAAACTCTCGTTATTGCGTCACGTTGACGTCAAATGTTTTCGTCAAATTCTAAGGAATTCATTTAACGTAGTCACCAATAAACAATGTATTTAGATGTCATGGCCTTGGGCCAATAGTTTGTCTTCAGACTTCATTTCTTTTAATCGTTTCATCTGAAGCAAGGAGATGATCCCACTAAGATATCATTGTTTACTGGATGTGAACGAGAATGAAAAAAAACGTTAATGAAGAGAGAGTACTATAGAAGAACATGTTTATGAAAACAGAATATGGCGATTGACATTGTATTTGAATTTGTGAAGAATTTTTGGTGACAGGGAAGTAAAAAATCTGAAGAGAATTCCACAGGCTAAAAGTTTGAGACAACTAACAATTAAAACAGAACTGACGATTACATACAGCTATTTTAACTGTAAAAAAATAGAACCTAGCTGCCAGTATAACATTACGGTTATTCATGAGGTCAAAGTACTGAGGAAGAGAGCTTATTAGAAAAATATTTGTGGGAAAGCCCTCCCCAAAGAAACATCAGCCCGTTACAAATACAACTTGATTCACCATACCGCACCATACTTTGCTAGTCCTCTAGGGTATAATAAGGTGAGGTGTTGTGTTTGTATTGGGGTGGTAACACGTCACTCAAATATATTTTTCGCTGCCATATTTCATGGTCGCTAAAGAATTACTTTAGGTATGTCGGTATATATGCTAGCGGCAACAAATATGGCACTTGTTCGTGGATTATAAAACGTTTTTTTCTTAATTAACATGCTGCACTAAGTTTAGTTTTGCCCAACACTACAAGTTACTACAGAACCAAAACATTAACATAAAATCTCCAGTCATTTTCTTAAATGACTTCATCAGATATAAAATTTACAATGGAAGTCATGCTTGACGCCAAACTAATTCAGATAGATCAGAAATATCAATTATATGCAAACACCTCCACAGAATTATAGATAAAAATTATCGTAATAAAACGTATTGTGGACAACTCTTCTTCCAAAAGAGTGGATAGGCGCTACATAATCACAAATAACTATACTAAATAACGAAAATATAATTTGAGCAACAGCTAAAATGGATAACATATTTCAAGTCGAAGAGAAGTTAATGACATAACCAAGATGTTGACGTTCCATACAACTTCAAACAAATAGGAAAAAATCCCTGCTAGTGCTTGAAAGAACAATGGCAGTAAATGAACTTGAGGAACCTAATTACAAGTAGATTTGTTTTAATAGAATTATTTTATAAATTTTAATCGAAATTAGCACAGGCTGCTTGTTGAATTAATACTTACATTTTCCTTATCAGAAAATGGCCATTACAATATTAGCTTAGTGCAGATGATAATAGTCAAGTGGAAAAATGATTTCTTTGGTTATAGATAAACTACCTTTCATCTGTTGTTAATGCTTATCAAATATTAGCAGACATAATTGAACGAAGCAATTAATTTCTATAGAAGTGTAATCTATTTTCAATAGTACTCCATTGAGATAACCTACTAAAGACAGACTGAAACATGCTAGTATTTGATGCTAATTAGGTAGCAATAAATATTTTCTTTAATTAAACTTCATTGAACCTTGTTTTAGTTTTAAGTTTATTTTAACAACAGTCAATAATTAATTACGTTTCTTATTTTTTCTTGTTTTGCACTATCATCATCATCTTCATCATCATCATCTTCATCATCATCATCTTCATCTTCATCATCTTCATCATCATCAAACCAAAATAAGGTAGTATTACTGCACAGCTCTCGACGAGACCAGCTACCAACATATGTTTTGATTCCAAACCAATTCATGAGTCTCTGTAGAGGATCTTCCAGTCCATACAGCGGCGTTATTACCCATTAATACCCTGCCAATTTTGTCTTGTACCTAAGACAAGGATGTATCTTTTCACCGGATCTATTCAACGTGTACAGCGAGACTATTCTGAGGACCCTAGATATTATGCAAGGCTTCGTCATTAAAGGTAAGAATTTGAACAACATAAGGTACCCAGATGATGCAGGGCTGATAGCAGACACGGAAAAAATAACAAGACCTCCGACAGAAGGTAGCTGAAGGGAATGATAAAAAAGACTACAAATAAACGGCAAGAAAACCGAATGCATGGTCATCAGCAAAAAGAGCAGCCGAAAATGCCAAATACAGGTGAGGGATACGATAATCAAGCAGGTACAAAAATTTAAATACCTGGGAATTTTTCTAACAGAAGACGGAAAGTGCGATACAGAGATCCGAAGGCGAATTGGCATAGCAAATGACGTGTTCCAGAAACTGAGTAGAGTATTAAGAGACAGGAAAATTTTGCTAGAAACAAAGAAAAGAGTACTGGATTGCTATGTGATGCCCGTTCTTCAATATGGCGGTGAATACTGGACAATATCATCAAAGATGAAGGAAAGACTTGAAGCAACTGAAATGTGGTTCTACAGAAGGATGCTCCGGATATTATGGATCGAGCATGTGAGCAATGATGAGGCCTTAGAAATGATGGAAACAAAAAGAAAATTAATACGGAAACAGCTAAAGTTCCTGTGATATACAATGAGGAAGGAGGGCTTGAAGAACCTGATACTATCAGGCCAGATAGATAGAAAAAGAGATAGGAGAAAGCTAAAGTTCCTGTGATATACAATGAGGAAGGAGGGCTTGAAGAACCTGATACTATCAGGCCAGATAGATAGAAAAAGAGATAGGAGAAAGCTAAAGTTCCTGTGATATACAATGAGGAAGGAGGGCTTGAAGAACCTGATACTATCAGGCCAGATAGATAGAAAAAGAGATAGGAGAAAGCTAAAGTTCCTGTGATATACAATGAGGAAGGAGGGCTTGGAGAACCTGATACTATCAGGCCAGATAGAGGGGAAAAGAGATAGGAGAAAGCAGCTAATAACATATTTGAAAGACCTGAGCAGGTGGATGACAGAACGGGTGTTACGTGATGTAAAAGGAGAAAGTATGCTAAGAGCCATCAGCGATAAGAAGATGTGGAAATCCATGATCGCCTACGTCATGAAAGGACAAGGCACATAGAAGGAGAACCTTTTACAATGTTAGCGGTGGATTATTGGCTCTTGTAATGTGTTACCATCCTTTCAACTTCATCATATTAACAGTGGTTTTGGGATCATCGAATGAGACTCTTCCTTTTAATTTTAACCCTTGTTAATAATTAAAAAAAACCCATGACTTTCCATGGGTTAAGCAATCTCATATTTACATTTGCTTACAAAGCACGCTGCATTATGACTGATAAAGTGAAGTAAGGTGTCTGGGAATGTCGAACTCAACACTAATGCTAATGAATTGCCACAGTATCTTCCAAATCAGCGACAAATGCCTGGAAATACTTTACAGCAATCTACATGGATGGTTGTAAAAGTAATTTTTTTAATAATCATTTTATCCCAAGAAAGGCAGTACTGCCACTGGTGCGTAGGAGATTATATAAGAGGAGATTGAATAGAAAGAGGACCGTGTCACTGGAGGTGTCATAGAATGGGTAAGACAAGGATAGAAACATTGCTGTGAAGAGTGCTGTGTGAATGCAAAGAGGAAGGGAAAAGAACACGATATATGGGGTTTCGAAGAAAGGACGTGAGTCAAGAAGATAAGATATGGGAATTAACGTTAAATTCAAACTCTTGGAGATTCTATCTTTCAGAGATGCAAGTATATCGAAGGTAATTCTAGAGGCGGGACGTGCGAGAAAAGAGCTAATAGAGTAGAAGTTGCGGTTACATTTGATTGTTTTCACTGTAAAAGTGTGGGACCTAGTTACCAGTCTAGCAGCTCGAGCAAACTCCTGCAGAGGTGGGGCACCAGGGAGATAAGCTCTTCGAAGCAGAAGCCGTGGGAATATTTGTAGAAAAGACAGCGGGAAACCACATCTCCTCGGTGAGAAAGAGACTGGAGTCAAGCTTTCAGGTCGGAATCGATTACATTACCTATTCTCCTTTGGAATATTTCAAGACCACCGAGATGTATACCAAGGACGACCGACAAGAAGTGACAGCAGTATTCCATGCACGGAAGGATGGAAGGTTTGTATATGTCCAAGATGGATTCAGTCGGGAAAAACTTCCTAGACCGACACAGTGACCCGACCTTCCTAGTAGTATATTACACTATTGATTCACTGTAGTCGTTTCACCTGAGGTCGGCTGTGAGAATTAGGCAAATAGATGCAGTGTATTAATTTCATGGAGACTAGCATGATTCGTGCTGATGGGGAGTAGGAGCGATTGTCTAAGGTGGTTAAAAGATAGCAGCTTCGTTTTGGAAACATTAAAATGTACAAGCAATTTCTTACCCCAGTCAACCATAGATTGGTAGTCGTTTTCAAGACCATCAGCGAGGTTTGCTTTCTCAGCCACGAAAGATTTCTTGACGAGGCGGGAGTAAATGACGATGTCTTCAGCGTAGATGCCTACTTGGGATCTGATTATATCAGGGAGAGCGACGGTGCAGATCAGTATAAAACCTAGGACAGAGCCTTCAGAGACATCCGCGTTCATATGATATGATCTGGAAGCATGCCCGTTCAATAGGACATTCACTACGCGATTAGATGTGAACGGATGGATTAAATCAAACAAGCGCCTGTACTTGCGCAGAAGGCCAGCGTGCCAGACTGTCAAATGCTTTGTAGATATCTAGGGCAACAGATCGAGCTTCGCCGTTCTTATCGAGAACTTGGTATGAGTATACAGTGTTGGTCGTTAGTCTTTCAACAGTAGACTTGGCTAAGTAGAAGTCATACTATTTGTCGGAGAATAGGCTGTGGGCGGTGATATGTTGAACCACTTCAGCATCGATAATAGTCTCAAACATCAAAAATCATAGAGGCTGTTATGGCAATAGTTAAAGGGATTTAATTCTAGAGTTCTTCAAAACTGGAACAGCAGAGGAGGAATTTCTGCAATCAGAAAAACAAGAAAGAGAGAGGCAGTAGTTGTAGAGTTTTTAGAGAGTTCAGGCGCATATTTTCCAATACGATGACTGAGATTTCTCACTACCGCTCGCCATTCAGGGGTCAAGCTTTGAAATTATGTTAGGTAATGTAAACGTTAATCAGCTGAGCCTAAGTTCTAGTTTAGAAATTGAGTGAAGATACTCTAGACGAATCAAATGTAGAGTTGATAGAGAATCTGCGATCAAAGCACTTAGCTTCCGCTATATCTGTGAGCAACTCATATTCATTAATTAAAGGAGAGATTGAGATTTTGCTGCTGCTTTGCAAACTCTTTCAGAACCAACGGTAGTTCTTTGAGCCAAACATGCGGAATGCTATACGGTGCTTCATTCTTTTAGCAAACAACAGCTTAGCATCATTTAGGACGATTACATTAAAAAAGAAACTAAATGGCGACGATTATGGTGATACGTATCAATCCGGTAAAGCCTGAAGAAGTGGACAACGGCGGCCGAACAAGTAGGAGAGAACCAAAGAGACAAATGAGATTAGAGTCGGAACTTCCTAGATGGAATGAAAGCATCACTTCCGGCTTTCTCACAAGAAGAAAACCTCAGATGCACAGTCTTCAATAGGGAGACTAAAAATTTTGTTCCAAGGTACATCACAAAGGGTGTTACGGAACGCTTCACAGTTCGCTCTTTGATATCAGTATAATTTTCTGCAGATAGGAGGTTCCTAGAATGAGAAGGATTGGAAATAAATATTAATAGAATCCACGGTATGATCAGAGTTGCCAAGAGAGCAGCGCTGTATGGCATGGCAAGAGTCAAGTATAGAAATGAAACAGATTTAGCAGTCAGCTGAGTCTATTAGGTTTATTGGGGAAATGCGTGGAAAAATCAATCACCTGCGTGAGAGATTGAGTGATTGAATCGTTCATTGTATGGACACCAGCAATATCTGTGACAGTCTTCCAGTCATTTGGCGTAGTTAGCATTAAAATCAACTAACACAAACATATTAGCGAAAGGATGAGAGGAAATAGCCTTGTCTATATTGTTCTAGATGCGGTCTAGTATGGAACAATCTGAAGAGGAGGGGAGCAGTAGAGAAAGAAAAGATATATAACCGAGCTTATTAGAGATAGAGAGAGAGGGACGAACACACATTTAAGACTGATCTAGAGATTTAAGACAAATCATACTGGCTAGAGGGAGATGTTCGCTGACATAAACCCCAAAACCATGCATATAGACATAGGAGTCTTTCTTAAAGAGGGGAAAGTAATCAGGGATATAGAAATCAGAGGAAAGAGCAGAAGGTCCAATGTTAGTTTCACAGAGAGCTAAGATGCCAGGGGAGTTTTCGTGGAGGAAGGATTCAACGCTGCAAAAGTTGGTACGGATACCAGGGTCGTTGGATAATGATATAATGACAGGTTAACTGGTTTGACTTTATGTCTTTGATTGTGAATCGTCATGATTAGATTTATTTTGGTAAGGGGAGGTCTAGAATAATAGTATCAGTAGCTTGTCAAATGCAACTTATTAGAAGGGTCTGCAGCATAATGTGGTTTTAGGGTTGCCCACTAGTAGTACTTGCAGACACACCTATGCAAGCGCGACATGGCACTACAAAAATCCCGATATTATTCAACTGTTGATTGGAGCAGCTTTTCAAGACGCTACGCAAAACTTCGGGCTCTTAACTACAAGTCGAAAGCAGCAACCAGGAAACTGCTAACCCGGTACCCTCAGTATGAAGAGACATTGCCACAATCCACACACTTTACGAAAACTTGCGATAGCACTATTATTAAGAGCAGATGATAATAAAGAAAACTGAGAAACCCATTCTAAAGAAGGAACGCAGTATGAGCCTCTACTCCTGTTCAAAAAAAAGGAGCAGGAATATGAATCAAGTGATATTAGGTTCTATCTATTCGAATTAAACAAAAATTAAGGAAAACAAATTTAGTAAGTATTAACTTAGATAATTTAGGAAATCCCTACAAGAGAACTTTGACAAAACCTTACACGTGAGGATAAACGTTCACTTTAGAATGACTTTAAAACCTTTTGCTGTCAAAATAGCTTGAAACAAAACATCAAGTTATTAAAGGCGAAATATTAAATCTCAAAATTTACGCAAACGCTTTAGATTAAATATTTTAAAACCTGACATTCAGAAAAGAAGGAAGTTCAATTACAGCTTACCAGAGAAAAAATCTGAAACTCAAAATTCATTATGTAATTTTTATTTCATTTTTTCTGTTGTTATAATTCCGTCTGCAATAAGCTTCCTTGTTCCTAACATATATATATATATATATATATATATATATATATATATATATATATATATATAAATAAAACAAAGACAGGGACAGAGAAGGTGGGCGGGAAACAAACTGTCCGTAAATCTACTCAGAACCATAATCAGTCCCTAGAACTTCAAAGGAAAAATAAATTGGGCTAACCACGATAAAAAATATATTTACTCTAAACATCAAGGGTTGAGTGCAAAATATTAAATATCAAAATTTAAACAAACAGTTTATAAAAAATATCTGAAAATTTTACGTTCAGGAGAAAATATAGGTTTAACTCCAGCTTACTTTAGAAAAATATTGCTTTGACCAGTATATTAACTGAGTTCAGAATAACTCAAATTCAACATTTTTTTGGTTGTTTTAATTCCGTCGGCAAGAAACTTTCTTGGTCCTAATGTATTACATTCAATATATGCATCCATCATTGTATGCAAACAGAACAGAAAGAGAAAGAGAGAGAGGTGTAACCGGGAGTGTAACCAAGCCAAAAACATGAACCGGAATCAATAGCTAGAACGTAATAAGAAAAATAATTTAGGCTAACCCAAATCAAAATGTTTATACTTGCATAAAACAGGAATTCAAACCGCTTTCTGTTTTCAATTTTGTTTGATTTTATATTTATTGTGTGTTTATGATTGACAGACAGCTTCATAATCGCAGCTAGAGGCAATTAAATAATTTAAGAGCTGAAATTTCTCTTTGTTAGAAATATTGACGTTTTTTATAAAGTCTTTGTACTCTTGTGCACCAAATATTAAGTGTCAGTAAAATAAAATTATTTTTTCCAATCGCCAAAAGCTCCGGAAACTGTGTTTATTTTCTTTGGCAGCCTTATTATTTTTTCCAATGATTTCCAGACTCAATTATCCGAAGCCTCACATTTATTCAACTTACATAAATTTTATTAATGTAAAATGTATTTTTAACATCGCGCTTATTTTGCAAGCTAAAAAATATGAACGGCATGAGTATTCCAGGACCATCGTAGAATAATTTGGTACAAAAGTGTATTATTTTCCAAAGTAATTCATGCAGGAGATTCTAAAAAATATCCTATACACCTCATAATTTACAAATGATCATCTGTGATCTAAAAATCCGGAATTAAATTTCATAGGTGCTGAAAAGTAAGCATTTTTACCAAAAACTATATTTCTTAAAAGATATTTTCTACCTCAGATAAACCAATTCTTATTCGGAATGCTTTCGTTTCTTGTTAAAATCAACCAACTAAATAAGCTATATAAATATATTTGAAATAGTAGCTGAATGTGACCTGTAGGATTAATTAACAAATAACTCAAAGACATTGAATGTCTCATTCTAATGATATATTAAATTGTCATAGCCAATGAAAATGGATCGAAAATTATATATGCTGGAACATGTGACAACAAAAACTGAGAAACACAGAAATAATGTATGATGTCTTCCAAAATCCAAGGATAGTATTAAAATACTGCTGCCATATCTGGTTGGCTGCTTCTGCTATCCACATAGGGGTCCTTGACAAAATACAACGGAGAATCTGTAATGTGATCGATCCCGACTAGCAGCTCAGATACAGTGCCTTTCTCTCCAACGCAATGTGGCTTCTCTGTGTCTCTTCTATACTTTTACGGCTTCTGCTCTGATGAAATTAACTCTCTGGTTCCCCCCATATATGAAATTACTCGAGCCACAAGATTGGCAACTAGGAAACCAATAAAATGTAAACGCAATTCTACTCCGGCAGCTTCTTTTCTCGCACTTGCCGCCTGTAAAATTCCCTTCCGTTTATTTGCTTCCTCGACAACTAAATCTCTAAGAATTTATATGTAAAATTACTAGTAATCTCTTATCTCACTAATCTGCATCCTCTCTCTCTCTCTCTCTCATGCTCCTTTCTCCGTCCATTTCAATCTCATCAGTATTCTCATCCTATCCCCCACTCTTCTGCATCTTACAGATGTGGTGGATGGCATTGGTTTGAAGACTGTCTTTTTAAGTACAAAAATTGCCGAGCGTGTGGTAAGATGGACCATTCATTTCACATTTCCTTACACCCTCTATAACCTGTCACTCTTTCTCATAACTTTCCTCCTATGTAACCCCCTGAACAACTGTGGCAGGAAAATGCCTTGCTTGGGGCGATATGATTATAAAAAATAAGGAATAATTATTAGATAAAAAAATTACTGACATGGGATGCAGTATCTAATCACTTTAAGGCAGTGAATGCAAAACATTTTAATTGCATATAAAAGAGTGTTCTGAAAATGTGAAAAAATAAGTTTTAAGCAAATTGCAAATTTAAAAAAATGTTATCTGTTGGGGATCACACATTTTTACACATAAGAATTGACTCACCAAATGTGTACATATAATCCTGCCTATACTGAGAACGGTAGTGATTGTCAATGAGACTGGTAGAGTTGATTAGTTGTACAGCCGCTTAGTTGGTCAGTAAGGATACAGACTCATTACCCGGACATACTTCACTACTAGACTGTATATATTGATTTCTACTGAAGTATTCCTAGTATTCTTGAATTGACTAACCCGTGTACAAGTTTGTATATTTTTGTTCAATATTACTTAAATTTTCTATCTCCATATCTACTCGAAGGAAAAAACACGTCAGTCGCCAACAGTAAAATCGCTGACGAAGGATTCGAAGAAATTCACCCAGAGGAAAAAATACGTTTCTCACGTCAGTCACCAACAACAAATTGGCGACGAGGATTTCGAACAAGTGCACGTGGAGATGAAAAAATACGTTTTCCACATCAATCGCCAAATAGAAATTGGCGACAAAAGAACTCGAACTCACGTATAACACCAAGGAACAACAAATTAGCGTCAAGGATCTCGAAACTCACATGCAGGGAGTTGCCAACAACAAATTGGCGAAGTAGGTTCGTACACAAGTCGCACAACAAATTTGCAACGAACATACGGATATCCTGAATCACCTTAAAAAAGTTCGGTACAAGAATTCGAACAACAAGTCGACCACAAACAATTTGGCAACACTATTACACAGAGATAGAAGTAAAAAAACTGTTGGAATTAATTGCTAGAAAGCAATAGTTAAAAATCCCTCACGGAATCCAAACAGCAAATCATGGAAAACTTTCAGAAAGGAATACTGGAAATCATTAAGAGAAGCAAAAAAAAAACATCTGGAAATCCAAAAAGAAGCTGCCGGAGTAGAATTGCGTTTACATTTTATTGGTTTCCCAGTAAAAGGGTGGGACCTAGTTGCTAATCTTGTGGTTCGAGTAATTTCATATATAGGGGCACCAGTGAGCTAAGTTCATCAGAGCAGAAGCCGTAAAAGTATTTATAGAAGAGACACAGGGAAGCCACATTGAGTTGGAGAGAAAGACACTGTATCTGAGTTGCTAGTCGGGATCGATCACATTACAGATTCTCCGTTGTATTTTGTCAAGGACCCCTACGTGGATAGCAGAAGCAGCCAACCAGATATGGCAGCAGTATCAATGCTGTATTTAAATACTATCCTTAGATTTTGGAAGACATCTTACATTATTTCTGTGTTTGTCAGTTTTTGTTGTCACATGTTCCAGCATATATAATTTTCGATCCATTTTCATTGGCTATGACAATTTAATATATCATTAGAATGTGACATTCAATGTCTTTGAGTTATTTGTTAATAAATTCTACAGATCACATTCAGCTACTATTTCAAATATATTTATATAGCTTACGAAAGGAAAATGAAGAAAGACAAATGGAAATACAAACGGTAAATGAAGAAAGACAATCCCAATTACAAGAATTAGTATTAAAATTAACAAGTACAGCACTAGAAAGGAACACCGAAAAGAAGGAGACGTTTTCGCAAGATGCTGTGTGGAACAATATTGAAACTTTCAAATACTCAATTGAGGAAGATAAAAATTTTGGAGAATACTACAGGCAATATGAAGATATTTTTAATACCGACTGCTAGCACTGGAGTGAAAAGAAAAATTAAGACTTTTACTCAGAAAATTAGGTAAGTGCGAACGCACTAAGTTCGTAGATTATATTCTCCCAAAAAAGACGAACGATTTAACGTTCAACGAGGCAGTGACAAGTTTCACAGAGCTGTTTAGCCCAAAATTCTCCTTGTTCCATAAAAGGTGGAAATGTTTTAATCTCAGAAAAGACGAAAACGAGGACTGTTCTACATTCGCAGCTATCGTCAACAAACACTGTGACGTTTTTAACTTGGCGGAGCTAACCCCAGACAACTTCAAATGTCTCATCTTTGTCCAAGGACTAGTTGCTTCTAAAGACAGCAAAATTAGAAAACGAATACTGACCAAACTTCAAAACGAGCCAGGTCTAACACTACAAAAACTGTCAGTGGATTGCCAGAAATGCCCCAGTATAAAGATAGCAAGGATATCGAAGAGTCAGGAGTCGCGCACATTCGTAAGGTAAAAAGAAATTTACGTTTTGTACCCTCCCTAAAAGGAAAACAAGATTATAATGACAAAGAAAAGCGATACAAACTTAGTAATGGCAAAAATTCAATAAAAAACTAGCCCTCCTCTTTTACCTGTTACAGATGTGGTGGATGGCATTGATTTAAAAACTGTCTTTTTAAGTACAACAATTGCGAGCGTGTGGTAAGATGAACCACAAAGCAACGGTATGCAGAAACAAAAACCAACCTAGTAGGGTAAGATCTGCTAGAGTGGAGGATGAAAACAAAGAAAACATGAGAAAATATGTAGAACTGGAAATATTGAATAAGAAGATCAAGTTGCAATTGGATTCGGGGTCAGACTTAACAATAATAAATTTTCAGAAATAGAGGAAGTTGTACAGACCGACCATGTTATACACTCAAAAAATTGCTAAATCGATTATAGGAAAAAGAATTAAATTGGAAGACGAAATTATCGTAAATGTAAAATTTCAAGGGAAGACCAAAAAGTTAAAAATATATGTGACGAAAAACACACATAACCAGGTAGGAACGGACTGGATGCAGAAATTTAATATATGGGATTAACTTGTGTTGTAAAAAAATAAAAAAAACGTGACGACGGAAACCTCAGAATTGAAAAAAGAGGTATTCTCAAGTAGTAACAAATTCACAACAGAAATCGCACAAAAGAGGAATATGCAACCTGTATTTATTACACCGATAGTTACGGGAAAAGTTTTCGAACCAAGCGAACAAGTGAGACTCATAAACCAAAGAAGGAATGAAGAGCCAAGCTCATCATCCTAAAAAAAACCTGGTTGCAATGAAAAAAGAAATATTTTGGAAGCCGTTGAAAATATTAGATCCCAAGTGAAAAAAGAAACAAATGCACCTCCTCCCAAAATAGAATCTAAGGAGTGGGTATTGGAGAGTACCCCTTTTTACACATAAGAAAGGACTCATCTGATGTGTACATATAATCCTGCCTATACAGAGAACGGACTTTATTGTCAAAGAGAATGATAGAGTTGATTAGTAAGGATATAGACTCATTACCCGGACATACTTCTTCACTAAAAGGCTGTATATATTGATTTCTACTAACAGTGCGCCTGAATCCTGAATTGACTAACCCATGTTTCAGTTTGTATATTTTTGTTCAATATAACTTACATTTTCTATCTTCATATCTGTTTTTGTTTTGTTTTTCTTGTTTTTTGTTTTTTTGTGCGTGTGTGGTTTCTCAACAAGAATCCACAACATTATTTTTTCAGTGAGAAAACTTGAAATTTTTCTGGCTCATGACGAGGAATGTATGTCCAGAAAAGAAGAGGTAGAATAAACATCTAAAGGAGTTTGTATAGATGGATAAAAGAACATTGATAAAGAGGGCAAGCAAATGATCAGCGGTTACTTATTTTTACAGAATGTTTAACTAATACGAGGCTCAAGAGCCACTCCAGTACAGTGCGATTGACTTAGGTCAAAACTTCAAAACGAGTCAGATCTAACACTACAAAAACTAGACAAAAACTGTTATATGGACATAGGTTGAAGAAATAAGTGCAGATTGAAGAAGTTAAGATTGTAGTGATGGAGGAAGTATCCTGTCGGAAATCTGTTGCAGAAAGTAGCAGTTCTTAAGAGAAATGAATGTAACTTCCTCCACCCACAAACATGAGAATGAATTATGAAAGTCTATTTCTTCTGCCCGAGGATAACCCCAGCGATTGAAGCAGTCGATTGTGTGAGAAGAAGTCTGCGTAAAAACTTAATCAATGAGGCCACTATGTTGCTTCATTTACGCCCTATGCTCTTGTAAAAAGTATAACTATTATTCCATCAATATCTTAATAATCAATTAAATTATTTAGCGCATTAGGCTCTCTTAGCTGACTGAGAAACAGTCTAATCAAAAGGTTATTATGAATTAAAAATCAACCAAAATCCATTCCACAGTTTTCAAAAAATCATGATGATTTAAGGATATTAATGAAAATAAACTATGAAGAACAATCATTGCTTATGTCCGGGAGAAACATGAAACTTTTAAAATAATAAAGTTGAACTCTCATATAAACACAACTCAGTCCGTTAAGCGCCATACGTGATACACGTTTGGGCGATCATGACTCTTTCGTGACATGATTGACTGAGTAGATTATCATTACTTTCTACGGTAGACTGATTGCCAAACAAGACTATAGAACTCAATCTTTTCTACGGTTTGAGCCATAGCTGGAGAGAGAGGAGACAGATTAATAACTTTCTTAAAGATATTTGCGCGTAGGTGAATGCAACGTTCTGAGCTGAAATTCAGTTCACCAGAACGCATATGCACATGAACACAACTAAAAAGTTTATAAAAAATGTGTGGCAATTGATTGATATATTTCCGCAAAATACTTTCATGAAGTATAACATTGATTTTCTCGTTTTATGTTATAACACCGACAATCTTAACGGGTCCACCTAACTATGAATCCTGGTAAATCTTTTGTAATCATTTTGACAGGGTTGGCGCTTTGCAGCATAAACAGTGAAAATATATTTATTCCATTTATATTGCTCGGACTGTGTACTCATCATTGTTGCAATATTCACGATCTTTCGGCCGTTTTGAGCTCCAACCTTTAGTTGATTTGGATTTCTAACCGAACTCTCTAAACTCTATATCGGGAAAGATTTTTCTAGCACATGTGATGTCTCTTTCAGTTAACTTAAGTAACTCAACTCTCCAAGTTTTTCTTCACCTCTGTTGTGCCCAGATATTGAACTCACATCTCTTTGGGTCAAGTCACTTGATTACTTCTCCAACGCTTTTAATCCACTGGGCCATATCTGGGCGTTCAACGACCGAAATGTCGTGAATATGACAAGAAAGATGCGGACAACAGTCCGAACAATGTAAATTGTGTAAATAGCTACAATGACTCATCTCCGAAAAATCTATTTTTAAGTTTTAGTCGCATTCTTCTTCTTCTTCTTCTTCTTCTTCTTCTTCTATGTGCTCTGTCCCTTCTGGATGTAGGCGATCATGGTTCTCCCCGTCTCCCTATCCATTGTGGCTCTTAGTATGTTTGCTCCTGTTACTTCTGGCAACCCCCGTTCCGTCATCAACCTGATCAGGCCCTGCAAATATGTTATCCACTGCCTTCCTCTGTCTCTCTTTCTTTTAGAGTCGTTAAAATAAAAAAAATAAAACGTGAAAAATATTGCTTCTTCTCTAATAAGACGTTATTCTAAAATGGCAAACACTCGCTGATATAAGACGTTACAAAATAAAATCCTAGATATAGATATAACTAGACGTTCTAACTAACTTACGAATGTAATATTTTAGTCGAGACTTCATTTAAATAACTGAAAATGTGTCAGCTCATTCTACCGGTGCTACTGGTGCCGTGCAACTCATCACTATCTGCTACTCATTACTATCGAGTCATTAGCCACTAAACTGCTTCGACAACTAGGTTGTTTGGTTGTTTTGTTTTTATGGCATATCAACATCGGCGGGTCATTTATTGCCAACTAAATTTTTATTTATTGCTGGTAATACCTTTTTCCTTCAACAATTTATTGTTGTTTTTATATAAGTCTTTGTGTATGGTAATAATTTTTTTCTTTTCGAGTATCAAGATTCATTGGGATTTGTTTTTAAGGGCAGGGTCTCCAAGGCCTACCCTTGTTATTTAACCAAAAACTGGAGGGAAGGGACGGATTAATACCTTTCCCAAGTGTACCAGTGCTTAAGTGAATGCAGAGTATTCAACTGGAATTCAAACTCGGTCTCACCGATTTCTCTTTCCGAGACAATAACCACTGCACCACGACACACATCCGTCACTAAACGCTTACAGCACCTAGTATTCCCAAACGGTCACCCATCTAAGTACTAACCAGGCTCAACGTTGATTAACTTCGGTGATCGAGTCGACAACCAGGATTTTCTTGTAAGTTGGGTCATTATACACTCAGCAACACTAAAAATATGACCTGTCAAATCGCAGACGAACCTTCCTGAAGATATCAATATCCATTTAGAACAATGATTTATAGATGGGTTCATAGCTGTGTATACAACCAGTGTAGTGATCACATATCATTGCTGGGGAGAGGACTTCTTCATCTGAAGTTAACGACTAGGGCAGCGAGTTCTCCTGACGGAATAAACAGCCGTTTATCCGTGCCTGATACGGCTAATCAAGTTTGAGGACATCGGCTCTTGTTTAACTTGGACAGTGATAGATTCCGCCAAGTTTACTTGCGTAAGACACGCTATGCATGAAGTAATATCTCTCTGGTTTCCAAACTAGATGTATGGAATGAACTGGTTGTCCATCGACAATACGACAATAGATGGTCATGGTGATCATGCTGATGACGCTACGAATAATGATGCATTTTGATTCAGTAAAAGTCAGCTCAATTTCAGGATACTTTCCATATCCAAACACAATTACTTTATGTCTGTGCTTCTATGCCTTTGTTCATAGTTTGTAATTTTCAATACAAACAAACTAAATATGGAAAGAGTATGATTTCCGTTAGGTGAGAAAAATTACTGAATTATGATATGCATTGTTAAGATTCGTCACTAAATTTGTATTTTGTGAATTTAGATAAAAAGAATTACTATTAATAAAGACTTCATACAAATATTAATGCAAGAAAAAAAATAGTAATACTGGATGATTTGCGAAAAATTTTAAACTGAATACTGCCACCGCCATAGAAATTATGCCTATTTGTTGTTTACGCGATATAGTTATCTACTGTTCTAACTGAATCATCGAATCAAAATCACGTTTTGTTTTTCGTGTTGAGTTAGTTTGTTGAATGATATTATGACAAGAATTAAACATGAAGGATTTAATTTAATGAAACTTTATTTTAAAATATATTGGCTACGGAATACCGACATTTACAGGATAATCTTTAGAAAGCATAAAATACCATAGGGTTTAGATTGAATATTGCCTGACTGCAATAGCATACGTTCCTTGTAATCAACCATTAAAATTTACAGTTAGAGTTTTCAAAAAGATATGAGATTAGCAATTAAAACAAAAATTCATAGAATGAAAAATAAAATTGTCCGAAGAAACTTTTTCAACAAGCTTTTTTTTTAAACTTAATGCAAAATACAAAAATCATTTTTTCTTCAAGCGAGTGGACAACAGAAGAACAAACAGGAAGAAAATTAGAAGGAGATTTAAGAAATTAGAGAACGGTAGGTGGGCAAGTGGTGAGAAATCATTCAAAATTACGTCAAATAATTTGCAAAAGCCTCACAGCCAATGGCATAAGAGGATTTAAAACGCAAGGAACGTGGGAAAGAAAAAGGCGGCTAAAAATCAAGGACATTTTATTGATTAAAAAGCAGACAGCGTCTCCAAATTATGACTGGCCGAGGATCACTTATTTTTTTCCAGCGTAAATTCTCCAATCGATGAAAACAATGAAAATTCTTTTATAATCAAGGTACACAGCGTGTCTTGGAGCCAGACTGAAGATATTTCTATGTAGTTGATTTTTTAAAATTCCAACCTTATTCATATCCTTTGACTTTATCAGTTCTTCTGCTCGCCGCCAGATTCTAACGGATTTGAGCAGATGTTTTAAATTTTCCTCATGTTAAAGTTTTAATCAGAAACACGGGTGTAAAGCAATAGGATTTGTTAATTGTCGTGTGGATTCCCTGCCTCTCGAATTTCTTTGTTTTGTTTAATTTTATTATTCATTTTATTTGTCTATTGCCATATTTTGTTAGTTTGACAAATCGGAGAGCCGAGTTCGAATTCCAGTTGAATTTCTTACATTCACTTACGCGAAAAGATTTTTGAAAAAGGTATTAATCCGTCTTTTCCATCCAGTTATGGGTTAAATAGTAGAACAGATTGGGTTCTATAGCCTTGGATGGCAACCACTCTACCGTAGAAAGCAATGGCAACCTACTGCGGGATAATTCTCTGCCAAGTCATCATGTCTCTTTCGATACATAATCGCCCAAGCGTGTATCACGTATTTCACAATTGACTAACTGACTTTGTTAGTTTGCTTAAGAAGGTTTTAGTATTTATAATTATTTTATTTGCATAAATTCATAGCATTATTATGAATTCTCCAATGAAGTCTTCCGCTATGGCTTTCGTCAATTTTCGGTTAAATTCATTCTTTCTGCATAAATTGAGGCGAACCACAGCCATTCTTTTTGTATTCGTTATGTATTGAGTAAACTCAACTCGCGTATTTTCTTCCTAATAAGTGTTATTTTACGGAGCTGAATCAAAGGCGTATATTTTGCAGATCATTACAATTTTACTCTCTTAAAGTCTAAGATTATCCGACACCTTTTCCACATCTCAGCCTAAACTGCACTCCTACCTCTTACTACTCAAGCCTTCAGTAAACATCTAAAATGAGTTGCCCCAGTACATTAGTAAAAGAAAAACAAAGAAAAAATTGACTATGAAGAGGAAACACTATTTTAACAGTAATACCCGTTTCATTGACACTAACTTTGCTAACTGTAGAACTTCTCAAGAATATTTGTGTGGAAAAGGCCCGAGAGACAATCAGTATTATTGCTAGAATATAATGTGATAGGCACAATATTTGATGTGAATAAAAGAGGATACGATAGGAAATTAAGTTTATGAGGATACGGAAGATAAGTTACGATTATCTTAAATCTACTTATAAAATTATCAAACTACCGTCCATCACACGCTCTAAAATAGCCATACATTGACCAATCGAATCCAAATTTTATGGGAAAGTGCTATCAAGTACAGGGGCAAAAATTACAGTTCATTATACTAGGGTGCGTAGTTTGGTACAATAAATTTTTATTCATTTTTTTAATTTAAAGTTATATTATTTAACATACAAAATAGTCTTACTATTTAAAAATATAATGATTAAAAAAGAATACTTACTTAATAAAAATACAATATTCTTTTTTTACAGATCTTTTTAAAGTTTTATATAAACAAGAATCCAAATTTCAGTTCACGATTCGTTTACGGGCACTACAAACAATTCAAAGGGAAAAAATCTTCAAAATGTATTAATTTGGCTTCAGAAACAAATATGTTACATATGGCCAGTTGTATGTTGCAATTTCAAGAGTAAAATGCTGTTAAAATGAGAAAAATGGTTTACCATGTCGTCTTATAAAATAAAATAAAATTAGAGAATTTAATAAACAACCAAATAATATTTTTGTCAAAGTATTTTTCCAAATATATTAGCTTATTCAAACTTCATATATATATATATATATATATATATATATATATAAATATATATATATATAACACGTTAAAATTCACTTTCATCTGCCGATCGGCCAGAGCTTAGTAGTAGAATTGCCGAATTGTGTCCATTCGAGTTTCCATCATAGCTAGAAGCAATCGGATATCTAACCGTACTTTTGAGTTGTGATACAGCGAAACAGGATAGTCTGCGGATGACTATATATATATATATATATATATATATATATATATATATATATAAAAACTTCAAGTGATTTTCGAAGCTAAATTGATATAAACTGGTAAAAGGAATTAATATAACTCTTGTTCTCTGTACTTACCACATCAGTACCAGTTTTTACTCTGAGTGCAATGTTGATTTTCTAGATGAAGTGAAATATTAACTTATCCTAATGAATGCAGTAGTGCTTGCGTGTGTGATCAAAATATATCAAACGTTAATATCAAAGAATCATCGGCCGCAAATAGCATTATTTAGGCATCATAGATGTATGCATAGTCAGTGTCGCATTGCTCAGAGAAAAGTTTATTACTTATCTTTTGATGGTGGAAGCGACACGTGTGTTTTGTCTTAAAACGTAAATTAAAAATCTGTACTGCTAGACTTTCAGTCACTTGTAACAAACACTGTCACTTAACAATTCTATATTTTCATCGGTTCAAACTACTCTCGCGTCATTTAAACAGTAGTAACAATTTATTCACTGTTTCCTGTTTAGAAATATGTTTCCGGTTCCTTCTAAAGTATTGGCGTTCTATTTCTCAGTAACCCTTTGCATAGTAGTAGCATTATCGACTTTCTTGGGGTGACCTGATTAAAAAAAAAGAACTTGGCAAAATTTGGTATGAAAATTTCATAGGTTAAATATAGAGGAAGTATTCTAGAATTTTGAAATCTCGAATGCACCAATTTCAACGTTTTTTTTCTTTATTTTGTTTTTTTCCACTTAAAGTGACACCTGACTATTCAACGAAGACTGATTCATCCTGTTAATAAAAACGTAATCAACAACGAATATGACCTCATTATCACTACAATAGTTGTTCTCAGGTAAGTGTTTTTTTTTTTTCATGTTTGCAAACAGATGATTGCGAAATCAGAAGAATAGGGAGGGTGATGAACAATTTCAAAGGCCCTCTCAGCGGTCATTAAGGATTTGTGTGCTGGAGCCATGACATGATGAAACAAGACACCTTTCATCAGTTTGGTCTTGATAGACTCTTCTAACTGCCTGAACAAGTTGAAATAGTATTTTCTTTGATGGCGTAGCTCTTTTGAAAATAGTCAATAAAAACAATGCTATCACTTCCCCTACAGATCAAATACCTTCTTTAGAGTAAATAAGGAGTAGTGTTTCTATTGTATGCGTAGCCTCTTAGTCTCTGGTTCAAAGCGATGAAATGACACTCGTCTTAGGTTAGAAAAGTTCAAGGAAAGCAACTATCTATTAATTTTGTCCTCGAAACTTCTTTTCTACATTCTTCGTCATTGTTACTTTCTGATTTATTTCCACTTCTACTTCTATGTACATTGTCCCTTAAGGCCATTGTCGGACATGGCTTCCAACATATTTGTCCTTTGTATTTCTTAAAAATATGACTAATTGTTATCTTTCTTTAACCCTTTTCCGCCATCCATTTACTCCAGCTGACTAGAAAGGTTAGCCTTTGTTTTGCTCTGTCCGTCTGCCTTCAATTTCTCCTGGATCCTGTGTATGACGGTAAACTGCATCCGGCAGCAAGGCATCTGATTGGAAGGTTGTGAGAAGCATGGAACCACCTCTTAATTGCTGTTCCCATGTCCATCCTGACTCAGAGTGGTAGCACCTGTTAAGGTCTCAGCTATGGACAAATAGTTAACCACCAAACTGGGGTCAAAATATTATGACAAACTTTTATGAAAATATATACATAAAAATAGACTTTTATAGAAGGCCGAAAATACGGAGCGCCTAGTGAGGATCGAACTCACGACAAAAAATGTGTGCTATGACGATGTGCCTCCAATAATGTAAATAATATTTATGTAATTTTTCTTTTTTTTGTCTCCTTTATTCTCATTAATTTAAGTTTTGTTTTAATAACAAAAACTATGAAAATATGATTTATATTAAGGTTTTACTTATGATTAAGGAGGACATAACATTTCATTCATCCTGACTGCGTGATTTTTTTTTTGTACAACTTTGTGGATTATATTATGCAACATGTAGAATCACTACCGAATACTGAACACCAATTATTTTTATAAAATGAAAATTCCGAAAATCCTTAAAAAATTAGATTGATGCCTTCTTTTAAAAAAAGTTATTTGTCTCTTACAATTTTGTTCTTTTCCTTTTTTTTTTCTTCTTTATATTTATTTCTTTCAATCAGCTGTATTTTTTATCTTCTCATGCCTTTCCGGCACGTCGACGTGTTATAATGTTTAGTAAGCTTATCTTGCAAGACTCCATTACAGTTAAGGTGTGAGTTCGATCCTCACTGGCTACCCCATATTTTCGGCCTGTCATATTTGAGCTGCGCCTAGAAAATCGCCATTCAGGTGCTTTAATGTGGTGCCCTGATTAGTAAGTTTGTATCAGTAGATCAAGTACAACTTATTAGTGAGTTCGAGTCTCACAGGGTTACCTAAGCTTTCTGCTATATTTAGAAAACCTCTTCCCATATTTGTCTGCCGTCCATATTTACATCAACTTCCTTTTTTTTTCTTTTTTCACATCAGAAGGAAAATCAGCTTCCGTTTTTCATTTCCTCACCCATATTTACATCAGCTTTCATTTTTTTTCTCTTATCAAAATTTCATTCAGTTCTCATTACCCCCACCCACCCAGAATAGCCACATTTCATTTAATCTTATTTTTCTTCTCGTCTGTAATTGGATTGACTTTCCTTTTATCGTCTCTCATCTACATTTAAATTAGCTTTTTTCATCTCATCACAAATTTTCATTAACTCCAATATTATTAACTTCTTACCTTTTTCACTTATATTAAAATCATCTGTTATTTCGTGGCGTTCAAATTTACATCAACCGTTTTTCTTTCTATTCATCAACGTATGCATTAATTGAATCCGTTTTCTTCTCTCCTGTCATATTGAAGTTTATTTCTGTTTTCCTTTTTTTTCTTTTCCATCAATATTCACATTATCATATTTTATAGTTTCTTCTATTCACCCATATTAACATCGACAGGAATTTTATGTTCTAAAAATTCATATTTATATTAACATTCGGTTTTGCTTTACGCTCTTCCCTCTTTACGTCATCTCAGCCTTCATATTTTGCTCTCCACATTTTTATCAATTTTCGATATTTTCTTCATTATCATTAATTTCTTTTTCATTCGCTTCTTGACATACACATTCACATCACTTTCTATTGGTCTTCTCCCAACTGCATTTGTATATTTTACCATCAGTTTTTTTAACTTTTCCATTTGTACGTATTCTTCCTCATTAGCTATTTACCTTATAAGAATTTTTCACCTTTTAAAAATTTCTTCTGTAGATATTTCTGTTTGTTTTATTCCTTTAAATGTCTTTTTCTTTGTATTTGTTAAACCCACTCTCTTTATTTTATCTAATTTTATTCTGAGAGCGTTATATTTCATATTTCATAACTTTGCTTATAAAACGATTTTGTTTTGATTTTTAACATGTCTTTTTCGTAATTTTTTTTTTAATTTGATAATCAAAGTGAATTGTTATACATTCTTTTATTTTTCTTTGAGGTTTCAGAATTATTTTTCCTTTGTTTATTCACCTCGTCTTCTTGTTTTATAGTTACCTTGATTTTTCACTGCTTTTGGCAGTGTTATCCTAGTTTCTTTATTTTAGTTTTCATTTCTTTCCCCATTTTTCCTCAATATCTTTAAGGACATATGAAAAATACAGCGAAATATGTATTTTATAATTTGAGCAGAGAATATTTAAGGAATACATAAAATCTGTAATCGTCTCTATGTTGAACTGTAAGAAAGCGCCCTGAAACAATATCATCAATTGACCCAAACATTATGAGCAAAAACGGTTTGACAAAACTATTAGGACGCGTTCTGTATAATTTTGCTAATCACAAAACATTGTGTCCGATGGTTTGAGCATTCTCTGATTGTTCAACGACTAATCACGTCATTAATTTCTTCTCTCCCAGGAACTGTAATAAGTTCCGCTCAGTATAGTTACAGTACAAGCTACTGGTTGACTATATGAGACGTTGAATAAACACAGATATGAGTGATCAAACGCAAGTTACAGGGATTAGTTAACAATCTTAAAAGATTCTATAGTCTAAGTACGTTGACGGATGCCTACTACAAGTATACTACATTAGAGAAATCTAAATTTCAGGCTGGGAGGAGTTATTTTTACATATGTAGTGATTAGGGTAAGCAAAGAAATATTTATTTTTAAGCACTTTTTATGAAATGTCCATTTGATTATACATCAAATAGTAGTTGCCTTATCCAAATTTTAATAAATACAATGGCGATATTAAGAATGAAAATAATCAAGTTTTTTTGTAAATAGAGAACTAAACAAAGTGAGAAATCAGAACAGTTGTAGTTACTTCGATAGTAATCAAAAGTCCCTTTCAATACCAGCAATTTCGTACATTTTATATATCTTTATAATTTGCATGAATGCTTCTGGCTAGTTATATCAAGCATTCCAGTTTGCGCACGCGCATTTGCCAAAATGCAAATGGCGGACCTGTCATGAACAAAACATGTTCTAGATTTAAACATTCAATTTTGACTCATTGTTAGAAATAAACGAATTTTCTCAAACTTACTTTTTTAACATGCACAAAACCTGCAAAATGTCCCACCTCAATGCGAAATGTTTGTCGCCCAATGGAAAGGCAAGAATCACACCCTGAATTGAATTCCCAAACAATGTAAAAGACAATCAAGCTCGACCGTAACGTCAGAAAGTTAAGATGACGAGAAATTAACACGTAACGTAAATTCTACTCCCTCGGCTTTTTTTCTCGCACTTCTCGCCTGTGGAATTCTCTTCCGCATACTTGCTTTCCTGACAGTTACAATCTCCAAGAAATTAAATGTAAAGTCAATAGTCATCTCCTGTCTCACTAACTTACATTCTCTCTTCATGCTTTTCTATATCCACCCCACCCTCATTAGTACTCACTTCCATCTTCTACACTCTTCCTGACATCCTCTGAAGCCTCTCACTCCTCATAACATTCTCTTTTTTCACACTCGCACGTTGAGTTTCTTCTGGCGACTTCTTTATCTGAGAGGAATTTGATTTCGTCTTTATAGTTTAAAATTGTTTTCTACTGGTCATCTAATTCTTTTTATTGCCTTGGGGATACTATTAGAATTTGGTGTGTGTGTGTGTGTGTGTGTGTGTGTGTGTGTGTGTGTGTGAGAGAGAGAGAGAGAGAGAGAGAGAGAGCGAGCGTTTATATATGTCAGGACGGTGCAAAAGTTTTTCCGGTTTGTAAAAGGGGCATTTTAAATCATTGTAAGTTATTTCATGCACATTGTTATTACTTAAACATGATTAATTTATAACTTTTTTCTTTCAGATTATTAAAGCATAATTCATATTTTTCTGCAATATCCTCAGCCATGTTCTCCAGAGAACCTGCGGCAACGTGTTTCTTGTTGCGAATCTTTGCTTTCACGACACCTTCAGACGCCATTTTTGGGTAGGCTTGTCAAAGGTGATGAGAAGTCTTATCTTGCCACATCCTACATATTTTCCTGACCTAACTCCCTCAGATTATCATTTATTTCGAGGATTACAAAACCATTTAGATGGCCTTAAGTTAACATCACGAGAGGACGTTCAACATGATTTAGATTCATATTTCAGATCAAAATCTAATAATTCTACAAGCGAGCCATTTATAAGCTCGTTGACAGATGGAATCAAGTTATAGGGAGCAAAAGTCATTATTGTTACGAATAAAGATTTTCAAAAATACACAGTTTTTCATTTACAAGATGAAATTTGAAAATGGCAAAAGCTTTTGATCCGACCTGATACATATCTCTGTGTGTGTGTGTGTGTGTGTGTGTGTGTGTGTGTGTGTGTGTGTGTGCAAAAATTAAGACAGACACGTTATTCCACTTTAAAGCGGAAGTTTGGGCCTATTTCAGGCGAGCCATCTTCAGCTTCCGTCTTTATTGTAGAGAAGATTTTACACGAAACGATTTGTGTTAAACTTTCGGTACAATAAAAAAGGAAGCCGACGATGGTTCGCCTGAAATAGTCCCATACTATAACCATGGAATAACGTGTCTGTCTTAACTTTTTTATATATAATTGCTCTATATGTATTTATAAACACATATATTTTAAGTTTCCCTAGAGAATTATTTTATCACTTTATGTACAGGATACGCCTTTGGATTCTTCTCTATCTATCTATCTATCTATCTATCTATCTATCTATCTATCTATCTCTCTCTCTCTCTCTCTCTATATATATATATATATATATATACATTCTGTGGAGCTTCAAATAAATTCCATACTAAAATCAGATATTAGAAATCTGAAAAAATCTAAGCACCTGTGGGTAAAATCCGACAAATCTAACAACATTTATAAATGTGATCCTTTAAATTACATAAGTGTCCTTAAAAATAACCTAACTAGTAAATACAAAGTCGACAGAAGGAATTAAATATTAGTGACAAAATTGGAAAAATCGCTACTAAAGAAGCTAACGTTTTATTTAAGGACCACAAACCAAATTTCCAAAACAAATTACAAACCAGGCTAATTAATCCTACAAAAATTGACTTAGGCATAATTTCCAGGGAAATTCTAAAAACTAATAGAGAAGCTACTATTGAATCTACAACCAAACCTTTGGAAAAGTTCTTCAGATACGATAGACTGGTTTAACAACATCAAAAACAAATCTAATTCCACCTTCCTTAAATTCGATATTGTCGATTTCTATTCCTCTATATCAAGGGACCTTCTTGATAGTTGTTTAAGATTTGCTAAAAATTACGTGAACATTTCGGATAGGGACTACGAAATTATATTTGCGGCCAGAAAATCCATTCTAACCTTTGATGATTCCACATGGACAAAGAGGCCGGGGGATGTTTTTGACGTCCCTATGGGAGCATCTGATTCAGCCCAGGTGGCAGATCTTGTGGGAATTTACATTTTAGATATTCTAAGCAGATTTTATACCCAAAACAATTAGGCATATATCGGGACGATGGATTAATAATTATCCCTAATTCCAATGGGCCCTACACAAATAGGATACACAAAAGTAATTAGAGCCCTGAAGTACCTCGGTTTTAAAGTCGAAGTCACCTCTAATCTTAAAATTGTAAACAATCTAGACATCACTCTTAACTTAAATGATGGATCTTACCAACCATTTCTCAAAGAAAATAGTTCCCCCACTTATATTAATATTTCATCCAACCACCCCAAAAATATTATAAAATAGATACCCAATATAGTGAATAATAGAATCAACCAATTATCATCCAACATTAAAATTTCAACGCAAGTAAAAATATTTACAATAAGGCCATTCAAAAAAGCGGATATAAGAACAAGTTAACATATAATAAACCTACAATAGACTCCGAATCATCCAAAAATAAAAATAAAGGAAACTGTAGAAAAAGAAAGATAATTTGGTTTAACCCCACTTATTGTAAACTAACATCAATATTGGTAAATATTTTCTCAAGTTAATAGACAAACATTTTAATGACAGTAACCCTCTACGGAAGATTTTTAATAGGTACACCCTTAAAATTAGTTATTCTTGCACCCCGAATATGGACAGCCTTATTAGTTCCCATAATAGGAGTATTCTAGTGAACTTGCGCAATGCTGAATCTAGGTCTGGAATTCTAAACAAATGTAGCTGTAATTCTGTGGACGCCTGCTCGGTGGAGAGAAAATGCAAATCCACTCAGGTGATTTATGAAGCCCGCATTTCTCCATCTAACAAAAAAAAAATGACTTTCGTACCTATATCGGTATGTCCGCCGGTCCTTTCAAACCAATACTGTATAACCACAAGTACTCCTTTTCGAACCCCGGTCAGAGGTACCAGACAGCCCTTTCGCGGGGATTTTGGAAAATGAAAGAGGAAAGGCTGGACACTGAAATTAGCTGGAAACTGATAGGTTCAGCCCGTATTCCGAGGAATTTTCGTGATAGGTGCTATTAAAATACCCCCACCAACACCGGCTACTGAATCTTAGGAGGGAATTCATCAGTAAGTGCCACCACAAGGCAAATTTTTCGAATACATAAATTTAGAATTTAAATCCCGGTTGACTAGATGTTAGAATATAAAATAAAAGGATTCAATTTAAGTTTAAATCTTAATTTTACCCTAACGTTAACCTTAAAAAGTATTTTAACCCCGCTACCTTGCTATCCCAAGCTCCTTTAATTGCCTATCTTTAGAAAATAGGGATTCTTTTACTAAAACCCGTTTTCCTTGGTTAACACATATATGTATATATATATATATATTTTTTCTCTAATATTTTTTCTCTAATAATTTTTAAACTGATAACTGCCTGTAATTGGCATTTAGCTCGCTTCTACCTAAAAGGTTTAATCAAATAAACTTAAATAAAAAATTTTAAAATCTTATATTGAAACCCATTCCTTCTCACCTAAATACACCTCTTCAAACAGCCCAAAACCTTAGCCTTAAAAAAGTAATTTAACTCATTTAGTTGTCTATCTTTATAAAAAATGAACTCCTATTCCTCCCCTTCCTAAATATACCGTTTCAACACCCTGTAACTCCGCGACTACCAGCTCTGTCCTTTTCTACTTTGTGACCGTTGTTAACCTAAAACCCCTTCACACTCTACCCCAGGGCCTTCGCCACTTGGAAAAAACAATGTCGCTGACGTGATGTAGAATCTCTATTAGAGATTACTCCCTATCTTCCTGGTAAATATAGTATTAACTCCACGGACGAATTTTTACAGATTCTCCATTCCGTAAAACCTAATAATCAAATGATTGCATCTTTGGATGTCCAAAACTTATTCACAAATGTTCCCGTCCAGGAAACAATTGACATCATTATCCGTGATGTATACAACCATGCTACTCTCCCATCAATCAATATTAAACCCACTATATTAAAAAAAACTATTATTAGCATGCACCACACAAGTACACTTTCACGATCCCTTAGGCAATATTTATACACAAATAGATGGTATTGCGATGTGATCTCCTTTAGGTCCCCTCTTTTCTAATTATTATATGGCAAATCTAGAAAATAAAATAATTAATGACAACAATAAACCCTCTATATATGTAAGATATATAGATGACATCTTTGTTTTAGCTAAGAATATCGATCAAATTAAATATCTTAAAAACAAATTTGAAAGTCACTCCGTCCTCAAATATACATTAGAACTTAATATTAATAACAAACTCTCATTCCTTGATGTATTCATTGATTCTAGCACACATAAATTTACTACTTCTCTATATAGGAAACCAACGAGCATAAATTCGTGTCTTCTTAATTATAATAGTGAATGCCCCCAACGATATAAGTTAGCGGTTATAAAAAAACTTACTTCAACGCACACAAATGATATCTTCTTCCAAATCTATATTTTATAAAGAATTACACAACATTAAGCAAACACTAGTCAATAATGGATTTCCTAACTCCGTTATTGATCAACAAATTAAAATGTATCTCAACAAACTTAACAATAGCTCTAACAATAATGATAATATTAATAAAAATGATTTACATCAAAATAAACATAACACTATTAACTTATACTATTGCAACCAAATACATAATAATTATAAACAAGATGAAAAAACTCTCAAAAACATAATACGTAGAAATTTTAAACCAGTCGAAAGTAATAATCAAATTAAACTCATTATATATTACAAAAAGTTTAAAACAATTGACCTCATAGTCTATAATAAGCCAACACGCACTAAACTAAATTCTTTACAAAAAACCAATGTAGTCTACCAATTTACATGCCCATTCAGAGATTGCATCTCTGATACTAATCAAAAACCTAGTACATATATTGGTTTTATCACAACCACGCTCTCCCGTAGACTTACATGTCATCTTTCTGATCAGAGTACTATTAAACAACATTTCTCTGAAAAACATAAACATGTACATCAAAACAAAACAACCAACACTCAATAAAATCAACTTTAAAACAGGAAATAACATATTACATTGCATTTGACTACATGGTTTTGTTGTCATTTCGCGCTATCAGGCGGTGTGACGTCATAAAACCGCATCGCAAACTTAAGAACTGCGTTTATTATTTTTGGTAACTATTGCCGTTGCCAAGCGGAGTTTTATGTCAACACAAAATAAAATCGTCGGTGATGGTGGATTTTATAATATTTCAGTTTAAACTAGCTCTCTGAAGATGGCTCATGAGAGCCGAAAGCTTAGAAGAAAACCAATAAATAATTATCCAAATGTTGGAGAATTTTTGTCTTTATTTTCAACTGAAATTAAAGTAAAAATACGACGTTTAGAACGGCTCATGATTAAACATAATAGACATTCATTGTCTCTTATATTTAATAGCATATGTCTAGAAAATTACTTGCTGCCTCGATATACTAAGTATATATATATATATATACTTTCACTGAAATTTAATTGGGAAAAGTATGAATCAATCATTTCTCCCCCAGATATAGGGCAATTATTAAGTTGTATGATATAATCATTTTGAGCTATAAAATAATATGTAAAACAACCACTTAACAAAATAAATATTGTCAATCGTCCATTAACGCCTGGAATTCGTTCTAATGATCTCGTCGCTAAACAAGCAGATCACCAAGTGAAGTTCTGCCTTGATGCTATTTGAAGCTTATTATTCATGTATTAGGTTTGCGTTAACTAGGTACGAATATTCTTAATGCCTCTTTGAATCATTCGTATTATTTCTAATTCCTTTTAAAATGTTTATATAATATAGTAGTGTACAGCAGAGTAAAATGATGAACACATTTAATAAATGAATTAAAAAAACAGCACCAGTATATTACTTCCGTTTGCTTGTTGTAAATAATGTATATGTAAATACTTATTTTTCAATTTCTTTATTATACACACACACACACACACACACACACACACACATATATATATATATATATATATATATATATATATATATTCATTTTAAATAAAGAGGTAGCAAATTTTTGTACAAGTTATAATACCAACTAGTTGGATTATTTTGTTTTTTATAAACATATTGACTCAAGCAAGGCATTTTATTGCCACTGTTGTGTAGGGGGTTATATATGTAGAAAATTATGAGAAAGTTTGACAGGTTATAGGGAGTGTCAGGAAGTGGGTAAGAGTAGGATGAGGATACTGATGAAAGTGGAGTGGATGGAGAAAGGAGCATGTGATAGAGGATGCAGGTTAGTGCGATAGGAGATGACTACTGACTTTACATTTACATTCTAGAAGATTGTAGCTATCGAGGAAGCAAGTAAACGGAAGGGAATTCAACAGGCGCAGAGTGCTAGAAAAGAAGCTATTTGAGTAGAATTTATTTTAATTTTATGAGATTCTGTTGGTGGTCGTAATTCCGGGATGTTGTTAAACTGTGCGGTGTATTTCAATCATCAAACCTTTAACAGATTCATTCCAATAACTTTTCAGCAGACTTTTCATATTTTATTTTATATGTGAGGCACGGTAAAAAAAAAAAGCCCCCTTATTCTGCATATTCAGAAAATATTTTGTCTAAATCAGTATCGACCAAATATTAGCATAAAAAACTCAATTTAACGTAAAGAACGCTGCAACATTAGTTTACATTCTTTGCGTTCTCTGTGTCTGTAGGCGTAAATTTCCTTTTAAAACCTTAATCATGCCTTTTAAACTTGTCTCTTGTTTAGTCATTTTTTAATTCCTTTCCGCCAATCGCTTTTCACTCATTTTTTCTTTCACTTTTCTTTTTGGTCATACTTTTCTACAGCCATTATCTTTCTTCCTCTCTTTTCTCTCTTATTTGATTCCTCTTCTTTTTTACTTTTTCCTTTATATCTCCACTATCTCCGAGTTTTTTAATTCTTTTTTTATTTTTGTTGACTAGATTTTGTTTTACAATTCCTTTTTCCAATCTTTTAACATCCATTCTTTCCTCTTCACCGTGTGAATTTTACTTCCTTCTTTTTTCCCTGTATGCACTTTATTCTTGCTTGTCTCCCTGTTGTTTTAATTTTATTTTCTCAGTTTCCTAATTGATTTTCTCAAATTTGTTTTCCCTAATTTGCCTTGGTTTTCTCTGTCATTCTGACCACATTCTTAGTTCTATCTATTGCCTCTTTCAATCTACCCATCTTTGGTTTGGCATTTAGTCAGGCCAAGTTGATTAAAGGTGAGGAAGATTCTATTGCGCCAACCAAGAGGACTGGTGTTTCTTCATTTTATATATTTTTCAATTATGATTTATTTCTTTTCCTTGGAGCCGAATCATGGTCATATGTATCGATTGGAAAAACGCGTTTAATACTGTCAAGAGGTCGATTTACGTCTTTAGTTTTCTCTTTTCTTTATAATTAGATTCTTTCTTTCTAGTTTCATTTTTAATATTTTATTTTTTTCAGTGGCTCCTTCTCTTTTATTCTATTGTGTTTTATTTGATTTCTTTCTTTTATTTTCCTTTTATTTCTCCCATATTTCTATTATTTATTTCATTTATTTTATTTTCAGTTTTCTGTTTGTTTATGTTTTAGCGTTTCTATCTTGTTAATTTTCATGTTCTCATTACTTTGATTTATTTCGTCTTTTAATTTTAATATATTCATTCTTTCTTTTCTCTTGTTTTTTTATATGTATCTATCACCCTCCTTCTGACATTTCCTATCTTTTCCCCTATGTAACCTCCTAACCACTCTTTCTCATCACTTTCCCCTATGTAACCCCCTAACCACTCTTTCTCATCACTTTCCCCTATGTAACCCCCTAACCAATCTTTCTCATCACTTTCATCTATGTAAACCCCTAACCACTCTTTCTCATCACTTTCCCCTATGTAACCCCCTAACCACTCTTTCTCATCACTTTCGTCTATGTAAACCCCTAACCACTCTTTCTCATCACTTTCCCCTATGTAACCCCCTAACCACTCTTTCTCATCACTTTCCCCTATGTAACCCCCTAACCAATCTTTCTCATCACTTTCATCTATGTAAACCCCTAACCACTCTTTCTCATCACTTTCCCCTATGTAACCCCCTAACCACTCTTTCTCATCACTTTCGTCTATGTAAACCCCTAACCACTTTTTCTCATCACTTTCGTCTATGTAAACCCCTAACCAATCTTTCTCATCACTTTCATCTATGTAACCCCCTAACCACTATTTCTCATCAATTTCCCCTATTTAACCCCCTAACCACTCTTTCTCATCACTTTCCGCTATGTTACCCCCTAACAACTCTTTCTCATCACTTTCACCTGTGTAATCCCCTGCGCAACAGTGGCAGTGAAATGCCTTGCTTGGGGTGAAATGATTAATAAACAATCTCTTTGTTTTCTTTCTTCCATTTGTTTTTCTTGGTTTCTTCATCATTCTCCTTTCATTCATTGTTTAATTTCTTTTCTTCTTGCTTTATTTGTTTTTTTTCTAAATTGTTTAATTTAAGTTATTTATTTATTCATTTCTAACTTCATTTGTTCTTTTCTTATGCATCTAATTTCCATATATTTTATCTTTTTCTTTCAACATTTTTTTGTTCTTTCTAGTTTTTCACTTGCATTGAAAACTTAACATTCCTTCGTGCTTCCTTGATCTATCTTTCTTTTATCATTGTTCCTTCTTCCTTTCGTTCTGTTTCTTTAATCTTTTGTTCACCACGACATTTTATTTTTGTTCTTGCATTTTTGCTCTTTCGCTTTTACTCTTCTGACTTTTATTTCCTGATGCTACACTAGTTTTCCTTCGCCTCCACCGCCACCACTTCAAAAGCCTTTCCCCGCTAACAATTTTACAATTGTCTTCAGGTGCTACATCAGTCAACTCTGCTTGGAGAAACGCATTTAAGCCAACAAAATCCATCAACTTCGATTCTGCACTACGCGTTACAATCCCTATTTGATTAGATAACAGCCCCTGTCATCAAAAAGCATTATTGCGAAGACAGAAAGAGTCGTGCGGAGGCCGAACACACAGCTGCTTCCTTCGAGGCTTGAACAGGTGACACTTGAGTGTGAAATTCGACATCACTTAACTTGATCGGCTTACGCGAGGTGCTTGATGAAATGCAAATAAGATTCGGGTCACGTGATCGTTAATTAATATTGACAAATTTGTAAAAACAGAAAGAAAAAAAACTATGAGAGAAGAAATACCTGCATTCTTTTCGATTCAGGTCAACGATGTAGGGGATTCATCACTTGCCTCTAATTAAATTCCTAACAACGACTATCCTCTTTTAATATGCATTTCACGTTTTTCTCTTTAATAAGGAAAGAGAAATGACAGATGAAAAGAATATTTGATTAGTTGTTTCCACATTATATTTTAGATATAAAACTAACGTTGCGAAAAATAAAAAAAAATGTGCGTGAACAATAGGAATGAATACATATTTTTATCTACTGTCAATAATTAAAGACATTTAACGAATTTCAAAATAATTATATTCATAGCTTCTGTCTTATTTTATTACACATTTACTCATACGTAAAAAAAAGTAAAGACAATTTTCGTCTAAATTAACAAAAGAAAACCAGTCAGTAAAAAGTACAACCCAAGATACGAATTCCAAATTGGAGATACCAAAATAAAATAAACACTAAAACAAAGAAAAAAGATAATCTGGGGAAATCCACCACTTACATGAAAGCGTGAGTGATTGTGAAGTCCATCTTTTGGGCTTCAGCAGTTTTTTTCAAACACTCGGTATTATGGGTATTGAAATCATCGAAAACATATATTAGCGAATGGCTGAAGGGTAATGGTCAGGTCTATATTGTCTGAAATACTATCTAGCGTGAAACAAGCAGTAGAAAAAGAGGAATAGAAAAAAAGAGGTACTTACTGAGTTTAGTAAAGAGAGATGCAGACCCATGTGGGAGTGGACGGAGGATTTAAGAAATATATCTCTAGCTACGGTATGATGTTCACTGATATAAATTAAAACAAAACAAAACAAAAACAAGATAAAAAAGAAGAATATTAAAGAAACGCCAAAATTAATGACACCAAAACCCGAAGGAGGGTTTGGAAGAGTAAAAACTTAATTCCAAAAGCTAATTAAAGTAACGCATATACTCAAATTGTGAGAGTTTTATTCAAAGTTGTTTTAAGAAAAAATAAATGGTCGCTATATACGCAGATAATATTTTAATGAGGTTAAAAATCATACATTTTCGATGGTCGGTTACAATATTCTATGGTCGCACTATCAGCCAGCTAAGTGCCATACGTGATATACGCTTAGGTGATCATGTCTCTTTCGAGACCTGACTTGCAGAAGATTATCCCTCAGTAGATTGTCTACGGCTATATCGTGTTCAAATACACCGGTTCCCGTCTGCTCACCGAAGTTAAGCTACAGTGGCAGTGAAATGCCTTGCTTGGGGTGAAATGATTAATAAACAATCTCTTTGTTTTCTTTTTCCTTTTGTTTTTCTTGGTTTCTTCATCATTCTCCTTTCATTCATTGTTTAATTTCTTTCCTTCTTGCTTTATTTGTTTTTTTCTAAATTGTTTAATTTAAGTTATTTATTTATTCATTTCTAACTTCATTTGTTCTTTTCTTTTGCATCTAATTTCCATATATTTTGTTTTTTTCTTTCAACTTTTTTTTGTTCTTTCTAGTTTTTCACATGCATTGAAAACTTACCATTCCTTTGTGCTTCCTTTATCTATTTTTCTGATCAGTATTTAAATGGGTGACCATTTGGGAATACCAGGTGCTGTAAACGTAAGGACCAAGAATGGTCCACCGGTCCTCCATGTTGGGGGGTTGAGCGCAGGGTTAACAAACCTACCCCGTAAAAAGAGTTTGTTACAGAAAAAGTTGCTGCTGCTCTATCTGTGTGTGACGAATAAATGATGATATTACCATTACTTTCTGCGATAGACTGGTTGCCAGCCAAGGTTATAGAACACATTCTGTCCTGTTATTTAACCCATAATTTCGAGGGAAGAGACAGATCAATAACTTTTCGACGGGTATTTGAGCGTAAGTGAATGCAAGGAATTCAACTCGGAATTCGAACTCGGCTCGCAGATTTCTCGTTCCCAGCCGATATCCACTGCACCACAATGCACATACAGTATTAAAAACTTCAGAAAACTAAATAGGTAAAACTAAGAAAAGAACGCTGAACTATCACATTACAGATGAAGAAAAACTTGAATCAAGAAAAATGGGGTTCTACGGTGATGATTTTTCATTGACATTTCATTTGAGTAAGGAGGGAATTTTAGGCGAAATGAAAAGAAATGTAGGATGCATTGACGTCATTATTTTTTTTAATTTTGCACAGGCTATTTCTTTATATATATATATATATATATGTATATATATATATATATATATACATATATATATATATATATATATATATATATATATATATATATGTATATATATATTTCAACTACACAGTATAGTAGCGTCAGTTGGGAACCTTCTGTGATAAAGAATACTATGTGATAAAGAATACTATGAAGCAATTTACTCAGCCAGATATTTGGAAACGGCATGCTGTACTTCATAGCATTCATGCATATTTCTGAATGTTTGAGTGTCAATCTGAGAAGAATGCAGGGGATTCGGAAACATTTAGATGATATATCTAGTCAACCTCATGGTGTTTGGAGTGATCACTCGTGATGACAAACGTTATGCCTCCAATTTGACATAATTTACTCTACTTTTGCTGTTTTAACTGCATTTTTGCAACTTTATACCACATGTATAATTATATATAAATATAAATGTGGACATTGAGATCAACCCCCAGCAGCGACAGTGTGTTTCATACTTAAACTCAACCTTCACGCTATGTGTGTTGCGTTTTGGCTCGATTTGTGTTGCAGTGGATATCGACTCGGTACGACAAATCAGGAAGTTTGTTTTAATTCCACTTGAATTCATGGCATTGACTTATGCACAAATACCATTGAGAAAGGTATTATTCCATCCCTTCCCTCCAATTATGGTTAAAAAAACTATGACAGATTGGGTTCTATAGACTTGGCTGACAACCAGTCTATCGCAGAAAGCAACGGCAACCTACTGCGGGTTAATGTTCTACCCAGTCAATCATGTCTCTTTCGAGACATGATCGCCCAAAGCGTATATCACGTATGGCTCATAACTGACTGACATATATATACTGGTCAATGGTGCATTATGGGTAAAGGTCTATTGTATCAGTCTAACTGTTATTGGACGCGCAGTAATGGTTATGTTTCAAAATATTCTAGAGGCTATTGTGTAAGAATAATTGTGGATTTGAATGCATTTGTTTGTAGATATTTTGTAGTGTTGTTTGTTAGCTTATTTACTAACCATTTATTATTTATCACTTTATTAGTTGTTGGTTGTTTGTTATTAGTAAGTTTACTTGCGTTTATGTGTACATTCGTAGATTGTTAACTTTTTATTATTTACTTAATCTTTTTTTACTTATCTATTGACTACTTTTTTAATATGTGCGTGTTTATGTATAAAAAAGATAATTATCTTGCTCAGGGGTAACAACAGATATGTTTCAATAAAAAGGGGAAAGATAAGACCGTTGTGATATCAAACATAATATTTTTGAAATGAATGTATTTGGTAGCTGGTCATTTTTGTGGGGAAGATATTAGTATAACTTAGAGTTTATACTAGGAGCAAACTGCCTACATATTGATAGAAAATAGATTCAGTAACTGCCCAGTGCGTTGTGGTGCAGTGGATATCGGCTAGGAATGAGAAATCGGGGAGCCGAGTTCGAATTCCAGTTGAATTCCTTGAATTCACTTACGGGCAAATAACACTGGGAAAGGTATTAATCCGTCTCTTCCCTCGAGTTATGGGTTAAATAACAAGACAGAATGGGTTCCATAGCCTTGGCTGGCAACCAATCTACCGCAGAAAGCAATGGCTACCTACTGCGGGATAATCAGCTGACCAGTCAGTCATGTCTCTTTCGAAACATGATCGCCTGAGCGTGTATCACGTACGGCACTTAACGGACTGACTGAAATGCACAAAAATAGTCAGTGGAATAAGACAATGATGCGTCAAGTCATTGGATTTATTCCGCCTTTACAACGTGACTGTCCTATTGAAGCTAACGAACTTACAAGGAATTACCATTGATGGACAAATACTAAACAACATGAGATACGCAGATCATACTGCGTTGATGGCACGCAGAACAATAAAACTACGGGACATCCTAGTCAAGTTACTAAAGGAAACTGAGAAGAAAAGGCCCAGCATCGATTGTAAGTAAACAAGATTTCTACAGGGTAATTAAAAAGTAACTATCTATTTTATGAATGAGTGGCCAGCCATGAATCCTGGTTTAACACAATATGACTATTTTTTTATTAGTGGGCGGTTAAACGACAAAGCCTACTTTACGAAACCTAAACTTTAGAAGAACTTGAAGGGTGAATACAAGAAGTTATATATTCCATGCTAAAAGAGATCCTGGTGAAATCGGTTGACGCGACTCCTGGGCTACTCGAGAAGATGTTCATGAAATCTGGTGCCTATACAATTTATTTAACGCATTATTCTCATATCCATTCCTTGTAAAAAAATATAGTTAAAGAATAAATTATAAGTATTTTTAAATGGGGAGTTGCTTTTCGGTCACCCTATAGTTGTCAGGAAAAAAAAACAACTCAAGAAGCGAATTACTAACAGAAGATGTTAAAATCAATCAAGTGCAACGTGACACCGAAAGTCAAAGATTTTTCAAAATTTTCGGAAAACTAAATAATGTATTAAGAAACAAGAGAATTTTGTTAGGAACAAATAAGTCCTGAACTACGGGGGAATAGCAATTTTCTCGTATGGTAGTGAATGTTGGGCGATTTTCACACAGATAATAAGAAAACTTGAGTCAACAGACATATGGTTCTACAGAAAGATGCTGAGAATAACAAAGAATGAAATGTATGAGAAATGAAGATTATTCTTATTAAAAAATGCAAACAAAAAGAAAACTGAATCAGAAAAAAACAACTGAATATTCTGGGACGCATAATAACGAAAGTGGGCTTGACAAATATGACACTCACAAGAGATATTAAAAGCAAGATGGAAAAGGTGAAATAGCAAATAAACTACCTAACAAACATTAGACACTGAATTGTAATAAAAAGTTTGAAAGCAATTTTCTTTCAATTACTTTTTTAATAAATTCACCACAAACACGTTGATAATGTGTGTTGTGATTAAGTTAATATTATCTCGGAATGAGTAAATCGATGAACAAACAGGAAACTGAAAAGACTAACCTATTTAATGTTTACAAAAATAGGAAGTTGTCGAGAGACATGATAACCTATGTTCTGGTAAAGAAGTATTGTATACTTATGGGAGGGTTACTGATATATATATATATATATATATATATATATATATATATATATATTAATCATTTCATCCCGAGCAAGGCGGAAATGCCACTGATGTGCAGGGGGCTACATAACTGTATAAAGATTAATTAGAAAAGAGTGAGGAATACAAACTAGTTAGAAAGGAGCAATAGAAAGCTGAGAAAGCAGGTGCGATGACAGATACATAAGTGGAGAAAAAGGGAAGGTTATACGGGGGTAGAGAGAGAGCTACAGTCCAGTGGTTAGTAGATGAGTATTGACTTTGCATTTAAATTTCTGGAGGTTGTAGCCGTCAGGAAAGCAAGAATATGGGAGCGAGTTCCACAGGCGGGAAGTGCGAGAAAAGAAGCTGCAGGAGTAGAATTGTCGTCTGCATTTGGCTAACCTGACTGTGAATGGGTGGGACCCAGTTGCCAGTCTGGTTGCACGAGTAAACACCTGTTGAGGAGGCACCAGTGACTTAAGCTCATCCGAGCAGAAGCCATGAAAGTATTTATAGATCAGACAAAATGAGGCCACATTTCGACGGTGGGGAAGTGGCTGCAGTCGATCAGTACCTATCACATTATTTACTCTTAAGTAAGTTCTCACTTTAATAAAAATATTATTCAAGCAAAAATGAGAGGTTTCTTCATATGTCTAATCACCTGACAAGCTTCGAATATACAAAAGCGCGAAAAAATAGAATGAAATTTAAGGCTCATATTTCTGTTGTTAATATCACCTGCAGGACACACACTGTTGTGGTACAGTGGATATCGGCTCGGAACGAGAACCCGGGGAGCCGAGTTCGAATTCCAGTTGAATCCATTGTATTTACTTACGCGTCAATACCCTTGGGAAAGGTATTAATCTGTCTCTTTCTACCAGTTATGGGTTAAATAGCTGGACAGATTGGGTTCTATAGCCTTGGTCGGCAACCAGTCTATCGCAGAAAGCAATGGCAACCTACTGCAGGATATTCTTCTGCCCAGAGACATGATCGCCCAAGCGTGTATCACGTATGGCACTTAACTGACTGAACGTGGCTATGTTATTGATCTTTTATATCTATTCACGGTCAAAACTATGTAATCATACTCATATATAAAGTTCACAACTATCATTCCCCCACTGCAAGATTGAGGATAAATAGGTTTGCGTAGGATCAACACGCTTACCAGCAATATATGTAGGTTAGAGAAGCATCGAAGACCATAACGTCAATTTTGAAATGTCGTCGATGGCCTATACCCTACTGGGAGCGATGGGTGCATAAAGATATCGGTAATACTTTTAGAAAACTGTGGTTTTCAGGGAATGAAAATGAGTGAGAATGAGAAGATTAAACATGAGAGGGATTAAAGAAAAGGGAAAAAATGGACAGGCTACAAGAAGGCGAAAAATGACGATTGACGATACATTTAAACTTTTCAATACTGAAGTTATAGAGGAAGCAAGACATCACAAGAGAGGTCCAAGAGAGAAAATAGCGAGAAAATAAAAAACCATGACTATTTCATCTAATTAAACAGTAACATAGTGATAATTAATTGCCAGTCGAGTATCACGTTTACATTAAAGTAATCGAGACCATTTAAAAAAAAAGCTAGTCCGAGCAATTACAATAAATATATTTGTATAACGGGCAGAGGGGAGCAAATTCACATCAATGAAAAAGGCACTGGAGACAAGATGCCTGTTCTGGATCGATTGCACAGCAAAACCTTCTCTGAATTTAGTCAAGAATCTCGAGGTAAATGAAAATATAAAACTTAAATAACTCTTAAATATTAAAGAAATATTTGTTTTGTTTTTTTCTGGCAAAATTAGACATAAAGATTACTTTTACTTATACCTAGTTTTCACCGTCTCTTTCGAAGTATTTCCACTGATTTGTTTGTAGTCTGATGTAATAGACATCCTCATAAATACACATCATTTTATAAATCAGACTAAACATTCCTCTGGTTTTAACATGACGCAGCATCATATAAATATTTTATTTAGTAGAAACAAAGGTAATTGTAAATATTATTTCTCATATAAATAATAACTATATATATATATATATATATATATATATATATATATATATATATATATATATATATATATATATATACTCTAGCATATACGCATCGTTCATTCAGCAATGAATTAGAACACTATCAGCTATTGGGCGTGTTAATGATAATATACACGCTAAAAAGTCTTCCTCCTTCTACCGAGCGCCATAGCTCAGAGGTAGAATCTCCGACTGACGCCAGTTCGGTCGGGTTTCAATCCTGGGTAAAAAGTAATCGGCTGTCTAACCGTACTGATGAGCTGTGATACAGCGAAATATATCTGTCTGCGGATGACTATATATATATATATATATATATATATATATATATATATATAACGTAGAACACTTGGTATATTATCCAGGTAAATTCCGATACAGAAGAAATCAATGTTAAATTCATTTATTTAATTTAACAGAGTAATATAATTTAAAGCAAATTTTAGTATACTACAATTTCAATGGGTAATACAAATTTCACCGCACAATGATGTTATTGGGGCTCGTCAGACCTCATTGAAATTGTAGTATACCAATTTTTTTTTTCTTTATATATATATATATATATATATATATATGTTGTAAAGAACTTAACAAAATTATTTTTCTCCGGTTATATTACAATTTTATTAAGACATTTTTCAATATAATTTTTTCATACAAAACTTATTTTCGTATAGCAAAAAATGATTTTTAAAATTAAAATGAACCGAAGTACCCACTTTCCAGCCGATTTCGTTTATTTGTCGAAAAAGATCAGAGATGCAGTAAAAATACGTCAATACAATTTTTTTTAGGTTAATCCAATAAATTACGTCACGGTTATCTGAAATCCCGAAGCTGGTAATATCTTAACATTCTTTATTTGTAATTAAAATTTTAAAAGCGAAACTTAACCACCTTTCTGTATCTTATATTAAAAATTCTGTCAAGAATGTCTTGGTACTTTTATTTTGAGAAAGCATTATACATTCGTACATTTTCATTTTTAATTATTGCGGATTGTCTTATTCATATGGTGGTTTTATATGAGTTTTACATACGCCCAATTTGTCTTCTCACTGTAGTGCTTGTATGTCACAAGTAATTTTTAATGTGTATTTGTAATAATACAGTTCACATAAAAGGTATTGTTTCTTGTTTACTTTACAAGATTACACCAAGCAATAAGTTTGAAAATATAGCCCATATATTCTGATTAGAAAGTCAATAAAGCTTGAATTAATGATAACAACAATTCTAACTGCTAGACAAGCATACTAGCATACTGTGCTTTGTGAGGTACGCGAGCAATATAGAATTATTTCCTTTTTTCTTATTAACCTATTTTATTTCAAGAGTTATAACGAGCTATTAATGAAAATAAATATTAGTCATTTCAAAAATCATTCAGTCAGTTAAGTGTCATACGTTGTATATGCTTGGACAATCATGTCTCGAAAGAAACATGACTGAGTGGGCAGAAGATTATCCCGAAGTAGGTTGCTATTAATTTCTGCAGTAGAATGGTTGCCAACTAATGCTATAGAACCCGATCTGACCTGCTATTTAACCCATAGCTGAAAGGAGAATAGGCGAATTAGTGCTTTTCCCAGGGGTTTTTGAGCGTAAATGAAAGCAACGCATTCAGCTGGAATTCGAACTGGAATTTCAAAAGTACAAATGTGGAATAAATATTTACCCAGTTTCAAACAATAAAAATATGTCTATCATTTAAAAATATATTGGAACATACGAATTTATAAAAATAATTTAAACTTTTTTAAACAGGCACCTAATATTCATTTGTTTTATTACTTACAGTTTAATTACTACGGTGGCTCAAGAAAAAAAAAAGGTCAAATTGTCGCATTGAAAATGGCTGTTATGAAGAATCGTGAAGTAATAAAACCAATTGAATGTTTGCAGAAGAAACTGATTTTAATATGTAGAACAAGTTTCAATATTATCAAATAAGCTCACCATATTAGATTCTTGGATGAAACTGTTGAGTTCATACCAGAAGAGTCACTCAAGCTGTCAAGACGAAGGTGAAGCGAAATAAACATGAAGATGATAGTAAGATCTGTGTATTTTGAATAGGTCTCTCAGGAGTATTGTGTAAAATTATAAATGATTCAACGACGATAACTGCTCTTATATGCCTGTAACCAAAAACTAATTAAAAGGAAGGAAATGCTGCAGACAAAATCTTCGTGTGGTCGGATCAGATGCTTTTCACCTTGAACGTTGTGATCAATTATTAATTATCAAAATTATAGGGTTCACGCCACTTAAAAAGACAATATCCGCAAAGGGTTCAGAATATTTCTCTACCAACAAAAACAAATCGGGTCATAGTTGCCGTTGCTCTTGCTTCTATTGCTTTGAAATAATCTTGGTGTTCGTTGAAGAAATGTAAGAAAGAAAGAGAGAGGGGTAGAGAGATTTGTTGTTTTATAACCAAGATGAATTTGAAAATCGCTATGTCTTCACTTAATACGGAGCTCCTGCAAATACGGCCAATTTGTCGCAGAATTATTGCATGTAATATTTTCTAGGATTTTGGGACATATCAATTTGGACACCATCAATCCCTGATATTAATCCTCGAGTATATTAACACTGAAAGAATTTATTATAATGTCAGGTTACAATTTGGGAGAACCGGTGAGAGCGGACTCATGCACTTCATTTAAGGAATGATTAAGCGCCATGTTAAAAGCAATGTGTGGTCATTTTAAATTATAAACGTATGTAAAATATTGTCAATAAATATAAAAATTAACCAGTAAATCTTAAACAAAATAAACATTTTATTATAAAATGATTAGTTGGTTGTTTTGTTTAATGGCATATCAACCTCGGCGGGTCATTTATTGCCAACTAAATTTTATTTATTTATTGCTGGTAATACCTTTTACTTTCAACAATTTATTGTTGTTTTATATAGGTTTTTTGTGTCTAGTAATACTTTTTTTTCGAGTATCAAGATTCATTGGGATTTGTTATAAGGGCAGGTTCCCAAGTCATACCCTTGTTATTTAAACCATAACTGGAGGGAAAGATTAATACCTTTCCCAAGCGTACCAGTGCTTAAGTGAATCCAATGAATTCAACTGGAATTCGAACTCGGCTCACCGATTTCTCTTTCCGAGCCGATAATCCACTGCACCGCAACGCACATCCGTCACTAAACGCTTACAGCACCTGGTATTCCCAAGCGGTCACCCATCTAAGTACTGACCAGGCTCAACGTATTATAAAATGAATAACGGTTTTAGTTTTTATATTAGGCAAGCAATTGCTTGTAAATGTTAACAACTTCAGAATAAAACTTCCATCCTTTAATCATCTTAGAAAATCATGAGCACAGCCGACGCTGATATCAAGGAGTGTCACTCACTTCTTGCTATGATGTTTCATACTCACATAAATTTGAGCGATTTTATGTAGACAATTACCAGCTGTGCTGTTACTGTTTTGTTGCAGACAATTTTCTCGTCAGATTCCATTTTGTGCCTTTATAAATCCCTCATCTTCCAGATCTGATACGGTGCTCTATATTTTCTACAAAATCCAAAGGTTCTGTAATGTTACCGATTCTGAACTGACATTTCGAATTCAATCATTTCTCAAAACCATAATATGGTTTAACTTTTTTTTGTTCTACAGTTTCATGGCAGTTGTTCTAATGAAATCATTTTTTTCGTACGTCGATCGCATGAATTACTAAGTTGACTAATAGTTCTTAATGTTTTACTGATTAAATACGTACACGTTTCGTGAGGCGCAGTTTGTAAGTTTTTCTTTTCCTTTACAATTATTAAAAAGTTTGATAATGGGGAAAAATAAAAAAATAATGGTCATCAGATCATGTGTCATGCAAACTTTAGCTGAATTTACATATAGGCTTCAGAGTAGTTAAAAGAAGTTAGAGAATGAAGAAACATATCCATATGTTCTTTAATGAACCCTTATAACACAGTAAAAATAAATCCATATGATTGGAATATGCAAGGACTTACTTCAAAATTAAACAGTTTTAATTTGAATAGACAGATCTTATTAGATGAACTAGAAATATTTTTTTCAGTAATATTTTGATTCATTTCTGGCCAATAATTATTTTATTTTATTCAATTACAATTAATGCATGCCAGATTTATAACTTGAAAATAAGTTGCTTAAATAAATTTCGCATCAAAACTTTAAAATGTGTCAGTTATTTAACATTTCTACAAGTATCTGATTTATTAGCACCCAATATGGCATCAGAACAGAATGAAAGAGGACTCACATAATAATGCCAGTTGTCAATGATATGTTAGGCAAATAGGGTCAGTGCTAAAATAAATCAATTCCTCTACATGTACAGTGTGCGATGAATAAATTATCGTCGAAATTATGCAAAATGAAAATAGCATTGACATATCAAATTATGCAAAATGAAATAGCATTGACATATCATTTTAATGGATATATTTATTGTAAAGAAATACGAAAGAGTAAATTTATTCAATAAAATCGCCATTGACTTCAACCATAGCCTCCAGGTGACTTCGGAATCTCCCACAACTTGTTTAATCTGGTGAATCATGCTATAATTCTTACCTTCAGTTCATCTTTGGCTTCTAGTTAAACTGCGCCCCGCATAAAATAATCAAGAAATTTGCATTCGAGGGGAATAAAGTTGCCATATGTAATGAGTAAGGAGGTGGCCGCAGAAATCACATGATTGGGTTCTTTTTTTTGTAACATTGTGCAGATTATATATTGTCAGACATAGAGTCTTCCATCAGCCACTGTCTAGACCCATGGTAGCACTAACTCCTCAAGGCAGGTGTTGCGGAAAAATGAATGAAGGCATAACGTCGCCAACACGAGTTGGATGGATCCAACTATTTCCTGCATAGACCTCAGATTGACACCCCAACACAATGAAATGTTCTTATTGGAGGTTATGGTGTGAATTGAAGCTACTCAGCATGCTGTTACCATATTTCTGGCAGGGTGAAATAGTGCTCATTTTTTTCTTACAGATGTTGCTCAACGTTGGCAAATATACTGTGCAGTTGACAAAATAAAAAACAAACAATAAACATGCACAAAATGAACAATAAAAAATGGCAAAAATTTACCCATCGGATCCTGTATAACTATGAGGGTAGTTAAATGTTTATATATATATATAAAATTTCGAAATTTAATTCCGTTGGATGGCCATTTCAACGAGGAAATCATCGCTTCGTCAGCAACATTGGCAAACAAAACCTTTATTAATTCAAATGTGGCACAAGGTCTTTATAAGCGTAAAAGCCTAAAAACATATCCATAAACGGGGAGTTAAATTGGGTAGGATTAACAATTTTTGAATGTTAGAAAGTATGAAAGAGGGATAAGTAGACAGAGATACCTGGTTCCATATCAGAAGATTTTACACCTCATCTGTAAGAGCCAAGAGTTCAAAAGTTAAAATTTGGCCATGTCACTGGTAGGGGAAAGGAAAAGGAAAGAAAGGGCAAAGGAGTGGACTGGGTAAATTATCTGAGTCAGTCAGTTAAGTACCATACGTGATACAAGCTTGGGCGATCATGTCTCGAAAGAGACATGAATGACTGGACAGAAGATTATCCCGCAGTATGTTGCCATTGCTTTTTGCGGCAGACTGGTTGCCAGCCAAGGCTATAGAACCCAATCTGTCCTGTTATTTAACCCATTACTGGAAGGAAGTGACGGATTAATACCTTTTCCAAGGGTATTTGCGCGTAAGTGAATGCAATGAATTCAACTGGAATTCGAACTCGGCTCACCGATTTTTCGTTCCTAGGCGATATCAACTGGACCACAACGCATATCCAATTATCTGAGTAGTAAACTATAAAAAGTTCCCTTAGAATCAAAAGAAAACCACTATGATTTCAATGTTTAAAGGAAGGGTAAAAAAAAAAAATATTGAAAAATTACCAAATAATAACTGGAACAAATTTTCCACAATGTTAATAGTACGTAAGTCAATAATTTGAACCCGAATTACCGATTTCTCCTTCCGAGCCGTTATTCACTGCAGCACAACACACATTCATTAACCCCATTATGGAAAATAAATAAAAAATTCAGTATAATACATTCAAGTTTTAGCTTATTATTTTTAAGTTAATTAATTATTTAATTTGTTTAGAAATAGATGTAACACGTTTCATATTGAACTTGTTTCAATTCTTTTCAGTTTAAGTTGTGATAAAGTTGGTGCGTAAAACAATACATATTAATTCGTTGGGTTTATAAGAAAGATCTACTTTTCTATTTGAAAATATTTTATGAGCCTGCTGCTTTGTGTTGAATATTAAATAACTAGGGTATTGGCTGAGCTTTTCAATTCATATCTCTTCATGTAAATATTGAAGGTTAAAACATTTGACTGTTCTTAAATAAGAGCCCATGATTATTTCGGTTTATATTTTGTTGTTATGGTGAGAACAGAAACTTATGAAATCATTTAGTAGTTGATTTGCGATGGACACTTTCTTTTGAATTAAAATTATAGAAAGTCTACCTGATATCAAAGAAAATAAACTCTTTTTAAGTACTTAAGTAAGTTCTATCGGATTTTTTATTTTATCTATAAGGTCAGACAATTTGTGGGTATATATATTAATAGGGAGTCATACGAATTTTCATGTGTAGAATTTTTTTTTCTTGTGGACAGAGTGATGTAAAAGTAAATATACAGTAATGAAAAACCAAACTTGCACACAAAACCTATTGAACAGATATAAAATTGTCAATAGTTTACATATCAATAACAAATACATCAATCCCTCAAATATTCAACCTGTTTTACCCCTTCAATTGCACAGTCTTTTTTAACCTGCCAAATATCTATTATGATGATTTATAATTAAAAAAAAATAATTAAATTAAATGTCTTATAAACAAAGTTATTTTATGGAATTATATAAATTCTAGTTTTAATTTACTCTTAGAACCACTATTTGTATACGTACAATAATATTAACGCAACTTCTCTTTCTCTCTCTCTCTCTCTCCATATATATATATATATATATATATATATATATATATATATATATATATATTTAAGTTTCTGTTGTAATGATGCTTCGTGCGAAGATTGGTGTATTTTCAGTGGTTTACTGAAAGAAAGATATTTTGGTAAGCATCGATTTCGACGTAAAGTGCTTGCTATAGAGACAGACATAGAATTTTAATAGGATTTTATGTGGGGTATTTGTCACTTAACTGAGCAGAGTTATTTATGCCGACTTCGGTGAAATTTGGTGAGGGCACTATTAAGATGGCTCACTCCTCAGGGCTTTTGCCATTCGCTGATGAAAAAAAAATATTTGAGGAGGAAGTTCATCATACTGGTGCCTTCCCCAAACTTCGAAGTCGGCATAACTCGGCTCAGTTAAGTGACAAACTTCTACATATTAATTCTATAAATATATATATATATATATATATATATATATATATATGTGTGTGTGTGTGTGTGTGTGTGTGTGTGTGTGTGTGTGTGTTGTGAGATCTTCCCCTTTTTTATATTATAATGGACTCGACTGGGTGTACATACAATCCTGCCGTATTGAGAAAAGCAGGTAGTGGAAGGTCTGGTATCTCAGTTGTAGTTGCAGTTTACGTTGGAGAGCAATCGTAGAGATCCGTTACAGTTATCGAAGAGTTCCGACAGATACCGAAATTAACCAGAGACCAGACTAGCTCTGAGCTAGTTCCAGTTTGTATATTACGTTCAATATAACCAACTTTCTATTTTCATCCCTGTTCTTGTTGCTCATTATTTTTACGGTTCCTCCTGCGGAATCCATGACAAGATGACTACGAAGATTTCGAACACGAGTCGCCACAAAAACATTGGCGACGAAGAACTCGAACTCGCGGACACGTATACCCCGAATCGTCACAACAAATAGCTACGAAGATTTCGTACACATGTCGCCACTATAACTTGGCGACTGAAGATTAAAAAATACTACACAACAACAGAACCCATACAGAACAACGTAAAAACTTTAGTTGACCAAAAACAATTTGGCGATACTATGACGGATAATTTGCTGTCATTACAAACAAAAAGAGATAGAATGAAAAAACTGTAAAAAGGAAAGTGAAAGACAATATTTTTCTCCCCTTCAACAGAAACAACTTTCTACAAAATTTTCTACGATATTAATTGCCAGAAAGCAATAGTTAAAAAGACAAACCCCCGTACGGAATCCAAGCAGCAAGCCATGGATGATTTTCAGAAAGGAATACTAGAAATCATAAAAAGAAGTGAAGAAAGACAATATAAATCAGAAGAAAGACAAATGGTAATGTAAAAGGCAAATGATAAAAGCCAGTTACAACTACAAGAACTATTACTAAAATTAACATGAAACACACTAAAAAGGAACACGGAAAAAGAGGAGACGTTTTCGCAATATGCTGTGTGGCACGCGATAGAACTTTTTAAGTACTCGATTAATGAAGACAAAACTTTTGAAGAATATTACAGGATATATAAACATATTTTTAACATCGACTGTCAGAGCTGGACTGAAAAGAAAAAGCTTTTGCTCAGAAAATTAGGTACGGAAGAATACACTAAATTTGAAGATTATATTCTACCAAAGAAGACAAACGACTTAACCTTCGAGGAGGCAGTCACTGAGCTATTTAGCCAAAAAATTTCTTTGTTTCACAAAAGGTGGAAATGCCTTAATCTCGTGAAAGACGATAACGAAGACAATTCAAAATTTGCAGCCATCGTCAACAAACATTGTAACGGCTTTAAATTGGCTGAGTTAACTCGAGACAACTTTAAATGCCTCATATTTGTCCAAGAACTAGTCACTGCAAAGGACTAGGGGATGAGAAAACGAATGCTGACCAAACTCCAATATGTAGCAGGTCTAACGTTGCAAAAACTATCAGAGAATTGCCAAAAATGCCTAAGATGTGGTTGATTGCATTGGGTTAGAGATTGTCGGTTTAAATACAAAACTGCCTAGCATGTGGAAAGATGGGATACAAGGCAACTGTATGCAGAAACAAAAACCAGCCTAGTAGGGTTAAATCTACTAGAGTGGAATAGGAAAAAAAAACACGATAAAATATGTAGAACATGAAATATTGAATACGAAGAAAAAATTACAGCTGGATTCATGTTCGGACTTAACAATACTCAATCTACAGACATGGCGGAAGCTGAATAGGCCGACCATGCTACACATAAAAAATTGCTAAATTGGTAAGAGGAAAACGGATCATTTTCGAAGGTGCAATAATCGTGAATGTAAAATTTCAAGGAAAAAACAACAAGCTAAATATTTACGTCATGAAAAACACAAAAAACCTGGTAGAAACTGATTGGATGCAGAAATTTAATGTATGGGATTTACCTATTAGCGCTTGTTGTAAAAAAGAGCGTGCCGTCAGAAACTACGAAATTGAAAAAAGGATTACACGAACAAATTCCAGAGATACTCTCAAACAGTATAGGACGACGTAACAAAATCACAACAAAAATCGAGCAAAAGAAAAATGTGCAACCAGTATTTATTACACCCATAGTTACGAAAAAAAGCATTCAAACCAGGTAAACATATTTATTTCAGAATGTTAAAAAATCACATGGCACATTAGGAAATTGGAACAATTATAAACAGACTAGGAAATACGATATACAAAACACAGGGAGAAAAATTAATTCATAAGAGACACGCAAAAATGCAAAAAAAGGAGTGAAGAGCCAAATTCGTCACTCTCAAACAATTTTAAGTCGTTGAGAATAATAGAAAACAAACGGAAAAAAATTAACTCTTCCCAAAAAAGAAGCTAGGAAGGGGTGTTGTGCGATCTCCCCCTTTTGTATATTATAATGGACTCGACTGAGTGTACATATAATACTGCCATATAGAGAAGATCTGGAATCTCAGTTGTAGTTGAGCTTTACAGCTGTGAGTAATCGTAGTGTTCCGACAGATACCAGAGACTAGACTAGCTCTGAGTTCCACTCAGCTAGAATAAGTTTTCCGGACATACTATTTTACTTCAAGACTTGAATATATTTATTTCTACTAATAGTATTCCTGAATTTGACTAACTCGCGTTCCAGTTTGTATATTACGTTCAATATAATCAAATTTCTATCTCCATACCAGTTTTTGTTGTACATTATTTTGGTGGTTCATCCACCGGAAGTCATAACAATATTTATATAGTGTTCATAATGTCGGTATGCATTTAAAAAATATATAACTATATTTGTCTTTATGATTTTATTTATTTTATTTATGATTTTATTGAACAGTTAAACTTGAAAGATAATACTTCGTTTCAACAAGATGGATCTCGCTGTTACTTTGCTCTCACTGTTAGACAGTTTCTAAATCAGGAATTTCCTAACAGATGTATCGGAAGGAGTGAACCATTTAATTGGCCTCCACGTTTGCCAGATTTGACTCCATTAGAGTTTTTTTTTGTATGGGGACATGTGAAAACCATTGTGTATGCAACCAAACTTAGTTCATTAGAAGACTTGAAAGCTCAAATGATTTTAGGCATTACTATAAATCAGTTCGCAAATGTTTTCCGTGAACTGCCAAATCTTATTACCCTTTGTATTGCTAATGATGGAGGACATGTAGGAACTTAAGTAAAATGTCAATAAAACCTTAAGAAATATCGATTTCTTTCTTTCTAATTCTTTTTCTAAACCTTTTTACAAATTATTTCTATCGCAAATACACATAAACTTATATTTTTATTAAAGTGCACACGAACACTATGGACACCCTGTACACACACACACACACACACACACACACACACACACACACACACACACACACATATATATATATATATCTATATATATATATATATACATATATATATTTTTTTTTTTTTTTTTTTTTTTTTTAATCATTTCACCCCGAGCAAGGCAGAAACGCCACTGATGTGCAGGGGGTTACATAAATGTAGAAAGATTAATTAGAAAAGAGTGAGGAGTACAAGCTAGTTAGAAAGGAACAATAGAAAACTGAGAAAGCAGGTGCAATGACAGGTACATGGGCGGAGAGAAAGGGAAGGTTATACAGGGGAGGGGAGAGAGCTAGTGGCCAGTGGTTAGTAGGTGAGTATTAACTTTGCTTTTAAATTTCTGGAGGTCGTAGCCGTCAGGAAAGCAAGAATACGGGAGTGAGTTCCACAGGCGGGAAGTGCGAGAGAGGAAGCTGCTGGAGTAGAATTGTCGTCTGCGTTTGGCTAACCTGACTGTGAATGGGTGGGACCCAGTTGCCAGTCTGGTTGAACGGGTAAACACCTGTTGAGGAGGCATCAGTGACTTAAGCTCATCCGAGCAGAAGCCATGAAGGTATTTATAGAAGAGACAGAGGGAGGCCACATTTCGACGATGGGAAAGTGGCTGCAGACGAGTCGCCAGATCAGAACCTATCACATTACAGACTCTCCTTTGGAGCTTGTCGAGAACACTGAGGAGAACGGCAGGGGCACCTGACCATAAATGGCAGCAGTACTCCATGCACGGACGGATGGTTGACTTGTATATATGCAGGATGGATTCAGGTGGAAAAAACATCCTGGATCGACATAGTGACCCAATCTTCTTAGCAGTAGATTTTGCTATGGATTCAATATAGTGCTTCCATTTGAGGTCTGAGGACAGGGTAAGTCCGAGGAGGCGTAGTGTATTACTCTCCGGGAGAATCATCTGGTCCATGCTTATGGGAGGCAGAAGAGGTTGCCTGTAATGGTTGACAGACAACAGCTTGGTCTTCGAGGAATTGAAGTTGACAAGCCACTTCTTGCCCCAGTTCACCACAGAGTGTAGATCCCGCTCAAGGTCAGCAGCGAGATTTTGTCTGTCCGCCACGACAGGTTTCTTACTGGAGCGGGAGTATATTGTAGTGTCATCTGCGTAGATGCCTACTTGGGACCTGATCTCATCTGGGAGGTCGTTGATGAAAATAAGGAAGAGCGTTGGGCCCAGGATAGAGCCTTGTGGGACACCAGCATTCGTGCTGTAGGACGAAGAGGCACGCCCATTCAGAACGACCTTCATTTTGCGGTTATTTAAGAAAGATTGGATTAGGTCAAGCAGGCGACCGGTAATACCATAACCGCGTAGTTTGCATAGGAGGCCAGGGTGCCAAACCCTGTCGAAAGCCTTGGAGATATCCAGAGCAACCGCGCGAGCCTCGTCAGACTCATCAAGGGCCTGTAGCATGTACTCCGTTACAGTAGTTAGCAGGTCGGCTGTGGACCTGTCAAATCGGAATCCATATTGCCTGTCGGAGAACAGTTTGTGGGCGGTGAGATGATGAACTATTTCAGCATTTATTATAGCCTCGAACACTTTCCCGAATATTGGTAGAAGACTGATCGGGCGATAGTTGGATGGGTCCGAGGGTTCACCACAGTTCTTAAAGACAGGAACGACTGAGGAGAATTTCCAGCATGCAGGAAAGCAGGAAGCAGAAAGGCAGTAGTTAAACAGTTTAGAGAGGACAGGGGAAAGTTCAGGGACACACCTCTTAAGGACTATCACCGGGATTCCATCGTCTCCACACGCCTTATGGGGGTCGAGTTTTGAAATTACTCTGGATACTATTGTCGGGGTAATATATACGTCATGCAGTTTGGCCTCAGTTCTAATAGGGAAGTCGGGTGGGTGCACTCCGGACGAGTCGAGTGTGGAGTTGGATGAGAATCTGCGGGCAAAGCACTCAGCTTTCTCAGCAGATGACGTGAGAACGTCAAATCCATGGATTAAGGGAGGTATTGAGGATTTCCTATTGTTGAGCACCCGTTTACAAATCCTCCAATAGTCCTTGGAGCCGAACTTGCGGTCAGCTATGTGCTGTCGCATTCTCTCCGCAAACAACTGTTTGGCGTCATTTAGGGTTCTCTTGCACTCACTGCGAGCGGATGTGAACAGGCGCCTATTGTGATCAGTTGGCTGTCTCTGGAATAGATGGAAGTAATGGTTCCTGTGGGCAATGGCGGCTGAGCAGGCCGGAGAGAACCACGGAGAGGAATGAGGTTTTAAGCAATACTTCCTGGTGGGTATGAAGGCATCAATGCCAGCTTTCACCCATGACGAGACCTCAGAGGCACAGTCATCAACTGATAGGTCAAACACTTTTCCCCAGGGGACGTCGCAGAGGAAATCGCGAAAGGCATCCCAGTCAGCTTTTTGGTAGAGGTAGGAGGTTCTATGAGTAGGGGGATCCTGGGGGGAGTGAGATTGGAAAGAAATACTGAGGGAGACTACAGCGTGGTCGGAGTTGCCGAGAGGGCAAAGCTGCGAGACTTGACAGGCGTCGGGCGCAGAGGTGAAACATATATCTAGCAGTGAGGAATGACCCGAGGGTGTGCTTGGGAAGCGAGTGGGGAAGTCCACCACTTGCGTAAGGGATTGGGAAATAGCAAAGTTCGCGGCGTGAATGCCCGCCGAATCAGTAACAGCGTTTTCAAGCCACTCAGAGTGATGGGCATTGAGGTCTCCAAATACAAATATGTGGGCAAATGGGTGATAGGAAATAGCCTTATCTATGTCGTCGGCAATGCTATCTAGTAGGGAGCAGTCAGGAGAGGAGGGAGAACGGTAAAGGAAGAATAGGTAGCTAACCGAACTGAGGAGAGACAAGCGGAGACATATGTATTGGTGGTCAGTAGATTCGAGTGAAGTCACCCTAGTTATGGGGAGGTGTTCGCTGACATAAACACCCAGCCCATGCATGTGGACAGTAGAATCCTTCCTTAAAAGGGGAAGATAACCAGGGATGAAGAGGTCAGAGGAGGGAATAGCTGAGTTGAGGTTAGTTTCGCAGAGCGCGAGGATGTCTGGGGACTTTTCATGCAGGAACGCTTCTACACTAGCAAAGTTAGTACGAATGCCTCGGATATTAGTGAAGGAGAGGTTAATGGGCTTAGGTGGTTTGGATTTAGCTGGTTTAGGGTCATTTCTGTTTTGTCTTGTCATGTTTTTTGTTTATAGAAAGGGACCTAGGGTAGAGGATACAGGCGGTCATTACCCACGATCTGTGCTGGGAGGGAGACTGGCTAGGGCTGCAACAAGGTGTGGCCTCGGGGTTGCCCACCGAAAGCGCTTGCAGGGACACCTATCCATGCGCGACATGGCACTACAAGAACCCCGATATTATACAACTGTTGATCAGAGCAGCCGCTCTTGACGCTACGCAAGAGTTAGGGCTCCTAACTACCAGTCGGAAGCAGCAACCAGGAAACTGCCAACCCGGTACCCTCACAGTGATGAGCCATTGCCACCAACCGGCCAGATCGCAGGAAACTCGCGGAAGCACCAGTACCAAGGTCTGAAGAGAGAGGAGTGAAAACCGGAAACCACATCCTAAACAGGAAACAAGGAACGAGCCTCTACTCCAGTTCAATAGACGTGGGAGGAGTATAGACCGGGCGATAGTGTGACCTATCTACTCCTATTAAAAAAAAAAAAAAAAAAAAAAAAAAAAACTTACAAACTTACAAAAGTGGAGTTTAACTAAGTTTTAACTTAGTTAAAGTCCAAATGAACTCCAAAAAAAGGGGGGGGGACAAAAACACAGATATATATAAAAACAAAAAAATAAAAAAAACAAACAAAACAAACAAACGGAAAATACCTCTCAGTTTAACACAGGAAATTTGAATTGAAGATTCATTCTTCAATTCTTGCTTTTCCCAAGAGTTAACGGCGAGTCGGCCTGCTAGGTAAATTCCCATTCAAAGAACAGCACGTGGCATGGAGCTGTAATGGCTGCTGATAACTCGGCCAAAGTAGCTTCGCATAGCAAGAATAAATATAAATTTCAAAATTTTTTTTTTTCCTCCCAAATGAGGCATGAACTCCGAAAAAAGGGGGGGGACAAAAACACAGATATATATAAAAACAAAAAAATAAAAAAAACAAACAAAACAAACAAACGGAAAATACCTCTCAGTTTAACACAGGAAATTTGAATTGAAGATTCGTTCTTCAATTCTTGCTTTTCCAAGAGTTAACGGCGAGTCGGCCTGCTAGGTAAATTCCCATTCAAAGAACAGCACGTGGCATGGAGCTGTAATGGCTGCTGATAACTCGGCCAAAGTAGCTTCGCATAGCAGAATATAAATATAAATTTCAAAATTTTTTTTTTCCTCCCAAATGAAGCATGAACTCCGAAAAAGGGGGGGGGACAAAAACACAGATATATATAAAAACAAAAAAATAAAAAAACAAACAAAACAAACAAACGGAAAAGCCCCTCTCAGTTTAACACAGGAAATTTGAATTGAGGTCATTCTTCGAATTCTTCGCACCTCCCAAGAGTTAACGGCGAGTCGGCCTGCTAGAGTAGAAATTCCCATTCAAAGAACAGCACGTGGCATGGAGCTGTAATGGCTGCTGATAACTCGGCCAAAGTAGCTTCGCATAGCAGAATAAATATAAATTTCAAAATTTTTTTTTTTTTCCTCCCAAATGAAGCATGAACTCCGAAAAAGGGGGGGAAAAACACAGATATATATAAAAACAAAAAAATAAAAAAAACAAACAAAACAAACAAACGGAAAATACCTCTCAGTTTAACACAGGAAATTTGAATTGAAGATTCATTCTTCCAATTCTTGCTTTCCAAAGGTTAACGGCGAGTCGGCCTGCTAGGTAAATTCCCATTCAAGAACAGCACGTGGCATGGAGCTGTGGCGAAAACGCTGATAACTCGGCCAAAGTAGCTTCGCATAGCAGAATAAATATAAATTTCAAAATTTTTTTTTTTTCCTCCCAAATGAAGCATGAACTCCGAAAAAGGGGGGGGGGGGACAAAAACACAGATATATATAAAAACAAAAAAATAAAAAAAACAAACAAAACAAACAAACGGAAAATACCTCTCAGTTTAACACAGGAAATTTGAATTGAAGATTCATTCTTCAATTCTTACTTTCCCAAGAGTTAACGGCGAGTCGGCCTGCTGGGTAAATTCCCATTCAAAGAACAGCACGTGGCATGGAGCTGTAATGGCTGCTGATAACTCGGCCAAAGTAGCTTCGCATAGCAAGAATAAATATAAATTTCAAAATTTTTTTTTCCCTCCAAATGAAGCATGAACTCCGAAAAAGGGGGGGGGCAAAAACACAGATATATATAAAAACAAAAAAAAATAAAAAACAAACAAAACAAACAAACGAAAAATACCTCTCAGTTTAACACAGGAAATTTGAATTGAGATTCATTCTTCAATTCTTGCTTTTCCAAGTTAACGGCGAGTCGGCCTGCTGGGTAAATTCCCATTCAAAGAACAGCACGTGGCATGGAGCTGTAATGGCTGCTGATAACTCGGCCGTGGCTTCGCATAGCAGAATAAATATAAATTTCAAAAATTTTTTTTTCCTCCCAAATGAAGCATGAACTCCGAAAAAGGGGGGACAAAACACAGATATATATAAAAACAAAAAAATAAAAAAAACAAACAAAACAAACAAACGGAAAATACCTCTCAGTTTAACTGAGAAATTTGAATTGAAGATTCATTCTTCAATTCTTGTACTCCCAAGAGTTAACGGCGAGTCGACCTATTAGGTAAATTCCCATTCAAGAACAGCACGTGGCATGGAGCTGTAATGGCTGCTGATAACTCGGCCAAAGTAGCTTCGCATAGCAGAATAAATATAAATTTCAAAATTTTTTTTTCCTCCCAAATGAAGCATGAACTCCGAAAGGGGGGGGACAAAAACACAGATATATATAAAAACAAAAAAATAAAAAAAACAAACAAAACAAACAAACGGAAAATACCTCTCAGTTTAACACAGGAAATTTGAATTGAAGATTCATTCTTCAATTCTTGCTTTTTCCCAAGAGTTAACGGCGAGTCGGCCTATGAGTAAATTCCCATTCAAAGAACAGCACGTGGCATGGAGCTGTAATGGCTGCTGATAACTCGGCCAAAGTAGCTTCGCATAGCAGAATAAATATAAATTTCAAAATTTTTTTTTTCCTCCCAAATGAGCATGAACTCCGAAAAAGGGGGGGGGGACAAAAACACAGATATATATAAAAACAAAAAAATAAAAAAACAAACAAAACAAACAAACGGAAAATACCTCTCAGTTTAACACAGGAAATTTGAATTGAGATTCATTCTTCAATTCTTACTTTTCCCAGAGTTGGCGGCGAGTCGGCCTGCTAGGTAAATTCCCATTCAAAAGAACAGCACGTGGCATGGAGCTGTAATGGCTGCTGATAACTCGGCCAAAGTAGCTTCGCATAGCAGAATAAATATAAATTTCAAAATTTTTTTTTTTCCTCCCAAATGAAGCATGAACTCCGAAAAAGGGGGGACAAAAACACAGATATATATAAAAACAAAAAAAAATAAAAAAAAAAACAAACAAAACAAACAAACGGAAAATACCTCTCAGTTTAACACAGGAAATTTGAATTGAAGATTCATTCTTCAATTCTTGCTTTTCCCAAGAGTTAACGGCGAGTCGGCCTGCTAGGTAACTTCCCATTCAAAGAACAGCACGTGGCATGGAGCTGTAATGGCTGCTGATAACTCGGCCAAAGTAGCTTCGCATAGCAGAATAAATATAAATTTCAAAATTTTATATATATATATAAATTGTCATTGCGTATTTTGTATTTGGCAGCGAAAGTCGATATAGTCAATAATAAATTATTTCTTTTGTTTCCAATAAAACCTTTCTAGGTCCATTTCCCTTGCAGATGTCTATTCCCAAATATACTGTTTCGATTAAATATGCATTCGTCTTATACCAGCGTGGAATTGTAACTGATGTCAATGACCATCACTTTTTCAATTAAAGATCAATCGTTTTCGTTCTTCATAATTTATAGTTTCTATTATCTCCGTTTACCTTCATACCATGTATTCTATAACCCTCTACACGGGATAGTTATTTAGACTTGTATTGGCTGAACTCTAGGAAGAATTATTGAAATAAATATCTGTCAAGCATATCAATTAATTAGTAAGGTTACAGGGCGGAAAGTGTGATAGAGAGATCTGAAGGCCTATTGGTATGGCCAAGGATGCATTCCAGAAGCGGAGTAAAGTATCAGTTGACAGTAAAATTTCGCTTGAAACAAGGAAGAAAGTGTGGTTTTGTTATGTAATTTCTGTCCTTCAATATAGCAACAAATGCTGGAAAATATCATCAAACATAAAGAAGAGACTTGAAGCAACCAAAATGTGGTTCTACCGAAGGATGCTGAAGATAACATAGACAGAATATATCAGCAATAACGAGGTTTTGGAGAGGACAGATACAAAGTAGGAAATTGATATTTAACATCTGGGAAAAACAGCTGAAGTTTTTGGGATAAATAATGAGGAAGGACGGTTTGGTTAACTTGACGCTCTCGGGACGGATAGAGGAGGAAGAAGACAAAGAAAAGCAAGTATGATATATTTGATGGACTTGAGAGGTTCGATGATGGAGCGTTGATTCAGTAGAATAATAGGAAAGAGGCATTAAGAGCAACAAGACATATGCAGATGCGGCAGGTAATGATTGCCAACGACGTGAAGAGACACGACACATAGAAAAAGACGAATAAGAAGAGGAGAAGAAGAAAAAGAAGAAGAAAAAGAAGAAAAAGAAGAAGAAAAAGATGAAAAAGAAAAAAGAATAATAATAATTATAAGAAGAAAAAAGAAGAAAAAGAAGAGAAAGAAGAAAAAGAAGAAGAAAAAGATGACTAATAATAATAATAAGAGGAAGAAAAGGATTAATAGTAAAAAGAAGAAGAAAAAAGAAGAAAAAGATGACTAATAATAATAGTAATAAAAAGAAGAATAAGAAGAAAAAGATTAATAATAATAATGATAAGAAGAAGAACAAAATAATGAATAATAATAATAAGAAGAAGAAAATGAAGAAGAAGAAGAAAAAGAAGAAAAAGAAGAAAAAGATGAAAAAGAAAAAATAATAATAATAATTATAAGAAGAAAAAAGAAGAAAAAGAAGAAGAAAAAGAAGAGAAAGAAGAAAAAAGAAGAAAAAGATGACTAATAATAATAATAAGAGGAAGAAGAAGAAAACGAAGAAGAAGAAGAAGAAAAAGACGAAAAAGAAGAAGAAAAAGAAGAGAAAGAAGAAAAAAAGAAGAAAAAGATGACTAATAATAATAATAAGAGGAAGAAAAGGATTAATAGTAAAAAGAAGAAGAAAAAAGAAGAAAAAGATGACTAATAATAATAGTAATAAAAAGAAGAATAAGAAGAAAAAGATTAATAATAATAATGATAAGAAGAAGAACAAAATAATGAATAATAATAATAAGAAGAAGAAAATGAAGAAGAAGAAGAAAAAGAAGAAAAAGAAGAAAAAGATGAAAAAGAAAAAAGAATAATAATAATTATAAGAAGAAAAAAGAAGAAAAAGAAGAAGAAAAAGAAGAGAAAGAAGAAAAAAGAAGAAAAAGATGACTAATAATAATAATAAGAGGAAGAAGAAGAAAACGAAGAAGAAGAAGAAGAAAAAGAAGAAAAAGAAGAAGAAAAAGAAGAGAAAGAAGAAAAAAAGAAGAAAAAGATGACTAATAATAATAATAAGAGGAAGAAAAGGATTAATAGTAAAAAGAAGAAGAAAAAAGAAGAAAAAGATGACTAATAATAATAGCAATAAAAAGAAGAATAAGAAGAAAAAGATTAATAATAATAATGATAAGAAGAAGAAGAAGAACAAAATAATGAATAATAATAATAAGAAGAAGAAGACGAAGAAGAAGAAAAAATGAAGAAGAAGAAGAATAGGATTAAAATGAAATAATTTCATACTTATTTTAATTAAAGGGTCAGAGATTTGAACCCAGCTTAACAATTACATTGTTGCTGTTTGTAACTGTTAAAGCAATCCATGACTTGAGGGATAGCTTATTCAACAAAACTTAAAGACCAAATTAGAGAAATTTCTTTCGGAATATGGTATTACAACTATCTTCCAAATATGGAATAAAATTCTTTCTCAAATAAAGAGCATACAAAACTTGAGTGATAAAATAACATCACATTAAAATGTCAGTTGAACATTTCCGATTGCGACTTTAATTTCACCAAAAGTTTATCGTCCAGCTTTTCCAGTGAATCGATTTACAAGAAAATCGTGCCAAGGACACAAGCAATGCCATCCTTTTCGGATTCAATTACGACAGATTGGGTTGGGTAGCTGTGGAACGTTTTCTCCTTCGGCGGTCTTCCTGTATGACTTTTTTCTTTCATTGATACCAACCTGGAAATGCCGGAAATACAATCAGGTCACATGTTTCAAAGCGAAGCTAATGAGCCACGTGAATTCCTCAGCGTCTGAGAGGATCGGTTGCAGGAAAGTTAGGTAGGACTTAGGAGTGGCAGACAACGGAATGGAAATGTCTGAAAGGCTGGAGTGAATGACGTGGGAAGACTTGGTAGAAGATAGCAGGGCACAAATAATGAACATCATTATTGTAATGCTTCCTTAAATGAGACTAGCAAAGTATAACATTATAACTGTGATTATCACGACCATGAAATGTCAGAGATAATGCTACCATCGACATTCATTTTCCTCGATCTTTAGAACTTTAGACAAAGAAACCAGAAGCGAAATTAAGCGGAAACTTGATCAAGATAAGTACTTTAATCAGAAAATTGGTGCAATCACTTTGCATTGTATAACTCTCTTATCTTTGGTATGTCAGCAACTCCAGATTATTTTCTGTATTCATTTAGTTAAACTAGAATTACGCGTAGTCAGTATCTATCTATCTATCTATCTATCTATCTATCTATCTATCTATCTATCTATCTATCTATCTATCTATCTACACAAATACATACACACGTTCACAGAAATATATATATTATTAGTTTACACTAATCTAAACCTTCGAAAAAATGTTAACAAACAGAGCCTAAATCCGTTAAAATCCGGCGTACTATGTCGTCGGATAATGGGGGAGAAAAAAAAAAGAAACCAGTGGAACAAGAACAAAATATCAAGTATCCGCAGTAAAAAAAAAACCCCAAACGGAACCTAAAAACTAGAAAAAATTCTAATACGAAAGTACGAAAATACAATAGTAGAGCAAAAACACGAAAAAATCTAAAGTGAGCCACAACCTACCGCGGTTTCACACTACGGATCGTCATTCCCTGACGATCCGTAGTGTGAAACCGCGGTAAGTTGTGGCTCACTTTAGATTTTTTCGTATATATATATATATATATATATATATATATATATATATATATATATAATCAAATGAATAAAGAACGAAAAAATAATTGCAACGTTCAAAATATTAATTTAAAAGTGTTCAATATAAAAATGGAGCAATGAATATTTATTATCAATTATACTTTAGATTATGTACAAACAACCAACTTTAAAATTGTACATTTTGTTTTAACATTGAAAGAAAATGATTCATCAGGTCGTTAATAATGATGTCGATAAACTTTGTTTTTAAATAAAATTTTAAAAGATCATTCTTTTAATATTAGAAATATTTTTGTACACCTCAATTTAAATTGAAGACAAGCTAGATTACCTAGATCGGCAAATGAGCAATGTTTCCTTTGTCTGCAAGAAAAAATGGAAATTATAAATTGTGACATATTACTGAATCAGAGGCATGAAACTAAAATAAATTGTAAACATATTAAAGAATTGAGATGACTATCCTGCTAGAATTATGAAATCTAAGGTATGAGACTCTAGTAATTTTAATCTTTTTACAGCATTACTCTTATTATCTGGATAATTTGCTTTAACTATATGATTTTTATTCATATATTATTTTTATACTTTTTATTTTCTATTACAAATTGTGATCTATTTACTGTTAAAATTTCAGTTTAATTTTAATATTAATTTAAATTTATTTCCTTTAATTTTTATTTTTAATTTAATTTATTTTTAATTTCATTTCATTTTTACTTAATTTTTAATTTTTAAATTTTAATTTGTAAGTTTAATTTTATTTTATATAAATATATATATATATATATATAAATATATATATATATATATATATACGAAAAAATCTAAAGTGAGCCACAACCTACCGATCCGTAGTGTGAAACCGCGGTAGGTTGTGGCTCACTTTAAATTTTTTCGTGTTTTTGCTCTACTATTGTATTTTCGTACTTTTGTATTAGAATTTTTTCTAGTTTTTAGGTTCCGTTTGTGGTTTTTTCTTTACTGCGGATACTTGATATTTTGTTCTTGTTCCACTGGTTTCTTTTTTTTTTTTTCTCATCCATTATCCGACGACATAGTACGCCGGATTTTAACGGATTTAGGTTCTGTTTGTTAACATTTTTCCGAAGGTTGAGATTAGTGTAAACTTACGGAGTGTAAACTTACGGAGTCTAGTTAGTTATTATTATTATTATTATTATTATATATATATATATATATATATATATATATATATATATATATATATATATTACTTCCGCAATTTATTATATTAGCAATAACGAATTTATATTTTTGTCATGTTTTTAAATATCCTCTGTATCTATCTACAATTCACTTCATTTCACCTGTTTGAAATTTCCATTCCTTTGCTATTTCTGTTGTTTTCTTCCACTTGTTTTCCCTCTGTGAATTTTCTCATATTTTCCTCTTTGTTAAGCCGAGATTCTATGTATCCGATATCTATATGTGTCTACATTTAAAATTTCTTTCTCTTATCTGTTTCCATTAGCGCTTTCCTTTCAGTTCTTTCTCTCTTGTTTTTCTCTGGTCTTTCGTTTCCTCAGTGTCTTTCTCTTTCCTCTTACTTTTCCATTTCATGATTTCTCTTTTTGTTTTATCATTTTTTGCCCTCTTTCTTTTCCCTCTCTTTTTTAATATCCACTTACAGGCTACAAAAAGATTTCTAACAGTAAAATAGTGTGTTTTTCTTTTAAAAAAGCGTTTATAATCATCATTATTAACTACTTGATGAGACATTGTTCTTTCAGTGTTGAATCAAAATGTATAACTTTTTACAGCTTCTAGTTTGTACATGGTGTAAAGTTTAATTATAATCTATTCTATCTATCTATCTATCTATCTATCTATCTATTTTCATAATTCACATACAAGATTACAGACATATATATATATATATATATATATATATATATATATATATATGAGAAGCATGCTTTTTTCATAAAGTGCTTGATATCGAGACAGAAAAAGAGCGTTAATCGAATAAATATAAAGATTTTTGTCACGTCTTATCAGATGTCTTTCAATCATGCGAGATTCGAATTTTAGTGAATACATCATTGCAATGATAAAGCATAAACTCATCTATGTGACAATCTCCTCCATACAAATATATGGTTGAACCTCTTGGTAATTAATTTCGGGAAATTTCTTCAGATGTTAGTGCGGACACTACAATTATAAGATGGATTAAACCAAATACGTTTACGTTGTTTTGGCTTATTTTTATTTTCTTTATGTGAGTATTCTAAAGTGACTTTGTAAAGGTTTTTGTTCTAAGGCCTTCATATATTTAATATTGCTATTGTCAAAATATTCCTTATTTCTAGGTTGCTATATTATCTAAATAGTTTCGTTTTGTGTAAGTTGTCTATAATTGTATGGATGGGGTTAAATTCTTTGTTGATGTATTTGTTGTTGTATGATTCTTTAGTATATGATTTGTACTGGACATTATTCAGCTCAAAGTTTAAACCCAGAAAGTTGATAACATTGGCTTTAGATCGTAATCTTTAAAACTTTTATCAGCTCCTTTCTTACTCGATCAGTTTTTCGTAAACCTCTTTAACGGAGGAAGATTAATCCGCTGTTTTTGTAAAGACCGGTGTAGTTTTTTAACTTGAATATGTACCTTAGTCTTCATAATAATAATATGACAACCAATTCATAATCTTCTGCAAAATCATACACATCTATAGCAATGCAGAAATCTGTGTTGTTCCTTGTATTTCACAGACAGGCATCATGAAATAATATAATATATAATATCATCACACTAACTTGCATCATCTCTCTCTCATGCTCCTTTCTTCATCCACTCCACTCTCATCAGTATTCTCATCTTTCTCTTACAAACTTCCTGACACTCCCTATAACCTGTCACTCTTTCTCATAACTTTCCTCAAATGTAACTCCCTGCAAAATAGTGGCAGCAAACAGCCTTGCTTGGGCGATATGGTTATAAAACAAATTATATAGTACAATAGACACTAAAAGAACTGACCTCCCAAAACATTTCTGGTATTGAGAATACAACAACTAACCCCAAATTTTTAGATGTGATATCTTTGCCAAAATCAAATCTTATAATGAGGTAGGAAATTGATGTAGCGTATGTTTGCTAGATAAACTTATCGTAAAAACGTAAATAATCTTAATTTACTAAACAAAAAGCAAAAACAAAAAAAATGAATTGATAACCACATGAAAGCATAGAAATAAATATATCCTCAGTCGGTACCCTAAACTTTCGGCTTTGTGCCACACCGAAGCGGCACTCAGAAAATCTCTCTCTCTCTCTCTCTCTCTCTCTCTATATATATATATATATATATATATATATATATATATATAAATCATCCGCACAAAATCCGTTTCATTGTATCACAGCTCATCAGTCCAACTAGATTAAGCGTTCGCTTTAAGATGGGACTGAAACTCGACTAATTTTTCACCAGTCGTAAATACACGGCAGTGAGATATACAAATAGATAAAAAGAAGAGGTGTGATATATATATATATATATATATATATATATATATATATAAGGAATACCTATAGAGCCAGACAACCTAACTAGGTTTCACCTAAACGGATCGTCAGGGAAAGCTTTTATATATTCAGCTCTACCTAAATATTGAGAGCTTTTTTGTGAGTTGATTGCTGGTGTTGGGTTTTTTCTTTGGGCTACGTGCTGACTCGGTCTGGGCTCTTTTGACTGATGTTCATGTATTCATAAAATATAGTTCAGAACATGTACAAATAATGATAATTTGTAGATGTTCTAAATTATAATTTATAATAAATATTCATAGATCTACTTTTATATTGAGCACTATTTTAAATTAATGTTTTGAACGTTGTTAATATTTTCTTCTTCCCTTATTCACTTGGATATATATATATATATATATATATATAGTCATCTGCAGACAGATCTGATTCGCTGTATCACAGCTCATCAGTACGTTTAAACTCCGATTATATATATATATATATATATATATATATATATATATATATATTTATATCGCACCTTTTCTTTCTATTTATGCTTTTTTTTCAATTTCAGCAACCATGTCGAATTTTACGGATACTATAAAAGTTCAAAAGAAACTTCAATATATTCACCCTACTAAATAAAGACTAAATGAGATCTGAAGGTATTATAACACTTTACTAGCATATTTTCGTTGAAGCGGGAAACCCATTAAATCTCTGCCTCTAGTATACAAGATATATCGCTGTTGGTAATGATGGACAATCTTGTATATACGCGGCTTTAGCGTACAAATCAAAGATTGGATAAGCGCTGTAAGCAGTCCTTGTTATTCTAAATAAGTCTTAATGATCGTGTTGATTCGAGTGAAGAAAGAATGCCTTGCTGTGTGATTCCTTGTTTGAAAGGCAAATGGGAGAATAAAGTGGTCGGCTCTGGATTATGGCGGTGATAAAGAATGTGAACGAAAAAACAAACAAATTTCCCGGGGCGACAAATGCAATATTAATAGAATCACGCCACAAACTCAACGCAACAATATGCCAACCTGAAGAGTAAATATGCTTTTCGTGTTGTTACAAATACAAAATTAATGTAAATGTTGCAACTACAGAATAATGAGGAAACTGATCTCACATGTTGTCAGATTTCAACTTCACTTGATGCGGTAGATGAAGCAAAATATCTGCAGAAGTCAGTAAAACGCAAATGTGTGTGTATATGTGTGTGTGTAAATTCTGAAGAAGTAATGGATTATTTATTTAGTACACCGACATATTTTATTACTTAAACGTTACTTTTTTTAGCAGAGAGGGCATATTTATTTATTTATTTATTTATTTAACAAGATTTTCCGAGATTTTTCAAGCTGGTAATCTAAAATAAATAAATTTACTGTTTAATAATAAATGGATCATCGACTCAAATATGGCTATTCACTTGAAATAACATTTAATTAGGAAAATTCTCACGCACACAAACACACACACAACTCACACACACTGTCTTTGGATATATATATATATATATATATCACGTCCTGATTGAGCACTCTGGAAGAAAGGTAGACTTTGAAAAACAGTAGCTACTCTAGCGTGTACGCAACGCTCATTCAGTAAAATGAATTGGAGCACAGTAGCTATTGGGCGCGTAATATGATATGCGCTAAAAAGACTGCCTTCTTCCACCGAACGCCCCGTGGCCCAGGGGTAGAGTCGCCGACTGACGCCAATTCTGATGGCAACAGGTGCAATTTTGAGTTACTATATATATATATATATATATATATATATATATATATTAACTCAAAATTGCACCTGTTGCCATTACGAATTATCATAATGGATGCTCGGCCGTGTCGACTTGTGAAAACTTTCAGGTCAGCAATAACTGAACATCTGATCAATAGCAGATATTGTGTAACCGACTTTAGTCTGAACCAGTTCGCTCTTCTGTCTGGTTCACACTTCATGTTTCACTCACAGGCGTTGGAGTCTCTATACATTGAACTTAGGACCCCATCTCTCGTCAAGCAGAGAGAATGTTTGTTAGGACTTCACATTATTTCTATTTAGTGCCTCCACCTCCGTCTCCCAATATATTTTTTTGCCCTTGTGAAACTCATCTACAGTTTTAATATTTTAATATTGAAGAATTAAGAAAATCCCAATTGAAGCCTGATGCAAAACGGAATTGAAACCGGTCGGTTGTTCTTTTATTTTTTTTATTTTTTATTTGACATCACTTATATGCCTGTAAATATGAACGTTACCTTGTTTCGTGCCATTATATATGTGTATATATATATAACTTTAATTTTAATTATATTGTGAAACCGATAAGTTGTAAACGCAAATTCTACTCCTACAGTTTCTTTTCTCGCACTTCCCGTCTGTGGAATTCCCTTCCATTGTTTTCCCAACAGCTATAATCTCCAAGAATTTAAATGTAAAGTTAATAGTCATCTCCTATCTCACTAACCTGCATTCTCTCTCTCTCTCTCTCTCTCTCTCTCTCTCTCTCTCTCTCTTATACTCTTTTCTCCGTCCACTCCACTCTCATCAGTATTATCATCCTTCTATTACCCACTTCCTGACACCCCCTATAACCTGTCACTCTTTCTCATATCTTTCCTCCTATGTAACCCCCTACAAAACAGTGGCAATAAAATGCCTTGCTTGGGGCGATATGATTATATAAAAAATAAATTAAAAGGCATATTTATCTTTATTTATGGATAAAAGACAGGGTATTCAGACAAAGGATCACAGTAAATTTCAAACAAACGCGAAATTAGTATTGCGCTTATCCTCTAACAAATAGGCTTCGGGTAACCCGAAGTGGTGCAATGGTTAGTAAGCTTGTCTTGCTAGAACCTATTACAACTCAGTAGTAAGTTCGGTCCTCTCTGGCTACCCCTTGCCTTGTGCCACATATTAGCTGCGCATAGTTATTTAACTAACAAATGAGCTTTTTTTGCCAGTAAAATCACAATAAGCAATTTTTTTTGTTTAATTTATATATTTTTTCCGTTTTTTGTTTTTAAGTAAATATTACAAAATCACTGTTATAAATACACAACTACCAAAGCTTTAGAACAATTGATTCTCTTTCTCACTCTATTGTATTCTCTCTATCTATCTATCTATCTATCTATCTATCTATTTCTTATATATATATATATATATATATATGTGTGTGTGTGCCTCTGTTTGTTATATCATGTTTACAGTAATAAGACCAAATTTATAAGCTTACATACATTCTGCCCGATTTTCTGGGATGGCACTGAAACAAGCACATCAAATGCAGCACAGTTTACTTCAATATTTCCATGCAAACGAGTGTCTTTAGTATCCTGTTTTTATCACAGCGTTTCAACTATTTCAAGTTTGGGGCTTCATCAGGTGTATATTGATCTTTGTAATTTACAGATAATTTCGAAATAAACTCTTTATTTAATCTACTGACATAAATTGTTCTCGTTCCATTTCCTATGTCTAGGTATATCTTGTTTAGTTCTAATTTCAGTGCTGCTCGATGAGCTCACACCTTTCCAATTAGTTCAAATACACGCTTTCCGAACCAGGAATTATATTAGATTTAGTATATTACCAAATTCATGAACCAGCGATTTAATCTCCAAGTCTATAACCTGATCATAGGTTATCAGTTTTAAAATAGGAACTGGACCACATATTCCTAGATATGGACTTTGGAACGAAAACCTTCAACTCTCGTAGATTAAATAAAATTCGAAATTCCTTTCAAATCGCACAATGAAGGTAGTATTGAACGAACATGCCTCCCAATACTATCATACGAATGGGGATGTCTCTCAAGGCTTCTAGGTCCTATGCTTTTCCTTATCAACATTAGTGATCCCCCAGATGTAATAAGATCTCAAGTGAGCTTATACGCAGACAACACTACGCTTAAAGATTTCAAGATTATAGAAGATGGCAAATGACATTGCATTTAAGTTTTTGGGAGATTGTTGCTATAAGGGAAGCAATTAAACGGAATGAAGTTCCACATGTGGGAAGTGCGAGAAAAGAAACTGTTGAGGTAGAAGTGCCCGTTATATTTAACTACTTCAACGGTAAAAGGGTGAGAGCTGGATGCCAATAAAGTAGTACGCTTAAATATATGTGGTCGGTCCACCAGAAAAAAATGCAGACTCATGCAAAATCTAATTTGTCAATATTTCTGAGATGATGTAGTATTTACAGTATTTAAATTATTCGGACTATTGTCCTCATCTTTATTGCCATTTGTACGACGTTTCGGTTTTCCGGACTTCTTCATGTGCTAGGAATTTCATATACCGCAGTGATTGTAATAAAGGATACGTTTCAGAATTCCTAGCACCTGAAGAAGGCTAGAGTGCACGACGGCCGAAACGTCACACAAATAGCAACAAAAATGAGGACAATAGTCCAAATAATGTAAATATTGTAACCACTTTTCCCTATGTGACTTTCTTATACAGAGAGCTCTATATAGTGAGCAACGCATTCACCGGTGTCTTTCTTTGGAGATTAGTAATGCCTAATGTCTATTCTCTTATTTTGCTCTCTATTGCAGTAAACCTTTCTTCTTTCCATCTAATATCGTGTTGGTTGTTCTTTCCCCTCGAGTAACGAATTTCTATATTTTAATCATTTTTCAAGTATACAACAGTAATAATATTAAGTAAAATCAGATTAAATATTACTTAATATATAGGTATAACCATAAATAAAAAATATGTTTGTATATTTTTAGTAGCTAATGTAGTTATGCTTATGTTTAGTACTCAAACATACTAAAAGTCAAATGGGACTGCTGTTTATCAAGATAGGATTTTTGAAATTCATTCGAAATTAATTTGCTTACTTTTCAAATGCAAAGACGATGTTAGCAGATATTGGAAGTGAGGAATACTAACAACAAATATGCGTCAATTAAAAAGACTAATCGAACGCTTCTTGACCGTAAGCTTTCCATGGTTTAGTGGTCTAAAAGCACACTCTGCTTAACATGTTTTTTATCTAGCTGTGGGACGTTTCTTTGAATCCTGATAGTAGGTACATTTTCTTAACTGAGAATCACGATTAGATAAGCTGTTTGAAAGATATTTACACGTTTGGAAAAAGGGGGATATATTTTGAAATAAGCTTATTCACTAAATAAAATATTTAAATATTAAATAATACCGCCAATTTCTATATGTTGATTTACACGTTTGGAAAAAAGGGGATATATTTTGAAATAAGCTTATTCACTAAATAAAATATTTAAATAGTAAATAATACCGCCAATTTCTATATGTTGATTTACACGTTTGGAAAAAAGGGGATATATTTTGAAATAAGCTTATTCACTAAATAAAATATTTAAATAGTAAATAATACCGCCAATTTCTATATGTTGATTTACACGTTTGGAAAAAAGGGGATATATTTTGAAATAAGCTTATTCACTAAATAAAATATTTAAATAGTAAATAATACCGCCAATTTCTATATGTTGATTTACACGTTTGGAAAAAAGGGGATATATTTTGAAATAAGCTTATTCACTAAATAAAATATTTAAATAGTAAATAATACCGCCAATTTCTATATGTTGATTTACACGTTTGGAAAAAAGGGGATATATTTTGAAATAAGCTTATTCACTAAATAAAATATTTAAATAGTAAATAATACCGCCAATTTCTATATGTTGATTTACACGTTTGGAAAAAAGGGGATATATTTTGAAATAAGCTTATTCACTAAATAAAATATTTAAATAGTAAATAATACCGCCAATTTCTATATGTTGATTTACACGTTTGGAAAAAAGGGGATATATTTTGAAATAAGCTTATTCACTAAATAAAATATTTAAATAGTAAATAATACCGCCAATTTCTATATGTTGATTTACACGTTTGGAAAAAAGGGGATATATTTTGAAATAAGCTTATTCACTAAATAAAATATTTAAATAATAATACTACAGCCAATGTCTATATGTTGATTTTCCTAGAATTTATATTCGCTACACAATCAACATTTATTTCTGTGTCATGTCACTTCAGTACGTAGGAGATCATGGCTCTCCACAACCTTCTTGTAGCTCTATTTCTCCTAATTATTGTCCTGCCAAAAATTTACATAAGCTCTTTATCTTAGTTATTTGCTTCTTTCCTCCGACTCTCTTGCCTTCATTATATCCTGTGAGTGTTTAATTATTCAAGCTTCCTTTCCTCCTAGAATGTTCAGTTCTCTCTTTCTGATTCTTATTATATTCCCCCTTTTTTTTTTTTGCATTTTCCAAAAATATCCACTTTACTCGCATTTTCAGTTCATAATATTCTCAGCATCATTTGGGACAACATTTTTGTTGTCTCAACTTTGTTATTAATCTGTGAAGAGATTGTCTGGCATTCAATATTACATAAGAGTTCAGCATTACTTTCTTCGTTTCTTATAAGAATTTCCTGTTTAATACTTTCCTTGGCTTTTAGAAAGAATCTATCTCTATCCTAATGTTCCCTCAGAAATCGGTCTTGCCTTTTATATTTTCAGTTAAAGCACTTTGTACAGAATACTTTTTGCTTACAATACGTGACCTTATATAAAAATTTAGATATATCGAAATAATTTATTTGTAGATACAAAAATAGGCGAATATTTCGATGTTTTTAACTTCTGATGAAATTTTACTTAACCTAGTAAAAAAGCTCCTTACATAGTAAAATATTAGTTATGCTATATATTAATATAATATATATGTTAATATATATAAAATTAGTATGTAGATAGATAGATAGATAGATAGATAGATAGATAGATAAATAAATAAATAAATAAATAAATAAATAAAATGTAATTATTAACTCAAAAAGAGGTAAATATCTCGATGTTCAAAATTTGCGTTCAAATTTTAATCTTCCTATTCCCCAAAAAATTATCCTTAAAAAAGTAGTATCAACAAGTTCCAAAAGTGTCTTTCTAGGTTACGGGTAAATTGTGTTTCAGACATTTTAAATGGTTTACAATGATACTTCATTCCACCAGTTCGCAATATTTTTGGTTCTTACTTTCTTGAAAATTTTATACTGATTTTTGTAGCTAGATTTTTCTAGCTTAGAAGTTTCATGCGGAATCATTAAATTTAATGCAAAAACTGTCATCCTTGATTTTAAAATTCTCTTTATCTTTATTTTTGACATAAGATATATTTTCTAAAATTGTCTATACAGTAACGTTCCATAACTCACTAGTTAAAATGTATATGTAGGTAGTATTAGACGGCACCACCAGACCTTGTAGACCCATTTTCCGACCTGCTGCTTTACACTGAATTTTTCTCTTCAAAAATGTATATGCCTCTCTTTATTATTGTTTCTTATTTTTTCTATATTCTCCAAATCTCAGTAACCTTTTGGGTTTTGGTGGTTTTATTTCCTCGGTTGCGTCGAAATTATTAAAATAAATAACTTCTCGTCAGAGAAACGCGCAGTTTTATATCTGCGATCTACTGAGTCAATTTACACACCGACGAAGTCTCAAATGGTAAGACAGCGTGAATGATTAGCGAATAAACGATGTATAATAATGGGTGACATTTCAGGAATTTTGAGGACATTTGAATATTTATATATAGAATAATTCAGTTCTATAAGTATCAAAAACATATACAATAGTTAACTTCGGAGTTCTTTGATTTACACCGGATAGGGTCACAATAATACCACTAGAGAGCCTCTTTTAATATCATTATTGAGGTATCTGCGTATTATCTGAAATCATCTCGTCGCGGATGCAAGGTAAGATCTTTCAGTCTGAATGCCTGCAACCAAAGAGTAACAGCTGTGTTTTACCGCATCTTCTGTGTACATCAAGAGATTTCATCTACCACATTACCAATGATCTATTCTTCCTGAAAATTGGACTACGTCATTGAGCTCAGATTTGGTGTTGAGAGAATTCAGCAGAATTATGGAGAATTCTGCGGCTTACAGGTTCGGCCGATTTTCGTCATGTTAGACATTTTTTATGGCGTAAGAGAGAGGTATATTCATTTCCGGAATGCAAGCCAGGTCGATTTTCTAAACTTCGTCAAGGTAGTAGATCTCCTACACGATACTAATATTGCAAAGGATCCGGTACCATGACTACTTGCACGCTAGTATATGTTTTTATTAATGAAACGTGTCATGCGCTGAAGTTTGTATTTTTGATGCAAAAATGACTTTCTGTCGGAATATTGTTTTTTTATTTTCATCATAAGAAAATGAAAATATTTTTGCGTTTAAAACATTAATCGAATTACAATAAAATTACACTATCTTGCATAAAATATTGGGAAGAAAACTCTAATTTGAGCGAGACAAACCGATAATAGTGAAACTGAGAAGATAATTCTAAGAGAAAAAAGTATTTTAAGAAATTTCCAACGACAGCAATGCTAATTGTTTGGTCAATGAATGTCTAATATTTCCTGCATAGACAAAACTAAACTCGCACATTATCATTATTATATGAAGGAAAATGGCATTTGCTACATATCCTGTGGAACAACAGAATATAATTGAACTTTAAAAAGAATTCATTCCTTTTAAATGCGAAAAAGAAAACGCGATGATTTAAATCGGAGCTGGAATGTAGAAAAAAGATATATTGTATCTAAAACGCAGGTTTTCCAGGTCACGAAATGTAAAACAATAGATTGCGGTCTGTGATTTGCAGAATATAAATTAAATTATTCGGTCAGAATCGAAACCATTCAGAAACAACGTTCGAGGCCAGCTATATAAACAATGAAGAAAGGAATTAATTATATTTTAGTAAGCAGTAATATGGTTTTTGGTGACAATGACAAATAAGTAGGTGTTGCATTAGCGTGTCAAAGTTAGTAAATATTTGAACAATAAAAAAACAAGAATGTGATTACATCAAAATGGCCAAAGACAACAAATGGCGGGTATGCCTACCCTGGGATAATGTAATTGGGTGAATCTCAACAGGGTCCGGATTATATATAAGATCAGGTTTTCCTGAGTCAAAGAGCAGACGGAGCCAGGGACTCAAAGATAAGACAAGGAAGACAACTCCATCCGTCACTTCCCCGTATGTGCGCACGTGCGTGCTTCCTCTGACTACCCCTCTACACAAAACCGTCACTGAAAAGAGTTAATATTTTTTATACACACGTTGTCCATTGATATATTTCAAGCCGATCGTCAACCTTGGTTTCCAGGTTATAAAATTATTTCAGAATATCAGATTTCAATTTCCATGATGTCGCCATATTTTGCATTGTAATCAGGGGAAAGAATATCCAGCCATAATAGATTTCAATATTGATTATGCAGTCTTGCGTGGGAATACCTATTCTCCACTCTGCAAACTCTTCCCCAACGATGCATCCTTGCCAGCCTATCATCACACTGTCTCCATGTCTATGGTATATCTTCAAACGCGCTCAGTCCTTTAGTTTTGCTCGTTCAGACATTTACACTTAGGCCACGCAATGATAAATCCATGGAGGTGAGTGCCCTCATTTTTCCCGTGTTTCAAATGTAAAGAGAACGAGCTACTCAGCTTTTTTCTCAATAAATCCTGCTTCATGAAATAAACTCCGGTGTATACGCATCTCAAACAAAATCTTCAAGTCAAGTGTCATTCGTTCTTTGAAACTTCAAATCAGTCATCTTTACTATAAAAACTCGGAATTCTTATGAAAATTCAGGATATTATTAAAGAATTTTGCTTGAGGAAAACCAACAAAATTTTTTTTCGAACGTAATTTGGAACGTACTTCAATGAGACAAGTGTATTTTGTCATAGACTAGTAGTATAGCCCGGCGTTGCTCGGGTGTAATGAAAGCTTATATATATATATATATATATATATATATATATATTAACGATTTTCTGCACTATTGTAAGAACTGCAAACTTCTGAATATCGTTTCTTATGTTTTTATCTATGAGTGTATCAAATTTGATTAAAATCGGACCACTCCAATAAACCGATTTTTTCGATTATCGATTTTCGATATTTATAGGAGGTACCTCGACACAAAACCTAGTTAAGAACACTCGCAGACGCTTATAGTACAACCGTGTAAATTTTCAAGAAAATCGGTTCAGTTGTTTCGAAGTCTATAGGTAACGGACACACACAGACACACACACACACACACACACACACACACACACACACACAGACAAAGTTCCATTTATAAATAAGTTTTGATTACTAGACCAAATTTGAACAATTCGAATAAAATACACCTGCTTTCCTTATTATTTTATTATTTCTACGACGCTGCCGACTCATTTAGTTCCAACAGAGACATCTATCTTTCGAAGCGTTCGTAAACATTTTCTTCCCTGAAGGCAAGCGTGATGCTCTTGAAGTAAAGGGATTGAAGCAATATATTGAAACGTCAACATGTCTTCATTTTCAGAATAATTACACCGAAAATGTCACCTATTCTTCAACAACTGAAGAAAGATAAGTTATTATAAATATTCTAAAAGTTAATTATCGACGAAATCTTATGAAAAAATTTTTAAGTCGTCATTGAAAATTCCTTTAAAATGTTTATAATAGGAAGACTAATGATTTTAAGGATTTTTAATAAAATCTAAGAACGTGAGTTGTGGTGTAATGATATATCGGCTTAAAATGAGAAATCAAAGAGCAGTGTTCGAATTCCCTTTGAATTCGTTGCATTCACGTACGCGCAAATAAATTTGGGAAAGTTATTAGTCCATCTTTTTTCCCTCTAGCTATGAGTTCAATTGCATGACAGATTGAGTTCTCTAGCCTTGGTTGGAAATCAGTCTACCGTAGAAAGTAATGGCAACCTAAAAAAATTATTTTGCCCAGTCATTCCTGTCTCTTTCGAGAGATGATCGCCCAAGCGTTTATCACCTATCGCACTTAACTGATTTATGTAGAAGAAAGCGTTTACATTATTAATCTTGTTTGGGCTGTTGTCCTCATCTTTATTGACATATTCATAGTGTTTCTATCGTTGTAAGCTCCCAACATTTTTAGGTGATATGCATTTGAATTTCAAAACGAACCAAAGTAGATTGTTCTAATTTCACGAGGCATGCCTTTTCCGGATATCTCACATCCATTTATTTCCCTTTATATAAACTTACATAAAAACAATTTAGAATAAGAATAAGATCAGCAGTGTAGTCAAATAGGGAGTTGTAGTCCAGGTCTCCTTTCAGTTGGATCGCAATTATCAGATGAAATTTAAAAAAAAAAAAAGAATTTCTTTATTCAAAGTCTCTTTTTATCTTCTTTATTTATTTTATATCTTCGTGAAATGAATTTCAAAACAACCCAGGGTAAATTGTTCTAATTTCGCGAAGCATGCCTTTTCTGGATGTCTCAGATCCAGTTATTTCCCTTTAGTAATTCAACTCTCCAATTTTTTAATTTTTGTTCACTTCTGCTGTGGCCAAGTATTGAACTCACGACTCTTTGGATCAAATCACTGGATAACTTGAACCAATCCTTTTATCCACGATGGTCGAAACGTCGGGATTATGACATGATGAGGTCAACAGTCCGAACAATGTTATTTACAATACCTCGTCTAAGGTAATATTTTTTTAATCGTATCACACCGAGCAAGGCGGTAACCCCACAGAATTGCAGGGGGCTACATAAGAGTAAAGAGATTAGGGAGGATACATAATAGTAAAGAGATTAGGGGGATACATAAGAGTAAAAAGATTAGGGTCTACATAAGAGTAAAAGATTAGATAGGAGAGAGTTAAGAGAGAGACGAGCCAGTTAGAAAGGAGCAAGAGAAGGATGGGAATACAGGTGGAGAGTAAGGGAAGGATGTACAGGATGGTGTGGAAAGAACTAGAGTAAAGTGGTTAAGAGATGAGTATTGAGACTGTATTTAAATTACTGGAGGTTGTAACCACCAGGAAAGCAAGAATATGGAAGCGAATTCCACAGGCGGGAAGTGTGAGAAAAGAAGCTGCAGGAGTAGAATTGTCGTGTGAATTTGGTTGATCTAATATAGATAGATGTAGAAGAAAGTCTATTATAGATACAGATGATGTGATGAAACTGTGATAGCTATCAATATTATTCGGTTCTAAAATTATTTTTAAATGAATGAAAATTAATTAAAATGATTTTAAGTCAATAATTTTCGTCTTTATCTTTTTCTATAAAGTTGTTCATAACAATGAATTTAATGACTACGAATGGATTTTTTTTCAACCGCCGCTTGATATTATCAGCTGGTTATTGTTATATAAGTGGCTTCCTTCATGGTTAAATAAAGATCTTCACGGAATTTTCTTGGTTCCTGAGATTATTTTTACCGTAATTAAAATGAAAGAAAAAGAACCATTTTAAAATACATTTATTTATTTAAATTATTTAAGTTTTGATATTCAAATGTCACCCGCGGATAGACACAGCATGATCAAGAGAATTTCGAAATCTGACACGATCTATGCGTGAATCCAATGATTAAATAGATCTTATTTGTAAAACCTACGACAGATACTTAGAATAAACGGAAGTTTTTACTTTCCACTCAATAATTAATATTATTTGGGCTACTAAAACCAAGGAAAATATACGGAATTTTTAAAAAATTTAGCTGTCAGCTTGTTAACATTGTTTCAGTGTGAATGTTTTTATAATGATGATACCTGACGTGTTTGTATAGCGTCAGAATGCCACGCTCGTAGAATGTCAAGTTTTAGACAATATATCACGGATTTTAACTATGGCTGCTAAAATGAAATGCTTACACTTATATAAAATCAATTTAGGTTAAGAAAAATAAAAATGGCGCGTTTAGAAATTGGTTCGTATATAAAATGAAGAGATCAGCAGATAGACGGACGACTTCAGTGTAGTCAAATAGGGTGTTGTAGTCAGGTCTCCTTTCAGTTGGATCGCAATTATCAGATGAAATCTTAAGAAAAATATTTCTGTATTAAAAGTCTCTTTTATCATCTTTATTTATTATATATCTTCGTAAAATGAAATGAATATTTTAATCTATTATAAAAAAATGTGTTACACTTGACTTTCAAAGGGACAGTTTGACTAAACGCAGTTGCTGAAAGTTTTAAAACACATTTTTATATTATTTTTCAATAAGGAAATGAGTTTTCTTAGAATCCTCAAAGCCCAAATTAAAGTGTTCGGGGTATTTTTTAAAATATTTGTTAAAAGCATTGCTTGGGATGAGGATAGATCTTATGGATTTTTCTAAATCAATGTATAACCGTCCTGGGTCCTCTGTTTGAAAAAAATGTATGTACTTTTGGGTGTTACGCAAAAGCGGGATCATTAACATTCGAAGAAGGATATAAGACAATATAGGATACAAATACTATATCATCTAACAATTAATTGAAATGAAAAAAATAAAATTGCAGACCCGCAAAATTGGATCAAAAGACAGAAACATTTTGGAAAAACCCAGTCCAAGGAAAATTTCACAAGTCGGTGTGAAAATTAAAATTCTTGATTCTAATTGGATAGGAAATATCAAATTGCTCTATTACCCTGGTCAATTTTTCTTAACACCTAGAAAATGGGTATGAGGTCTCAAGCCGATCATATGACTAGATTCCACTACTTAACCACGTCTATGGCCGGAAAAATAAGCCAATCAAATGGGAGCAGAAAGTGGGGACGACACGCTAAAATGTAACAAAAGAAACTTCAAGCCTTCAAGAAACATATAAAGTACTGCCATACATTCTAACTCTCCTACTAATTTTCCTTTCTTTGTCGTCACTCACACGCCGTAAACAACAACAACAACAACAAAAATAAGACATTTTCAACTGACTCCTAGAAACTAACGTCCGATAAGTACAATCTCCTTTATTGCTTAACTTTCCTTTTCACTCTCTTGTCGCCCAAAAAGGGAAAGGAACACAGACTTCATTAGTAGCCTTGTTAATCTTTTCACATACACGCATTCTACTACTTATTACTATTTCTCTAAAACATTTAGCTATATTCACTTTTTCTTTGTAAATTTTCGTCTTCTTTTTAATCATTTTTTATTCAGTTCTATTAGTAAAATTCTACTTATTTTACAAACAAAACACTTTTTCTTTTCCAACCGTTCATTTAACCTTCTGATATTTTGAATTGTGGGGACTTCGGTTGTGTTTGGCACAAAGCCAATTTTACAAACTTAGCCGAGGCTCCTACAACAAAAAGATGAAAATATAACTATTAAATTATATAACGCAATTGTAAATGAAAACACGAATCAATTGTATTTCATTATTTATTCAGCTATCAGTTACTAAGTGTTTTCTGTTTGTTTCTTTTTAATTACTATACGTAGGTTTATATGCTAACAATCGCAACAACCTGTATTGTTGTGATAACGTTGAGACTTTTTTCCCAAATTACTCAGAATGTTACGTCAAGTATATTTTTGACCTCCCACAGATGTGTGACATATCTGGTTTTCTTTGAAGATTTTCCAATAATGGAACTGATCAGGTAAATAGTATACGTACGCAAGGACCAAAGAATATATGTATTGAGAAAGGTAGAATTTAACGGGCACATCCTTTTAATAGAAGCAACAAAGATATCAATAACAATGCAATTAGGAATTATCATAGTTCGATTTATCAGATATAATACATTAGCATGGTCGAAAAGTAACGATTTTTCCAAATTGGAAAATGAAAAAATATTTATAAATCAGAGTAGATTTTATCTGTTTCTGATGTGAATATTCGGACATCACCTATCTTATTTTGACATCAAACCTATCTGAAACGAGAAAGTAAAACAAGAGTTTCTGTTAGAAATTTTGACTGAAATTAAAAAGAAAAACGTTTGGATGCTTAGATTTTCTCGTTATGAAAAGCGATTGCACAGTTGCTTTGTTGGATGTGTAAAATGTTATATTTGACCGTCCTGGATTTCAATGTTGTATATAACTTCTTTGTAAGTCTTATGCTTCTTCGATAAATACCGTAGTAACTGATTCTCGTACGACCAATATGATTTGAAAAAACATAATGATCTATAAATCATTTAAAATACATTTTTTTATTGATAAAACCCAATTAACCCACAGCTGAAAGAAAAGATAGATTAATATCATTCCCATGCATGTGAATATATTAGAATCAAAAAAGAGAATTTAACGTTTCCTTAAGTATATATATATATATATATATATATATATATAAATGATGTAACAAAGTTGTGGAACTCGTAGAGTTTTTTACCTGCTGTTCATGCATTTACGTTTATAAAGAATGCTCGATACAACGTAGAGTATTATATTGTACTCGTTGTAACAATGGTTTATAAATTCATAGTATCACTACACAAAAGTTTTCGCGTTTCGAATCTGCTATGCGTGCTTCTCATCGGGTGAAAAGTTGAAATTAAAATAGCAGCTTCGAAATGCAAAAATTTTTGTGTAGTGATACTATGAATTTATAAAATATTTCAACAACTAGTGCAATATATATATATATATATATATATATATATATATATATAACAAGAAAGTGAAAGAACACGTAGAACACGTAGACAATTACAATATCGCCCGGTTTGACACTCCACGCACGTCTATTGAACATCTGTAGAGGCTCATCCCTTGTTTTCTTGTTTAGGATGTGGTTTTCGGCTTTCTCATTTTCAATCTTTTCACTCTTACGTAGCCCCCTGCACATCAGTGGCGTTACCGCTTTACTCAGAGTGATATGATCAAAAAATATGAGCTGTGATACAGCGAAACAGATCTGTCTGCGGATGACAATATATATATATATATATCCTGAACCAGTGGTATTCAGAGATGTTTGATCGAGGGAGTAATACACAATATTTAATAATGCGATTTCAATTCCCATTAGAGGGAAGCTTCAACATCTGTGCTCTCTAGGAAGAGTAAATCCCACTTAAAATAAGCATCGTATTTAACATTTTTATATTCTACAAATTCTATTTCTAATATTTCAATCTTCAGTAAAAAGTAAGATATTTATTTATCGTTGTAAATATTAATAAAAAAAGAAATGTTATTTCTTTTCAGTAATTGTTATGTTTTTCTTGGTAACAAGAGGAACCCTGCATTGATCTGATTTTGAGTTTGAGCTATTGAATTATTTGAGTTTGCTCCTTTTAATTTTAGCCAGAAATGTAGGGAAAACACCGAAGAAGCCCTAACATAAGATATAATTTTACACCCCATTATCTAACTATTATATGTCATTTGTATTTTCGTATAGCTACGAAGCCCTATGTAGATGATATCTTACGTCAAAAATATTATTGATGGATCTCATTTTCGACCATGCATACTGTTTTTTATATATTCTTTGTTATATCTCACCAATTCGATGATATCATTTTTAATTCACTTTTTTTTATTTTTGTTTTAATTATTCTTCTTTTCGTTGAATTAGTTTTTCTAGTTCGTCTTGTTTTTCTTCTTTCTTTTAAATTAGGCCTTCTTCTTCTTTCCTTCGAAATAGTTCATCTCTTTCTTCGAATTAGTTCTTATTCTTTTCTTTGAATTAGTTTTTCTTTTACTAATTATCAATTATGTTTCTACATTTTCTTTGCTGCAACTTGTTTTTTCTTTATGCTTTCATCTTACTCTTCTATATTTTTGTAATATTTTTTCTCGTTCAAATATTTCTCCAATCGTTTGTTTTTTCAACAGTTTTTATCATCATCATCATAATCATCATCATCATATGTATCATGATAATAATAATAATAATCTGTTTCACAAAAAAAAACACAATATCACTGCTATATTTCAGAGCCAAATCTTGAAATCTGCCTATTTTTGAGGAAGGAATCGATAACAGACGCTTCACGCCTTTCCTCATCACCGACGTGAGGATACGAGCCAAAGTTTAAATCGTTAAGCTTCTGTCCTCTTTTCGATTAACCAAGCGAATATCTTATCTCTGAATCTCGAAATGCTAAAGCGGTCTGCATTATTCAGAGGTTGTCATCCTTACAAGCGCTAGATAAGACACCAAGTCGTAGTTTTTTCCTCACCCTACTGCAATGCCATCTTTACCGTTGACAGCTCACAGAGTTCCGCTTAACACATTCTCATAGATCTTTATGTTTCAGGTCGCAGTATCAATATCTTGCTTGGGTCAACTTGTAAAACATAAGTACATACATATATATATATATGACATTATATATATATATATATATATATATATATATATATATATATATATAAATGCATATATATTTATATATATTCGTATATATATATATGCATACACACATGTATATATATATATATATGTGTGTGTGTGTGTGTGTGTGTGTGTGTGTGTGTGTGTGTGTGTGTGTGTGCTTGATCATATACTATGGGGTCGTGTATATATATATATATATTTATATATATTCGTGTATATATATGCATACACACATGTATATATATATATATATATATATATACACATATGTATATGTGTGTGTGTGTATGTGTGCGTGTGGTCATATACTATGGGATGGTGTCTATATATGTATATATATTTATATATATTCATGTATATCTATATGCACATTTATTTATTTGATTAGATAATTTTATAAATAAGAATATTTTTAGGTAATTTAATAACAAATTGAAAGGTTTATACATAAAGTGCTTCATAATACTAAAATAATATTATCATAGATAAATATGAGTCACCAAGTTATCACAGATAAATATATATATTAGTCACCACGTTATCATAGATAACCATATATATTAGTCATCCGGTTTAGCTGTACCACAGATCATCATTTTGACTAGACATCGGCTTGCTTCTGGAGAGGATCGAAATTCGAGCGATTAAATGTTAGTCGAAGTCCCTACTCCATAAGGCATAGGCGCATGGAATGTGAGCTTCGAAGTTTTAGCGTTACTATAAGCGGTGTATACACGCGCCAGTTACCGGAAGAACTCCATTGCCAAAGAGTATATATATATATATATATATATATATATATATATATATATACTCTTCGGCAATGAAGAGTATATATATATATATATATATATATATATATATGTATATATACTCTTCGGCAATGGAGTTCTTCCGGTAACTGGCGCGTGTTTCAATCCTGGGTAAAAAAGCAATCGGAATCTAACCGTACTGATGAACTGTGATACGGCGAAACAGATCTGTCTGCGGATGATATATATATATGACATATACATATATATATATATATATATATATATATGCGAGCGTCATTCAATAAATAACGTGTATTTTTCGGCATAAGTACTTCTAATACAGATAGAAGCTTACATTTTTTACATATTTTCCTTTTCTTCTTTTTCAAAGGGATTTAATTTTTTTGCAAATTGAAAAAATATTTGAGAGTTTTGGAGATTAACAAATGTGGCCGACTAAGAAGCACAGTCCAGGATAGAACAGAGGTCAGTTAGCAAGTTTTTAGTAGCTGAAGGTGGAAACTAGTTGAAATTCATAGGAGAATGTCAACTGTGTATGGTGCCACATGTTTCAGCCAAAAATGTCTACAAGTGGGCTAAATTATTTAAAGAAGGACGTAGCGCACGTTGAGGTTGAAGACAGACCTGGGAGGCCTACAGAAGTGAGGCCTCCTGAGGTGAACGAATTAGTCAATGACCTCATTCAATCTGACAAGAGGGTGACAGTGGATGACATTGCAAGGTCTTTGAGCCTATCTGTTGGGACAGCACACAAAATTGTCTATGATGACCTTGACTACTCGAAGGTCAGCTGCCGGTGGGTGCCAAAGATGCTTACTGCAGAGCACAACCAGAAGAGTGTCGAGTTGTCACAGTAGTGCCTCTCCCGCTTACAGCCCAAACCTTGCCCCTACAGACTTTCACCTGTTTGGTCCCTTGAAAACGTTCACGAGAGGTACGAAGTTTGAAAGTGACGATGAAGTCAATAGTGCCGTGAGCGATTGGCTGAAACATCAGTCCAAAGATTTTTACTCTGAGGGAATACGAAAGCTTGTGCACGATGGGAAAAGCGTGTGACACGGCTGGGAAACTACGCTAAAAAAAGTAAGCTTATATCTCTATTAGAAGTCCTTATACAGAAAAATGCACCTTATTTATTGAATGATCCTCGCGTATATATATATTTTTTATTTTCAACACTCTTATGCAATATTAAAAAAACGGTGAGGAAAAAGAACCGAGAAAAGAGTTGTCATCACCGAAGCTATTCTTCTACTCATGTCAGATGCCAAACATATAAAAATGTAAAAATTACCTTTAGTCATCTTCAATACTTTGTCTCAGGACATAAATTTAGCCGAAGTTTAAATTTATACCTTTTGCCTCCCCTACGCATATATAATTTTACCAATAAGAATATGACTTCAATCTGATCAAGTCTTTTAGAGGTTGAAACACGTTACATAGAATTTTCTCGCTTTATTATTTAAATTATAAATACTTTTATGTACACACATAGCTTAACAGTGTATCATTCAGAAGGAAAGTAATTTTCATGTCCATCGAACAATCATATGAACTTAGGTAAATCCAATTTTTAAAATTAAATTTTAGTGTGACCATATTAAACTTGAACCTAAACCTTATCAAAAATATTTTTAAACATTTTCATGAAGGCAGGTTTATTAGCGAAAAAATCAATTTGTTCCACAAAATGAAAATTTCAAAGAATTATTAGCAGTTTGCAAAACCTGTATACCTGAAAATTTATCAAATTTGCATCTTCGGTCGATTGTACGACGTGTTACTTCTTAAAAATTATGGGAATTCTATATCAGTAGATCATATTATTTTTTGCTTGGTTGCTTCATTCGGTATATTATTTATTTGGGAAATATATGAACCAATCTACACACCTAGCCACGTGTTAAATAGTATAACTTGCACCTGGAAAAACTAATGTTATTCTTCAAACATTGTTAATTCAATATTCATGCATAAAGTAGCCTAAAATCCATGTTTTCGCTTAAAAATAATCCACAGTGTTGATAAACAATTAAAAAAACAATCAATAAAGCAAATATCAAACTCGTCATTTCATTAACTAAATTTATTTTTATTTAGTACTTGGCGTTCTTTTTAATCGTCGCGTGATTTTATCTGAATTTTTAAGATAATTTTATAGAAAAGTGGACTAAAATGTATTTTATACATTCAAGCATAAATTAAATTTTATGTCATGCTATATGCCAAATGTTTCCGATATCAAAACTTCACGATCCGATCATAAGTTTTATAATTATAGTAATTTATTTATTTCCATATACTATCGGTACATATTATAATATACATCGGTACACTACTGATGTTATAGCAGGAATTTGTTAAACTAAACTTTTGAATGATCAGATTAAGTTAGGTGGTCTTCGCTTGTTCTTAGATCAGCAATAATCGATTTTCTCACCCACTTTTCTTTAGTTTGGCATTTTGTATCTATAAAAGCGAAGATTTTTGTTAATTTTTATGACCTTACTATGTCTTACTTATTGAAAGCCTATACATAATTAGTAATGTAAGAATAATTATTTCTTTTTAGGGGTGAATATTGTATTTTCAATTTTCCGGAAATTCATTGAAAAGCCCCTAACCAGACATAGGTGGCCATTCGTGATCGAGAGGTCTAAAAAGCGCCAGATCAATTGGTGGCTTTCTCTATGTTGATAGGGATCGCAGGTTCGAATCCAGCCAAAAGACACACATTTTCCTAACAAAAAAGTTATTGTAAATAATCAGGCCGGTAGAAATAATTATATATACTACTTGATTATAAACAGAATATCTACTTAAATAAGAGTATCGATGAAAAATAATAATTTCAGAACAAATAATATTTCAAACAAATATTTTCATATATATATATATATATATATATATATATATATATATATATATATATATATATATGAAATGATTGTTGTTTTATATATATATATATAACAACTTGTGAAAATCTGTCATTAACTGTATCTAGAAAAATCTTATTAAATTAAAGCACTCTTTTTTTTTAATTTTCTGATGTAGTCCGTTTTGCCTTCCCTCATCAAGGCTGGTGTTAACGTTCAGGTCAGTGACTCATTGCTCCTTCTCGTGCTAACGGTTTCCGATAACAGAATGTGGAAATATTTTGACTCAGTTGCTATTTCTGCTGTTAGAAAAGTTGGTTTACAGTGTCGTGCTTGACACTGTTTTTCGCGAGACTCTATCGTACACATTTATAAGTCTACTATTACTTTTGATTAAATATTACTGTCACATCTGCTATACAGTTTCTGCTATGTATTTAGAGATTCTTAATGAAATACCAAAAAAAATCAGCCTGATTATTGGCCCTCCATTTCAGTTTCAATCACATTCCCACCTTCGGAAAATAGATTTCCTCTGGCTTTTTATTAAATATATTTTATTGTAATTGTTCTACCTTTCCTGTTTGGTCCATGTTTTGACCTTTCCTGTTTGGTCCCTGGACTTTATGAATTTAAGCGAAGTACTATACTGGTGTGAATGTGCGTTGTGGCGCAGTGGATATCGGCTCGGAACGAGAAATCGGAGAACCGAGTTCGAATTCCAGTTGAATTCCTTACGCGCAAATACCCTTGGGAAAGGTATTAATCCGTCTCTTCCCCCCAGTTATGGGTCAAATAATAGAACGGATTGGATTCTATAGCCTTGGTCGGCAACCAGTCTACCGCAGAAAGCAATGGCAACCTACTGCGGGATAATCTTCTGCCCAGTCTGTCATGTCTCTTTCGAGACATGATCGCCCAAGCGTGTATCGCGCATGGCACTTAAGTGACTGACTGACTATACTGCTTGTTCGTTGGGATGCATTAAATATCGGCTCGAAACGAGAAACCAGGTACAAATTTCGAATTACAATTTAATTCCTTGCATTCACTTACACGCAAATACCCATGGGAAAGGTATTAATCCGTCTTTCCCTCCAGTTATGAGTTAAATAACAGGACAGATTGGGTGCTACAGTTCTACAGTCTACCACAGAAAGTAATGGCAACATATAGCGGGATAATCTTCTAATCAGTCAGTTATGTCTCTTTCGAGACATAATCGCCGAAAGCGTGTATCACGTATGGCACTTAACTGACTGAGTGGCATGTTAACTTTAATCATTAATCCCCACAGATAACCTCTTCTGGCTGCAAACAGAGCCAATCTTTGCGATTTTTTGAGCTGATGCTTTCCACAAATAGGAAGTGGGGTGATTATGTTGAATGAATTGCTAGAACTACTGTTAAGCCAGTTGAACCACAGTGTCCTACCAGGCAAATCTGATCTAAGACCCATAGTATATATCTCGATATTATTGACAAAATTCAAAGAAGTGTTTGTAGTGTAGTAGACTCTAGCCTTCCATCTCGACTTCAGGTAATTTATCACTGATGCAACGTGGCTTCCCTCTGTATGGGAGCGTGCAACAAAGTTGGAGACTGGGTCAAATTTGGAGACTGGTTTTACTGTTGAACCAGCAGAGTGTAATCGTACTGTTTTTATTCTAATAGTGTATCAAGTAACTGACTGACTGACTATACTGGTAACAAGTTCTCATCAATTTACTGTTAAAATGGGTAGATGTTACCGTAAGTTCTATGCTAAACATTTCGTCTCGCTTCCTTCTCGTTTGTGGAAGTGCCATCGGGTTTTTTTTTATTCTAATCAACACTGATTTCAAACATTTAAATTCAGTGTCCATCATTATCATTTGTATGCTTAATTTCCATTTATCATTGTTCTCTTTCCTTAATATTTTCTTTTTCTCATATTCTTTCGCACTCAGTGAGTCATTGCCTCCTAGTTGTTTTATCTCTTGTGGTGGAATGATTAAAGAAAAAGATAGATATTTTTTGCCGAAAACTAACTAGAATAATTGTTCATGCGTCTTGCTCTTTGACATTCACTAGTTTATGTTCTTTTGTCTACAATTTTAAGAATATCAAATGTTTCTGGAAGCCAATTATTGATGGAATCGTCAATTTAAATTCGATATTCATTTTCTTAATGCCATGGTATTTCTGTGAAAAGAACATTAAATTCTCCAGAGTTGCATATGTCTCGCGAGACTTTCTATTATTTCTGTACATACAACCAAGATGTAAGCAGTATTTTATAAAAACACTTTCATGAAGATGAATGTTGCTCTATATAATATTGCTGAAAACAGATTCACTTCAACATCTGTTTATTTATACTAAATAATAAATCAATAGTTATAATTTATGTACATGGGTATTAGTTATTGTGCGGTTTTCTATTGTTTTGAAAGGGAGTAAAAATTGATATGGTTAGAGTGCTAGAAATTTGTAGAGCCTGAAAATTCCAATGGTAAAAATCGTGTGTGCCTTGAAAACTAGTACCTGAATTACTAACGTTTACCTAAATTTTACTATTGGACAGAAAGATGAAGACAATTTCATTAGTCAGGGAGACAATTTTCAGTAGAGGAGAAAATAAACTAATTCGCTCTCTTTTGACCCTGGAATTTAGTATCGATAAAATGAGATTCTCACCCTATTGAAAGTTATTTTATAGGCAGACCGACTAGTTAATTTGATACAAACACGTGGTACATAACACAAAATACAGTCACTGATATAAATGTTTTGTATTTTAGCCTTTAGCTCTTTGTTAATATAATTTTCTCTTTCTTTTCTTTTATAAGTTATCTTGTGAGCTATGTTGTTTCTTTTATAAATAATATATATCCAAAAATAAAAGTAATTTAATGAATTCAATTATTCTGAAAGTTTCCAGTTTCACTGTCTTAAACAACCGCACTTGTTAAAAGCAGCATCTCCAGCTAGACGTTTGAAATATGAAATTCAGATCACTACTACAAAAATGATTGCTTTTTATTCTATTCGAATAAATGCAGAATTTCTATCATGTGATGTTAACGTTTACTGAGATTTTCGCGCAAAACATAATGAAAGGTCAGATAGATAGATAGATATATAGATAGATAGATAGACAGACAGATAATGAAGAAACTAAGATAGATAAGATAGATAGATAGATAGATAGATAGATAGATAGATAGATAGATAGATAGATAATGAAGAAACTAAGATAGATAGATAGATAGATAGATAGATAGATAGATAATGAAGAAACTAAGATAGATAGATAGATAGATAGATAGATAGATAGATAGATAGATAGATAGATAATGAAGAAACTAAGATAGATAGATAGATAGATAGATAGATAGATAGATAGATAGAAAGAAACTGACTTAGGTGGTGTTGAAAATTATAATTAGCTAGAATTATTTATTATTATTTCTCTAGTAGTTAACACTTCAAGTCAAGATTAGTGGTACCTACCAATCTACCCAGATCACAACCGGATGTGACATAATGTTGAAGTTTAACTCCTCCACATCATAGAAAAATGTCCAGTATCCCTAATCCCTTCCCCCTTTGTAGAGAACTGAAGCAGCTGGCTATAATCCCAGTCCCACTGTGAGGGAGAAGAACTGCCTGGATGGAAAGCACGCTGGAGCTTAGATGAATATTCTAAGAATACTAATATCAAACAGGTTTAGAATTAGGTCCTCTTCCAGCTGTATCAACTGCTATTTATATGATAGGGATTTGCATATGCATACAACATTTCTGCCTAACTTTTTCATGACAATGTAAATTTGGAATACTTTTTTTCATCAAAAGATAAGGAATGCTGTTAAAAAATATCAACTTCATCAAATGAATTATTTTTTAAGTGTTCGATGCCGAATAGATTAGACTGTTTCGTGATACGCTTCAAGCACCTTAAGGATTTGGGGGTGATATTTTATGTGTTTGGGCCAGGAAAATTAAAGCTTGCTGGCTTATCCTCTTTAGTTTAATCACTGGATATTGGTAATGATATAGTATCTTCTGATTTTGGTATGTTATTTCCACCCGAGTTCGGCACAGGGGTATTTGGGACTATCGTAACTGTTTCAGGTTCAAAGATTGCCGTTTCCTTCTCAGTAAGAGCCAGATGATATAGGGTAACAGAACTTTCGTTTCTATCTTGTAACTTAACAAGAGAGTAATTGGGGTTTACCTGAATCAGCTCAACCTCGTACATTAGAGTCTTACTTGTTGGTCTGAATGTAGTTTCTTATGAGCACTTTCATAAGAATATTCATCTACAAAGTACAGATCTTCCGGTGATACAATTTATCAGATAAGAAACACCCGTTCATGATGAGTACAATTCGTGGCTGTACACGAACCTAATTATGCGCCGAGTAACGAATCGTCTTGAGAGTGTCAGATAAAATTTTATCCTCTTAATACACAAGTAAACTTTTAGATGTTAAGGTTAAGGTAATTGTCTTCCACATAGTTTCTTTCTTTGTCGCCACTTTACCGTTTCCCCGTGGGTTGTAGACAGTAGATTTACTAGTAGCTAATACTTTCTACTGAAAAAGCATTCTTAACGCTTCGAAAATAAAACTAGTTCCTCTCTCAGAGTGTATAATTTGGCAAGACAAATATGCAAAGTAATTTAATCAATAAAGTCGTAAGGAACATCTCCATACATGCAAAAACGATAGTGAAATGACTATATTCATCAATAATAGTCAATAAATATTGTTTACTCTGCGATTTGAAGGAAGCGGTCCCTTTGAAATCTATATTCATTCTTTCGAATGGTTAGGTGCTTTTGACTAATTTGCGCCCTCTTCTCACAAAACTTTTGTTTACTACCGCACACATTTTAGATTTTTCAGTCATTTTCTTTACTTCATCTGTTAGGCAGGGCAAATTTCTCGACCTGATAAAATGCACCATTCTTGATATTCCATGATAACATAGACTATTATATAATTCTTTAAGGTCAATATTTACAAAAGGAGGGCAAGTTGGTCTTCTTAACGCATCTGGGCATGCGTTTTTGATGACGGCCGATATATGATACCATATTTCTAAGTGGAATGTTGTTGTTTGTAGTCATCGAATATGTAGAATAGAGATTTTGGTCCCTGCCAAGAATAAGATATTTACCTTTCAGTTAATAATGCCATTCCCTTAATTCTTCGATAATTGCTTCAGCTTCATTCTCTACTGGGAAGTGTTTTTTGTTCATAGTGGTCTAGATTTCTGGACCAGAATGCAATTGGCTTATTTCCTGATTTAAGTAAGTCACCGTGTCTAGCATAGTTTTTCATTGCAAATAACTTTTGCTCATTTGAAGTGTTTTAAACCTTTTCCTAATTTCATTGTTAAAATATTCAAAGGACTCTTCTATTTTATCAGATAAAGGGGATATAATTTTTTGACTTAGCGCGTTAATTTTTAACGAATAGTTTGAGATCCATCAACTGTTGTGAACAAACTTTCCGATGATCCTCATCTGAGCTTTTATAATGCCTCGTGGAGGGAGTTTTCTCGGGGATCTCATCCTTTAGAAGTTTGGTCTCTTTACTTTTTTATTTTTGTTATACTATTAATGTATTTATTATCATTTAATGTGAGACTGTACCTTGCAATTAGATCTTTGAATCTTGCCAATTTAGTTTTGTCTTTTATTAATATCACAAATGTTCACTTTATACGCTAATGTTACCTGTAGATGTTTTAAATTTTTTTTAATCCAAAGTGCTTTTAAACCCAGCCACTTCATTTGTGATCCCGAACGGCATCCTTTTGAATTTTTACAATTTAACCTCGACTTTAAAAACCATGTTATGGCGGTCTGATTTCCGTAGTGGAACTTGATGATATGCAACTTTCTTTCTTCTAGTTTAAAGTATAGACTATACGTTGCTATTTCAGAAACCATCGTTGTAATTTGAGGTAAATAATAGGCATCTTTTGTGGTAAAACAATATATCGTTTGTGAATAATCTATGACTGATTTATTTTTCGTTTCTGGTCTTTACTCAACACAACATGTATTCTCTACGGAGATTTACTCAGCTCAATGATATTTGAATTCAACAGGCTTTTCATTTACTTCCTTATAAATGCCTCCTCTTCAGAGTATCTTCGGGATTTCACAGATATGGATCGTCTGTCAGGTGACATATTTTCAAACAGAGGTGGAGGTGAAGTCCTCATTAATAGATAGTTCACACAGTTGTAGAGGTCGTTTTTCGCCCGCTCCACACACACACACACACACACACACACACACACACACACATATATATATATATATATATATATATATATATATATATATATATATATTGATCTTCTAAGTACTGCTTAGATGTTGCACAAGGCCGAAAGTATGATGTACCCAGTGAGGATAAAACTCACTACTCATTTGTAATAGGTTCTAACAAGACAAGCTTGCTAATCATTACACCACGTCCTATATATGGCACGTCGGTGTGCCATATATATATATATATATATATATATATATATATATATATATATATATGTGTGTGTGTGTGTGTGTGTGTCTGTGTGTGTGTGTATTTCTGCAGGCTTTGAAAGTCTTTTCTGAGAAACACAGCACTTAAATTATTCTTCGAGAATAAATTAATTATTCTGAAATTTTCTGTACTCACTGTAAGATTAGATTTACATTTTTCTACAGATTTAATAATAAGTAAGAGAACTTCATTAGTGTTAGTAGGTCTAACGTCCATAGCCATAGACAGGTCTATTTTGATGTCACTAAAATATGACTTATTTTCTAATTTACTAGCGCAGGAAGAAAGCCAAATAACTACCGTGCTCATGATGAGTAATGCAGCAGAAAAATGTTTTGCCTTAAAACGACAGAATTTAGTGAAAATAACTTCCTTTTTGCACTCGTAGCAACTCGTTCTTCAAGCTGGACACTTACGTCTATGATTTTTAATGCCTCTGCAGAAAAGGCACCGTTTTATTTTAAGGAATTTGTGTGCAAAGGATGTCCAAAAGTCCATTTCCTTTTTTTTTTTTTTCGCTTGCTGAGAGTTTAAGGCTTTTGTCCGCTGTTTCGATACCGTTGCACAACCACAGAACAATTTTCCATAAATTTGGAAAAAGAATTGAGATTTGTTCCCAGGAGTCTGTTTAGTATATCTTTTTCCTACTTCATTGTTACTGAAAAAAATCCTCATTGGCCGTCCCATCGTTGATTATAATTGTATGCTTCTTACACCACTGATAACCGGAACAATTCTACGTTAAAATCCCGCAAAGAATTGATTAAGGCTTAGCATTTCTTAAGCAAGAAGGCCAGTCGGAGACCATCACTTCCCATGTTAAACTAAACCTGTTCATTTCTTTCTTGGAAGGTCATCTTGATTACGGGCTCGTGGCCGTTGATTTCATCGGAGGATAACCGCTGACCTAGCCAGTGATTTAGAAAGATCTCCGTCCAACGTAGTGGGGTCAATACATTTTTAATGCTTGTTTTTAATTCTGTACTACTTCTTAACCTTAAAACCTGGTGTGGAATTGGTTTGATGGCTGATGACCCGACCATGCATAAGATCGTTTCTGGGTTGCATGATAACAGTAGCACTCAAAATACAAGTGTCTATATTTCTGAAATCAAGAATTGTAATTATGTACATTATTTACATTGTTCCGAATTAAAATTGTCTTTATTGCCATATTTACGACATTTCGTCTTTGTTACCATATTTACGACATCTCGTCTTTGTTACCATATTTACGACATTTCGATCGTTGTGGTTTTTGAGTCAAGTCACTGGATTCAACCAACGTTTTTTATCGACTGGGCCATGTGTCCTTGAAAGTTTGGAATAGCTGCCTACAGAACAAAACTGTAGAGCGTGGAATTAAATAAACATAACTGATTCTGAGACATCCCAGTTGAACGAAAAAAAGGTTTCAGTTCGAAATTTCAATCACTGAAGAAAATCGGAGCGTATGGCGACCGAAACCTCGTGTATATGTCAATAAAGATGAGAGCAACATCCCGAAAAATGTAAATAGTGTAAATAATCAGAATAAAAGATATCATAAAATGAATTTCTGTCACTTCTTCACCAGTGAGTCGTGGCTTATCTCTGTCGTTTCTACAAATCTTTAATGGCAACCTCTCTGACGAACTTTTATTTCTGGTACCCTGTTTTCTTGAATTTAAGCGTTTTACCAGTTTTATATCTATGTTCAACCCGCTTGCTATTTAAGTAGCGAGATGGAACTCACACTTCTATTGTAAGTTTCTTTTCTCGTATTTCCCGCCTGTGAAAATCCTTCCTATTTATTTGCTTCCCTGATAACTATTATCTGCAAAAATTTAAGTGCAATGTCAATCACCATCTGATTTTTTGAAACCTTTTCTGAATCTCCCTATATACTCCGTCTTTTTTTTTTTCAATTTTATTCCTTTTATCTCACTATGTACTAGTGGCATTTTCACCATGCTAGCTGTAGAATTATTAAAAAAGAAAAAAAAAGAAAGAATATATCCGACAAACACTTTTGGCTTTTTTTACAATTTTAACTTTGCTACTATTTTGAAGCCATATCAGCATTTACCCGAGAAGTCATTCATTTAGATGCAGAGTCCATATGTATATTGTTAGTAAAAATAAATAGTGAACCAATTATTCTATGAAATTTTATCAACAAGATCTCAAATCTTAGATAGTCTTTGATTGAAATAGAAGTACTATTTTTCTATTAATGATAAGTTTCACCGAGGTAAAATCACGTAAAATCTATCTTTTTCAAATGACAAATATATCATGAGAAAACAAATTTAGGAATTGCGAGTCGATAATTGTGATATTTCATCTGGAATCATTTTTATAATCTAATTTTGAAAATGTATTTCATGTCAGCCTGTATATGATCAGAAATTAAAAATGAAAACTTATAAATATAGTAACCGCTTACAAATTATCTATTTTGTATTTTATATATTTTATCAAACTTCCCGTTTAGTTGTGAATAATAGAGAATTTACTCATGGATGAAAAAAAACGTTCAGCCATAGATGTCTGATTCAATAGATGTCTGCTGAAAATTTTAAAATTTCAAATTTCAGCGTTTCTTTATCTTTAGCAATCTCTCAATCGATAATTGTAACTAACTTCCGCATTTTTATTTAGAAAAATGTTTAATCAACACGATGAAGTTCTTCAAGAGAGCGAAAAATCGAAAGTTTCTTTTTTCCACTTCGTCATGTACTATTATTGTCCATTTACTAACATTTATTTACTAACATTGTTCATATCATAATTTATATACTATACTTTCCCATATTGAGATTTCCGTTGACAGAAATTATGAAAAACGATAAGGTTTTGAAAAAAAGGAACACAAAATCAAAATTTGGGGCACACAGAATCAGAAAGACAGAATTGAAGTTTTGGAGAGTCATAGGGAGGACTTGTACGCTCACAGGACGTAAGAGGGGAAGTGCGAACCATAAAAGTATCATATTTAATGGCATTTTGTGTAAAGTGATGGCCGAAAATGAAATGGGTTGGATAGAGAGAGGACACATATTCCTTATAGTTGCAAAGAACAGGATTTTATGGAGAAACGTGTTTGCTGACGTCCTGAATTGACATATCACAAAAAGGAAGGCTTTACAAATCTTTCTAAATAGCACGAATACACCAGGCCAGCAATCTATATTTGAAAGTGTGGGATATTGCAACCTCTCAAATTCGTATTTAAATTTATATAAAACTACGCTCAGTATATTATTTTATGTGTGGTTACTCTCTGTACAGAGGATCATGGCCTCTTCACAAGCTTATATTGCTTGTAGCTTTTAGCGATGTTCATACTTTTGTTATCTCTCCCGGCCAATGCTCTGTCAATCATTTGCACAATATCGGAGGTTATTCACTGCTTGCCTACTAAAATCAATATGCCACCTGACTTGTTGAGATTATTACGCTTTCTGTTTGATGTCAAATGTCGGTGTTCAAGCCTGATAAAAATCAGAAACACCAAATTTGATTTCAAAACATTGTGTACTTATTATAATTATTGTAAACTGTAGATGTTGGTCTTTTGGCTTGAGCCGTATGATGCAAAACATTTTTACGTATGTTTATTTCTTAATCTTTGGAAAGAATATATACTTGTTCGTTCAAGACACGAGCTCTGAATTAGAAATATTCGAATCAACTAAGTACAGACATTTCACTACCTCTTGGATTGTTATAACAGATGACGGAAGACATAAAATTAATCAGTAGACTCTCTGGAATAGCGAATGATGCTTTTAAAGCTTAAGCGAAGAATTAAGAAACAGAAACATTTTGTTGGAAACAAAAGTAAGACTACCGAATAAATATGTAATATCAATCCCCTTACGTGGATGCAGGAGAATTTCCGTACAGATAAAAAATGCTGTTGAGGCAAAAGAGATGTGATTCTACAGATTAATGACACCATAATCGGAACATGTGAGCAATGAGTAAGTTTAAAGGAAAATCAAAAAGAAAAATTTGCATTTTTAATAGAATCACAAAGAGAGAGTAGAAATCTCTTGAATATGCAATAAATACCGAGGATTTAGCGGTTAGAATGAAGTGAAGAGGGACAAAGGGAGACATTGAGTAACGAGTTGTGTCGAAGGATGTCTAACTTAGGACTGGTAAGGTTATTAAGGAGAAAAGTTTTATTCATAGATTCAAAGGATAGAAAGATATAGAGCTCGAGGCTCACTAAACACCTTTAGGCCGCTAATTTGAGCGGTAGTATCAAAAAGAGTTTGAGTTTGCTATAAAATAAACTATCAACAAACTACAGATTGCGACACAGTGAGGCGTCACAAAAATTTACTACATTTAGACAAACAAAACACCAGAGAATAACTCAATGAGAATTAAACCCATTATATAACCAACTATGTCATCGAAACAACTTTACTACGTAATATTCTGGCTTGCATCAAACGAGGAGTAAATAATAATAATATTTACAGTTTTAATTGATTGATTTGGTATATTTTGTTTTGCGGCATTTCGATCAATGGGATTATTTAATACCGACAATAGTTTTAGGATAGGTTCGTATGAATAGGTTATGTATTCTTTGTATGAAATCAGTTTCATTGACGTTTTTTGATAAAAAGGCCTTTTTAGTTGAGAGTGAATTGTGTTGCTAGTGATATATTTTTAAATGTATTGCTGGTAATTCGTTTCTTTTTTGAAAATATATTTCTGGTAATTTTATTACAATGTATTGTTCAAAATATTTTTTTAAAAGTTTATTGCTGATATTCTTTTTTAAAAAATGTATTGCTAGTCATTTTACAATAAAAGTCTATTTATATGCTTTCATTGTGTATTCACCCCTGTTTTCAGGGTTAACTATTTGCACATATCTGGGACCCTAAGAATGACTACTACAACAGTTCAGGGGGAACCTGGGAACAACAGCAATTAAGAGGTGGTTGCACGTCCTTCTAACTCTCCTAATCCTATGGTGAAACGCACCTATTCCTCAGATAATGGATTCTCCCTCTGATATACTTAAGAGTTAACAGGAAGTTAACTCGAGAAGATCTTGGAATTTCTAGAGATTTCTTTAGAGTTCTATTGAAGTTCAGTAGAACTATTGGCATTTGATATTAGTCAGCAGTTAGCCGAATACTAAGGAGTCAGCTTTCAGTGTAAGATTACCAAGTTCCTAACATTTAGGGTGCGTTAAGTTGATCAGCAACCGACATAGAACGATTAAAACTTTCAGTGCGAACACTACTCCACAACACCTTATCAGAGGCCTTGCTGCTGGATGCAGTTTATCGTCATTCCCAGGACCAGGTCTAATTGATTTTTCAATAATATTCATGGTTATTGAATACAACAAGGCGTTATATTTTTGATAAAAGAAAAAAATAACCTGAATAAATAAAGAATCTACATATTTATTTTTCAATTTAAATCCAAATGGAACTGCATCTTTCAGATGATAATAGTTGAGGAATATTATAATGAAACGAAGCTTTAGAATTTGGGATGTTTTGAGAGTTCTTGTTAATGCCCTTCATAAAATATAACTCAACGAATAATAGATGCCCAGTATCGAAGTTAGATGTTTCTTATTTTTATCTTTGATTAAGAGTTGTTTTTATCCTTAATCTATTGAATACAGTGTCTGCAATAAATTCTCATGTCTGTCGCATTCCAAAAAATATTCGAAATAAATTCAATCGTTTTATTTTTTTCCATTTACTAATTTCATAAATGATTGTATTTATTTATTTTTTTTTTTTTTGCCTAAATACTTTATCAGCAGTGATTTTTTTTCTGAATTTAATTAATTCATTGCTCATTCTCATTCTTTTTTTTTTTTTTTTGGTTTACATCTCTTCTCCACTCTTTAATCTAATGTCTTCCTTAATTCTTTACTCCTCTTCTTCTTTTCATCATCATCCCTCGTGGTTTATTGTTGTTTCTTGATTTTCCTACATAAATTTCTTTTAAGGAAACATACTTCTTTCTCCCATTGCTTTACTTCAGCCGATCTCACCCAAGAGGCCGGATAATGCAGATAAGTGGCCAGTGTTTTGTTGCTTATTTTTGTGGGTTTTTACTTTTTTTTTTTTTTTTCACCAAAGTATCTTGCTGATCTCGGCAGTTAAAACAGGTGACCCTCTCTGGGGATTTTACTCTACTCAAATAAACAATCAAACAAAACACATTCAGAAAACATCTGAACTAATATTTTAATGTTACAAACCGACTGAATCTCTAGAGATAATGAAATTAAACTTTATAAAAGTTTAATTAAACTGCATTAAGATTGTTCAAAAACAAATCTTTTAGAGGGAAAACTGTAAATGCAGAATTTGTACAAAAATAAACAGTGATTTAAAAGTTCACTTGACTCTCATAAAATGTCAGACAATGCCAACACGCCGGATGTTTGATAGTAAGAAAGGCCTGCATTTTATATTCCCCACTCATAAAGAACGCGGTCATTTTGGAGCCATGCTGGTTCACACAAATCTTACCGTTTTTTGCAATTTATTACAGCTAAAAGTTTCCTAAATTGAACTGAAGAACAAATGCCTGTATAATTCTATTATTGTTATGTGAAAAAGGTTATTTTTTACTGATAAACTTTTAATGTTCAATTCACATACATACGCACACTGATAAATACATCGAGAGTTTGAACGACCTCTCTGAAGATGGCTCATGTGAGCCGAAAGCTTAGAAGAAAACTAATAAACAATTATCCAAATGTTGGAGAATTTTTGTCTTAATTTTCAACTGAAATTAAAGCAAAAATACGACGTTTAGAACGGCTCATGATTAAACATAATAGACATTCATTGTCTCTTATATTTAACAATATATATACTTAACAATATATATATATATATATATATATATATATATATATATATACTGGCATGTAGTTAAGCAGATTATGTTTGCTTTATTTTTTCACTTTTGTTATTAAATTAGCATATATACATGCAAAGATATATGTGTGTGTGTGTATCTGTGTGTGAATGTGTGTATGTGCTGTTGACTTATGAGAATGTTTAGCGCTAAGCTTGTTGATTTTTCAGTAGTTTTAAATGACTTAAAAACTTTTGGTTAGAATGATTTTTGTCGAAGAGTGATGAATATGGGGGTAGAAATAGAGCATTGATAGGAGTAATGCTGGGAATTTTCTCACGTAAATGAGCAGGTACATTCTCTTTACTGTAAGAAAACTTGCCCTGACGAGTGAAGGCATCAAAATAGCTTCACGAAACTTTGAACCTGCTCAATTAAATGACAATCTCTCTTAGCATTAATCATATTATATATATATATATATATATATATATATGTGTGTGTGTGTGTGTGTGTGTGTGTGTTTACGTGCATGGGTGTTTGTGTGCGTGCGTCCGTACGTGTGTGTGTCTTTCTAAATTAGCACTTTGTGCCAGCAATAAATATAAAAACCTAGATCACAACTTATTCTAATGAAATTAAAATAGTTTCCTTAGTATTGCAATTGAGAGCTGTTAAGACATTGTCACGCGAAAGCGGTGATTAGATGCAGACTTAAAATGTACTCCGACATAAATTCGTATAAAATCATGAAAGAAACGGAAAGAATAATTAAGGTATATCGACATTTTACGATATCTTCGCTTATGTCAAAGTTCATTTGCAGCAACACCGATCAAGTACAGCAACTGCGTAAGAGTAATTAATAACATAGAAGAAAATTAAAATGCATTTAGTTTCTTGCATGGTCTCGAGGATTCCATCCATTCGTGTTGCGTATTATTGTGTTATTAGGTAAAAGAGGCGTTGAATAGTGCATTAAGGAATGGCATACGCTATTTTTACAACAATTTATGTAAAACAGTATTGTTTTATTTTAGATTCCCTGAAGCAGATATAGTGTAGTAAGACATGTTCTAAATGCTGTGGAAACATCCCTTATTTTGGAATCTACGCACGTATTGATCTGTAAATACGAACATTTTCTATAATCCTGTTACTTTGCCTTTTCTGTAATCCTGTTACCTTAATCTTGAATAATCTGAAACGCATATTCAGGATATAGGCAATTAATTTTCTATCAATGTATCTTGAATATTTTGAGAGTGACCTAATAGTGCTGTTTATATATATATATATATATATATATATACTGCGTGCCAGAATTATATGCAAATCGATTTTTTTTGTTCCAACTCCGATAGTTTTTAATAAAAATTAGTGAAACTTGGCACGTTATATGGCAACACTAACACATGTGTAGATCTAAAATTCTAAGCTGATTTGAGCAATAGTAAACAAATGGTAGCCATTTTGGTGACTTGCAGCCTGTTTCAGCTTGCCAACTTTAGATGCAAGATGGGACGTAAAGGTGCTTCGAGTCAAGCTGAGAAGTCTAAAATTGTCCAAACGGTTTGTAATAAGATATCTACCTTAGAAATAGCCAACGAATTGACCCGTGATTATCGTACAATTCAGAAATTTGTTACTTACCCTGAACATTGCAACAGACGTTCTGACAAAGGGAAAATTCATAAGAAAGCACCTGTGTCGCATCGAGCCATGAGTAGGATCAAGAGAGAAGTCTACCATAACCCTGTTGAAATTAGCAAAAACGTTTTTGAAAACGCTGGTGTTCCTGATGTGCCCAAATCAAATCGAAGCCGTATCCTGAGGGCGGTTGAAAAATGTGGGAAGCCAGAGACTCGCCCTCAATTAAAGGATATCCACAAGAAAAAGAGGACGGAGTAGGCAAGAAATCACATGAAGGTAAATTTTCAAACTGTTTTGTTCACTGATGAGTGTCGAGCGACCCTAGATGGACATGATGGGTAGAGGAAAGTATGGTACTGTAATGAAAGTCCAATTCACCAACGGATCAGGCATCAACAAGGAGGTGGTGGTGTGAGGTTTTGGCTGCAATCATTGGTAATGAGCTGGTAGGACCATTTAGAGTCGCAGATAGAATGAAAATGACCGCCAAACTCTACATTGACTTCATTAAGGAACACCTAGAATCCTGGCACAAGAAGAAGAATTTTTCATTCCGGAAAAAGATTATATTCATGCGTAATAATGCACCGTCTCATGCTGCAAGGATAACCACTGAATATTTGGAGAATGTTTTTGCCAAACATGAGAAAATAATGCAATGGCTAGCCTCTTCTCCAGATTTAAATACCATCGAAAATCTGTGGAGCATCTTGAAAAGAAAGATTTACTCCAGAGGAAGACAGTACACCTCTAAGAATGACCTCTGGAATGCCATTCTGACTGCTGCCAAAGAAATTTCATCAGATGAAATTGAAAGTTTGACATCTTCAATGGACCAAAGGTTTTTTCTCTTGTTAATAAAAATGGCAATTATATACAATATTGATTGTACTATGAAACCATATTGAAGATGTTTGTTCTGTATTATTGTTGTTCTCAAATTACATATTCATAAAATAAGCTCTGTTCTAATTTTCTGTCACCACTTCACCATATTTGACACTTTAACAATGATTTGCATATAAAGTTAGCACGCTGAAACAGGCTGCAAGTCACTAAAATGGCTGCCGTTTGCTTACTATTGCGCAGATTAGGTTAGAATATTTGATCTCAGCATGTGTTAGTGTTGTCATATAACGTGCTAAGTTTCACTGAATTTTATTAAAAACTATCGGAGTTAGAACAAAAATCGATTTGCATATAATTTTGGCACGCGGTGTATATATATATATATATATATATATATATATATATATATATATATATATATTTGGGTTGTTCCAAGAAGAGAAAATGGTAAAGAAGAAAAGAAATGCGAGAAGCCGTAAACGTTTTATTTAAAGTGTAGATTTATTATTATTGTTATTATTATTAATATTAATTGTTTTTTGCATGATATATTAAGTATCCATAATAGTATTTCTTTACATAACGAGATCTTTTTGTTCTTCTGATGGACAAAATATCGTGTATATATAGATAAGTGGTGAGCAAATCAGAAAGTTCATATGCGTGCGTTTTGTTATTTTTTTTTAGCTTGTTTTTTTTTCAAAATAGAACGTTAAATCTCTTCCGTCATTTTTCTTGAACAGAATGTTTTTTACACTGACTTGCAAAATGTAATTTCATCTTTTTTTTCAAAATTGTTTTCAAGGAAATTTGATTCAGTTCTACTCTACTGGTCATCTAGTTCTTTTTGTTGTTTTAGGAATGCTAAATTTTGCAATGGTTTGCGAATACATTTTTTATCTTGTTTGAATTTAGTGTGTCTGCGTGTGTGTCTTAGGTTTTTCATGTTGTTTTGTTGAGAGAAGATTTGTATTTTTTTATAAATATTTTTCCTGTATCATGAGCGTGTCACAATCTGCATTTTGGTAGATAGGCATTATTTTCTGGCCAACGAAAGGTGATGGAAGGGATTTAACATGCATAAGTGAAAAAAAAGCAACAAACACTCACGTATATGCATTTTCTAACCCGCTCACCAATTATCTACATATACACGATATTTAAGCCACCAGAAAAACAAACGGATCTCGATATGTAAAGTCACAAGATTATTCGTCTGAAGAGAGTCAACTTTGAACTCGAAATACGTGTAGCGACACAGATACCATTGTGGACACTTAATATATCATACAGAAAAAGAAGTAATATTAAAAATAATAATAACAATAAATCTACATTTTAAACAAAACGTTTACGGCTTCTCGAACTTTTTCTCATATATATATATGTGTGTGTGTGTGTGTGTGTGTGTGTGTGTGTGTGTGTGTGTACGTGTTTATACTGTGTGTGCCTGTGTATGTGTATACGCGTGTGTGAGCATAGCTTAGATGAACAGAGTGGCAAAACTATAAATGACAATGAAAATAGAACTTTATTCACTGTTGATCTACAAGTGTAATTTGTAATACATGGCTCATAGTATTTGGTCGGATTTCATCTCTTTTCCTTCTAACTCTCTCTGTTTATCTTTCTGTCTTACTCTCTTATTCTTTCTCTCTCTCTCTCTCCCTCTCTCTCTCTCCATATATCTATATATATATATATATATATATATATATATATATAATGGTCGTATCAAAGTTTGAGCGAGAAACAGTACGTATGTCGATCGGATTTGTCTACTGCTGATATCGTAATTCTCCTTATTCAGATATTAGGCAATACATCTTAAGAAAAATCGCATTAGATACTTTAAAGTCATTTGACAAGGTATTACAGACGACTGCTGCACTAATTCTCCAATTATTAAATTACTATCAAATTATAAAGTTTGATTACGGCTTAATCCTTTGAAGGTAGTTGTTAATAGCCTGTTCTCCTAGAATCAAGCAACCAATGCCGGTGTCCCCGAACGCTGGCTTCTCGGTACAGCAATATTTCTATGTTTCATTAATGAGTTGCCTAAGAATATATTACGATCTGTTGTAAACAATTATTCTGACAAGACAATGGTATACAGGCTCATTTCCAAAATTTTAGATGACCAGACCTAGCTTTAACAACATAGTTGGGAAAAATTGGCTGGTAATATTCACAGTCTAGTATATTTCCATCATCAAAACAGACCTCAAGTGGAACCTATACACATCATATGTCGCTAAAGAAGCTGAAAAATTATTGCTTCTCTCTACAGCTCCTGTAGTTACTTGACCTCCTTCTGCTATGTTGTATATTTACCGAAACCTAATCCGGTTCAAAAGTGATTCGGTCCTACATGAAAAGCAACTGCCTAGTTTTAACCTACCAGTCTCGATAGAAGGGAGAAACCTCTTAGCATCAAGGTGCCTGATGAATTATTTTTCTATTATGCAACCTCTTTTCGCGAACAAAATGTTGCAGATTTCTCGCTAATCTATCGCTATTTCATTGGAAAGTGTTCTGACAAAATACATCCCTTATTTTAACCAGTTATAACCTTCACGGTTAAGGGCTACGAGGTGACACACGTTGAGGCGAACCACTTTCAAGCTTTTTCTGATCAGCTGTTGAGTTGTAAGTTCATTACAAGCAGTTTATTTTCAGGATTTTCTGCTTTGTTCAATCAATTCTTAAGAGAATGTTTCTCCAAACACTCCAGTCTTAATCTGTTCAAGTCAGGTGTTAACCGTTAGCTTCCCCACATACTTCCATAAAGTGCAACACTTAATGTTACCCCCTAACTTGAGTGGCTCTTGGGCCTTGTAAAGGTTGAATATTATTGTAAGAAATTCCATTATAAATTTGATGATAAAACACAACGCACTGTAACACCTGGTTAACTTGATGTTCCTTTCTCATATAGTAAACGCAAAAGTTAGGTTTTATTGAGTAGGGGATATAACGGTTAATTTATTGAGTCATTTAATATAAATGTAACCTCATCACTTCAAACAATCTAATAATGGAGCATTTAAGGCAACTTGGATTAGTGTAATGGTTTCCAACATTGACTTCCTAGAGTAGTGAGTTCGATCTTCACTGAATAACCCACAATTTCGTTCTTGTGCAACGTTTAAACGGCGCTTAGAAAGTCAATAATAGCCCCTTAAAATTCGATGGACGATTCATTTTCGAAATTTCTATCTCACGACCTGCTTGCAGCGCATATTTTCTTGATCTCTGAAAATATGCTTTTGACACTTTCTTGCTTTAAGAATCCTGCGTTTGTCGGGTAACCTTTTCTCGAGGATTCTGAATCGTTCTATCTGCTTTAAGCTTGTCTCAAATATGCATAATGAAAAGTTTAGTAAATGTATTTGTTTGAAACCCTCTTTTCAAACAGTATTTGCACTTAAAATGCCTTTTCAAAATTCTAAAAGACATTAGTATAATCAAGAACGTATATTAGCAATAAACCGTTTGCAGGAAATGAATTCATCAGGGATGCAAAAATAGAAATTCATCAGGTATACAAAAATAGAAAGGGTCGTAAGACAACGATGTGATTTCCCCTCGGATCTATTCAACATATACAGCGAAACCATTTTGAGTGAGATAGACTCCTAGCTAGGATTCATCATTGGAGGCCACAGTCTCTCTAATATCAGATACGCGGATGACACAGTGCTGATAGCAGACACGGAAAGGAAAATGCAGGACTCATTACAGAATGTAGCATGAGAAAGCGAGAAGAAAGGACTGAGCATAAATTTCAAAAAAACTGAATCGTGTGATCATAAGCAAAAGGAGGCCCACAAAATGCCAACTGCAGGTTGGGGAAATTAAAACAAAACAAGTAAAGAAATTTAAGGACCTGGGAAGCGTTCTGACAGAGGATGGAAGATGCGACACTGAGATCCAAAGATGTATTTTTATGGCTAAGGACGCATTTCAACAGCTAAACAGGGCACTGAGAGACAGGATAATTTCCATAAAAACAAAGAAAAGAGTGCTGGACTGCTATGTGATATCCGTCTTTCTGTATGGCAGCGAATGTTAGACGATCTCTTCAAGGATGAAGAGGTGGTTCGAGGCAGCAGAAATGTGCTCCTATAGAAGGATGCTGCGGATACCATGGACCAGGCACGTGAGAAGTGATGAGGTGCTGGAGAGGATGCAAACCAGAAAAACTCACACTTAACATCAGGAAGAGACAGATGTGGTTCCTGAGACACTTAGAGGAAGAATGGCTTGGAGAATCAGATATTCACAGGCTAGTTAGAAAAAAAACGAAAGACAGGGAAAAGCAGTGCGAGATATTTTTGGATTGCGCAGCGGAGTTTGGGAGAGATACCAAGGTGAAAAATACTGAACTCAAGGGACAGGGACAAATGAAAGATCATGATAGCCTCCGTTCTGAAGGATCAAGACACATAAAGAAGAACTGCCATATTATTATAAACATGCTTATCCAAAGCTTACTCTGGTTGCCATCATTGTTTCTGAGGAGTAAAAAGACATCGAAATTTAATGAGCCTTCAGCTTTTAAAATGTGCGAATATTTTGCGGCCACACACAGACACATACACCCCCCCCACACACACACATGCACATACACAAACAGAAAAGAAACGTACACCAACATGCACATATTGGGGTGCGAGTGGGTGTGTTCCAAGGAAATGCGGTCAAACACGCTGGAAATATAAGTGCTTTCCTTTTTTCTTTTCTTTTTTTTTTTTTTTGCAACCTGAACGTAATGGGAAACTGATAGGGTTTCTATTTCCTGTCAATGCAAGCGGATTTATTCGTTGTAAACCCTCTAAACTGGGATCAAGATCTACAGCTCTCTTTGTCCGGTTCTCCTCACTGTTGATCCTAGTGTCTCTGTATGCACAGAGTGAATCACGTGTTTAACATTCTCACCAGAATTAGACGGAAGATTCAACGTGCAAAGAAGTCTTCTTGACCAAGGGTGAGTTGACCTCAGAGTTGCTTTCTGTTGCTATGCATTTAAAATGTCAGCTAACTTAAGTTGTAGAGATCCAGCGTTGGTTTATCAAAGATTCTTTTCCGAAAGACATAGCAGAAATGAAAATCTCTTTTTCATATATACATACATCCACACAAGAGAGAAAAAAGAAAGAAAGTAAGAAAGAAAGAAAGAAAGAAATATCGGTTTAAATTTTGACAATTTATTTTCTTTTTACGACAAATAAAATGCATTTTTAATACATTTTCTTTTTTAATATTTTTGAACTTAGATCACTGGTGCCCCCTAAATACGAATTTGAACGAGATACTAGATTAGCAACTAGATCCCACCATTTTACAGTGAAACCGATAAAATGCAACCGTATCTTCTACTCCAACAGTTTCTTTCCCCGCACCTCCCGACTGTGGAATTCCCTTCCACACGATTGCTTCCTCCCCGACGGCTACAATCTCCAGGAGTTTAAATATAAGGTCAATACACACCTCCTAACACACTAACCTGCTCCCATTCTATCAAACACTCTTCCCGTCTGCCCAACCCTCATCCTCGGTATCCTTGCTCATCTGTCACCTTCCTTCTGATATTCCCTATGTCTAACCACTCCTTCTTTTACCTTCCCCTATGTAGCCCCATGCGCAATAGTGGCAGTGGAATGCCTTGCTTGGGGTGAGATGATTAAAAAAAAATACCGAATCAACCTAAATTATGCATTTTAAATATAAATGTTATATTGATATCTACTAATATATTTACTTGTAGTTGCGTAGAATTTTCCTTTGTTAGCAATCCGAATTTTCAATCTTTCTGTTATATAAGAATATGGATCAGTATTTGAACCGGATATTCCACATATCGGTGCGTAAAAAGGATCCGAGTTCAAATTCATGTCAAGTTTGTTGAGTTTATCTTTGTAAAAATACACTTGCGAAAAGCATGAAATAATATCTTCTAAATGCCCTCAGCCATGGATTACAGGGTTGTAAAATCTTGAGGTAGGCTGGAAAACAAAACAACTCTGGGTTCAGAAACCTATCGCAAACAATTAGAAGTGCCTCCACTGTATTTTCCAACAAATCCCGGCTGTTCACGGTTAATAAAGAAAAGGAATTTTTGAAGAGCTATGGTCACTTACATTTTCTGGGGTTATTTTTAACGTGCTGAAGTAAAAACTTGATTTAAGAAGAATATTTAAATTTAGATCAGTGAAAATCATATATTCTATCTAGTTTGAAAAAGGTTTTCTGTGGTAGGAGAAATTTATTTCGAATACACGCCATCTCCCTTCTTCTTCTTCTATGTGCCCTGTCACTTGAGAACGTCGGTGATCATCGCTTTCAATGTTTCCCCATCCCTGGTGACTCTGAGCACGCCTTCTCCTATTACACCATGCAACACTCGTTCCGTCATCCACCTGATTAGGTCCTTCAAATATGTTATCCGTTGTTTTCCTCTGTCTCTTTTTTCCTCTATCTGGCCTGTCAGTATCAGATTCTCCAAGCCCTCCTTCCTCATTGCATGTCCCAGGAACTTCAGCTGTCTCTTCCTGATGCTCAACATTAATTTCCAATACCTCATCATTGCTCACATGCTCGATCCATGATATTCGCATTATCCTTCTGTAGAACCACGTTTCAATTGCTTCAAGTTTTCCCTTCATCTTTGATGATATTGTCCAGCATTTACTGCCATATTGAAGGACGGACAGGTCGTAGCAATCCAGTACTCTCTTCCTTGCTTCTAGCGAAATTGTCCTGTTTCTTAATACCTTACTCAACTTCTGGAATGCTTCTTTGGTCATGCCAATTCGACTTCGGATCTCTGTGTCGCATTTTCCGTCTTCTGTTTGAATACTTCTCAGGTAATTAAATTTTTGTACCTGCTTGATGTTGGTATCCCCGGCCTGTATTTGACATATTCGGCTGCAATTTTTAATGATGACCATGCATTCGGTTTTCTTGCAGTTTATTTCTAGTCCTTTCTTGTTACTTTCTTCAGCTACCTTCCGTAGGAGGTTTTGTAGTTTCCTTTCTGTGTCTGCTCTCAGCACTGTATCATCTGCGTATCTTAGGTTGTTTTAATTGTGGCGTCCGATTACGAATCCAGGCATAACTTCTAGGGTCTTCAAAATATACTCGCTGTACAAGTTGAACAGATCCGGTAAAAAAACACATCCTTGTCTTACGCCCCTTTCTATCTTTGTATATCTACTCAATCCATTACCTGTCCGTATACAAGCGGTGTGCTGCCAGTAAAGATTCTTTATTACTCTGAAATCTTTTCCAAATATGTCCAGGCTGCCGAGCACCTCCATCAATACTTTGTGGCGTATTTTGTCAAACGCCTTCGCATAATCAATAAAGTACAGGTATAAGTACTTCTTTATTTGTATTGCCCTTTGAGAGAGCATCCTAATCATAAATATGTAATTCCTTGTTCCTGTGTCTTTAACGGAAACACACTGTTCTTGCCCTATCTCTGGCCTGATTCTGCTTCTCGCTCTATTCATCAGGATTCGGACGATCAGTTTTATTATATGGAGTTTATTATTATTTGGAGTTTGCACTCGTTTGCGCCTGGCTTTTTTGGTAGTGCTATGAAGATAGACTTGCTGAGGTCATCTGGTATTACCCCACTATTATAAATTTCATTTATTATTTCAGTAATTTTTTCTATATCAAATTCTTCCAGGTCTCTCTCTCTCTCTCTCTCTCTCTCTCTCTCTCTCTCTCTCTCTCTCTCTCTCGTTGACCGCGGCTGTTTAACATCCTGACGTTCCATTTCCCCAAGGTAACCCTTTCTTTGTTGCGTATAGTCGCAGGGTAACGGTACAAAGACACCTGTTTCTGATGTCGTTCCTTTCCGGTCGAGGGACAGATTTTGGGAAAAATTGTCCCCTTTACGCCATAGTTGCTAAAAGTCGCCGGATGACAGTCAGGTGACACCTGTTGCACATGTCGGCCCTTACCGGGCGAGGAATTGCCCACTTTGGAACCAACCCCTTCAGGCTGTTAAGTTTAATATGTATTTGTTGTATAGCCATGATTTTACGCAGGATAGATAGATAGATAGATAGATAGATAGATAGATAGATAGATAGATAGAGGAGCGGTATCCTGTTGCCTTCTCCACGGTGATTTATTGAGACACCACCTCTAGTTAGCTGGCCATAGACTCTTCAAGATTTCCTCCGCCCTTTGCAGGTTATTTTTCTGAAACTGGAAATTTCCACGAGGGCAGACAGACCTTTTTTTGGCGCCATCGATCTGGATTCAAGCACAGTTTACAACACATATATTTCTTATGCGGATTTTCTATGTCGACAAGCTTTTTTTTAAAGAAACTTTGATATGTGTTTTACAACGTAAATATATGTTTACATTGTGTCAGGGATGCTTGCTTAAATACTACAGGTGAGAATTCGAAACTTACTCGAAAATGAATAGGAATTTTTTCAATAGAGTCCAGCAGTGATTCAAGCTTCGTCGTAATTGACGCAGCTGTAGATTGTAGTCATTCCACATCAGCTCGATTGAAAAAAAAAAGCCATGTAGGGGCAGTGTGTTTCTTTCCAGGAGAATAACATCAGCCATAATGATGGTGGGTAGGAAAGTTTATTTATTGGGCTAATTATTTTAGTATGCATTTTACAACTTTGTCATTATTGCAAATTGGATGCTTTTGGCAGACGTTTTATCAGCTTTAAAAATAGTTAAATTCTCATGTACTCTTCATTAGGAGGTTCATTATATATGAAATAAGTTTAAAAAAATGTAATCCTTACTATTTTAGTATTTATTGCCAAATGGATAATTCTAAATGAAAATAGAATGGTTCTTTTGTAAATACTTCACAATAACATATGCATCAAATGAATGTTTCTGGTGTTCAGTTTTGTGCTAGTCTCTAATTCTGATTGGCTGGCCGAAGCAAAGGCTTCCTGGCTGCCTTGTAAAATTTTGTAAAATAATAATAACAAAAGAACCATTCTATTTTCATTTAGAATTATCCACTTGGCAATAAATATTAAAATTATTATGAAAGACATCATTTTTTAAAAAAAAGAAACTGGGGCGGACTAATAATTATGGCCGGTAGTATATATATATATATATATATATATATATATATATATATATATATATATATATATATATATATTTGACCAGCAAATTTTCTTTCAAACACCTTTTATTTAAAACGTCTGACAAGGAAGATTTGATTAATTTTTTTTATTAAGTTATTCCAGCATCTTAACATGTTCCTTTTATGTAGGAGTTAAGTAATATAAAAATTGTCCATATATTTTATAGACACAAGCGCTTTCGGTCACTTTTGTCTCTGGTCTTGTCATTTTCCTTCATGTTTTACTTTTACGTAGTAATTTATTTTTGTGTTGATTTTGAAAAGTAGTGTCAATTCGAAACTCTCATGCTCCGCTCACTAGAATTTGCGCGAGAGTCTTTTTATTTAAAAAAAACCTTTCAACACTTCATTTCTTCTATTAAATAATTTTAGGTTGATGGTAGGAGAATAATGTTTGATATATATATATATATATATATATATATATATATATGGTTATTTATATAGAATTATTGTGTTTCCTATCAGAATTTTATTTGTTTATTATAGCTCTTTGGTTTGATGAGTGACATGCAAGACATCTATCAAGGAGGTGGTAGTGTGTCCAATATAGGCAATTGATTTGTGACAAGTAACGCAGTCTTCTACTGGGCATTACATTTATAAACTATATTGGTTATCGCTAGTTAGATTTGATGGGATTATTTTGATTAGTGACTTCAAGGCTTGTGGACTTTCATTTTATGTAGCTTTATAAATTTCATATTTTTTCCTGGAGTTAAAGCAGAAATAGGTTGTTTAATAATTTTTATAGCGAATTGGTTCTGTTTATTGTGGATCTGGTTGCAGTAAAATAAGTTGGTGTTTTATTTTGTGCTATTTTTATTAATAGTGTCGTGTATTTGTTAAGCATAATGTTATGCGTGTATAACTCATGTAGTTGAGAAAATTACTGTTGACTAATGTTTGTTTAGTGTGTTTTAGTTTGCTCAAAAATTTTTTTTTTGAAAGAGGAATTTCGGTGTGCTCTATTTAAATGTGCGTTGCGGTGCAATTGATATCTGCTTGGAACTACAAATCGGGGAGCCGAGTTCAAATTCCAGTTAAATTCCTTGCATTTACTTACGCAAAAATACCCTTGCGAAAGGTATTATCCCATCTCTTCCGTCCAGTTATGGGTTAAGTAATAGAACAGATTGGGTTCTATAGCCTTGGCTAGCAACCAGTCTACCACAGAAAGAAGTAGCAACCTACTGCGGGATAATTTTCTGCCTAGTCAGTCATGTCTCTTTCGGGACATGATCGCCCAAGGCATGTATCACTTATGGCACTTAACTGACTGACTGACTATTTAAGAGATTTTTTATCACTGCTACATTCCGGGCATTGGCTATTAGAGTTTAGCAGACAAGAGTTAGTACTAGTGAATTTTTTATAGTCGTAAATTCTTTGGGTTTTAGTTCTATATTAACATCAAATAATGTTTTTTTTTATTAACCATGAGTTCGTATGTGAATTTTAGAGTCGAATTGTTTTTCAAAAATTGATTTTAGATTCATAATTTCGTCCGCAATTTGTATCAAGACAAAAATGACATCAACACATCTTGTGTACATTTCTGGTTTAACAGTTGTTTTAAACTTTGTTTTCAATATTAGAGCTGTATAGTTTAGAGAAAGTAGGACCTACATATATTTCCCATTCTGGTACCGTTAGTTTGGATGTAGGAGTTGAAATTATGATCACAAAATGAAGCTATCGTAGTACAATTGAGGAGTAGTTTTCCAGAAATTACTAGTCGAATTTTTAGAGGAGGGATCGACTGTTGTTTGCAGGTGTAGTCACTAATCATGTTCATTGTTTCTTCAACAAGGAGTTTTGTGAAAATTATTTCAACATCAAGCAAAACCAGAGAGTTACCTATAGGATTTGAATATTGAAGTGCACTCTAATGTAAGCATATTTTATTCGTCGATAAATTTTACTTATTCTTCTAGGGGCCTCGGCGATGCTTGGTGAATGGGCCTTGTGACAAACACATCCGAAGTCCTCACAATTTACATATCAGAAGGTTGAAGGCTGGATGTTGAAATGTGAAAGGATAAAATAGTTCGTGGGTACATTAAAGTAAAGATTTATTGACAGAATGACAAAATTATAAAAAGGAAAATATAAGTGAAATTTGTTAACGTTATAACATATTTGTGAGAAGAAAAATATTTATTGAGAAAATGCACGATGCTTTGTAGTTAAAATTGTTCAAAGAGAAATGTAAGTATTTTAAATGTCCGCAGACGTTTAGATTTTATGGTTTGATAGTAGCAGAGTGTAATATCTTATGTTCCTTCCTCTTTTTTGACAGGTCGGCGACAGGGCGAGAATGAAGAAACAAAGAAAGAGGTTTTAGCCTGTCCTGTTCTTGTTGTTGCTCTCTTTGGCGGTGTGGAATGAAAAAGAAGAAAAAGAATTCGCAGTAGAGACGTGACCTGACCGAGTCAGCTTGAAGTTTCTTCCTTACATTGTGGGATGCCATCAGATACCGCTCTCATTCTGACTGCTGTTGAAATTTCCTTTGTTTGCCTCGAGTTCGTTGTTAAAATAGTGAAGCTTCTCATGTTGACGGCTGCAGCGAGCACTTTCTCTTCTAGGTGTGAAAAAATGTTATAGACGAATTTTCTATTTTTTTTATCCAATAAGGATCCAGAATATTTTTTCACACTGACATGTGAATTTTTCTTAGTCTAGGTTTTTCCAAAATTTTTATGGTCGTTTGAATCCACTTTTGCGATTATGCAAGTTTACTTTGATAGTTATAGTTGGGTTTTTCCAAAATGCTTTTAGTCGTTTAGATCCGATTTTGCAGGGGGTGCAAGTTTACTTTGTGTGTTTTATTTCGTTAATGGATGATATAAGATTTGTATCCTTCATTCTAAAGTCTTGAAACATGGACGACTTAAAATAGGTATGCATCTACCGGAAAACTATATATATATATATATATATATATATAGTGCAGCCACTTTCCCATCGTCGAAATGTGGCCTCCCTCTGTCTCTTCTATAAATACTTTCATGGCTTCTGCTCGGATGAGCTTAAGTCACTGATGCCTCCTCAACAGGTGTTTACCCGTGCAACCAGACTGCCAACTGGGTCCCACCCATTCACAGTCATGTCAGCCAAATGCAGACGACAATTCTACTTCTGCAGCTTCCTCTCTCGCACTTCCCGCCTGTGGAACTCGCTCCCGTATTCTTGCTTTCCTGACGGCTACAACCTCCAGAAATTTAAATGCAAAGTTAATACTCATCTACTAACCACTGGCCTCTAGCTCTCTCCCCTCCCCTGTATAACCTTCCCTTTCTCTCCACCTATGTATCTGTCATCGCACCTGCTTTCTCAGCTTTCTATTGTTCCTTTCTAACTAGCTTGTACTCCTCGCTCTTTTCTAATTAATCTTTATACATTTATGTAACCCCCTGCACATCAGTGGCGTTTCCGCCTTGCTCGGGGTGAAATGATTAAAAAAATATATATATATATATTTTAACGAAACTTGGTTATAAGCAACCGACAATTTCAAATGAATTGTTTGAACATTAATTTTTATCGATAATCGTATTTAAGTAAATAATCTGTTTTTAATGAAACAGTATTATATATTTATATCTACCGGCCTGATTATTTACGATAAATTGAAAATTCGTAATAAAACTTTATCGTAAATGATCAGGCCGGTAGATATAAATATATAATACTGTTTCATTAAAAACAGAATATCTACTTAAATACGAGTATCGATAAAAAATAATGTTCAAACAATATATATATATATATATATATATATATATATATATATATATATTATGCTGTGAGAACAGCATATCTTTTTATCTTGATCTTTTCATCTCATTCATTGTTTTAATATCTCTAAGACGAATAGGCAGAGTAAGAGATAAACACTATTTAGTGATAGATCGTCGATTGCATTTAAATTTTTGAAGAATGAAAAAAATGCCTCATGTGAGGAGTACGAGAAGAAGGATTATTATAATAGAACTTAAATTCTTTCTCGTTCAACAGTGAAACAATGAGTCTTAGAGGTCAATCTACGAGTAGATTAAGGTTCATGCGGTCGTGGTACCAAGGAGAAGACCTCATTAGAACAAATGCCATGAATGTGTTTATAGAAAATGATAATAAATGTGTAAAATATTGATAAATACGTTGGTTGCTTTATTTTGTTTTTATGGCAAATCAACCTCGGCGGTTCATTTATTGCCAACTAAATATTATTTATTTATGGTAATACCTTTTTCTTTCAACAATTTATTGTTGCTTATATAAGTTTTTGTGTCTAGTAAGGCATTTTTCTCTTTGAGTATCATGATTCATTGGGATTTGTTTTTAAGGGCAAGGTCCCCAAGTCCTAACGTTGTTATTTAACCCATAACTGGAGGGAATAGACGGATTAATACCTTTCCCAACGGTACCAGTGCTTAAGTGAATGCAGAGTTTCAACTCTAATGCGAACTCGGCTCACCGATTTCTCTTTCCGAGCCGATATCCACTGCACCACAACGCACATCCGTCACTATACGCTTACAGCAGCTGGTATTCCCAAGCGGTCACCCATCTAAGTACTGACCAGCCTCAACGTTGCTTAACTTCGGTGATCGAGCGAGAACCGGTGTATTCAACGTGATAGGCCGTAAGCCGATAAATACGTAACCACAATACAAAATATCATCTCTACAAAGACGTTTGCATAAAATGACAGGAGGAATGCCAGAAGATATCTAGCAGAAGCAGCAGCAGCAGAAGCAGCAGCAGCAGAAGCAGCAGCAGCAGAAGCAGCAGCAGCAGATCTAATCGTTATTAATTCATCCGCTTTATTATATTACTGACAATGAAGCGAGAATAAGAAACATACATCAAATAAAAAAAAGAAGAAATACATCTGTTCGTAGGCAAGAGAAAAGGCAAAATCAGCGATTTAGAAATTGGAGATGTCAAAATCAAGCAGGTGCAGAAGTTTAAAATATCTGGAAATTGTTTTAACAGAGGATGTAAAATGCGACATCGCGATCCAAATACGCATTGGAATAACGAAAAAGGCATTCCAAGAGCATAAAAGCGGTGAACTTTTATTAGATGCAAATAGAACAGTGCTGGGTATTTATGTGATATCAATCCTCTTATATGGCATTGGATGCTGGATAATCTTTCCTGCGAACGAAGAAAAAACTAGAAACGAGAAATGCTACGGAATGATACTGAAAATTCTATGAAGTATTCAGAAAAGAAGACTTAAAGAAAATATCAAAAGAAAAACACTTACACTAAGAATTATGAAAAGAGAACTGAAATGATTTGGACATATGAGAAAGCAAAGCATTCAAAACTTAACACTTACAACGCATATTGAGGGTAAAAGCGATAAGAGAATGCAGCAAACAAATTACATGAAAAGATTATGTGAATGAATGCCTGAACGTGTATGCTGGGTTGTTTAGTAAATGGAATAAAGTGCGACAAGGGGCAGAAACTTGGGGAAAGTCATGATCGCCTATGTCAAGAAGACACACCGAACAAAAAGATGAAACATAGATAAAGGCAAAAGAAAAGTATGGATATCTATTTAAATCCCTCAGTTCTGATATCCGGCTAATTTATTTAAAGTTGGAAGAACGTTTTCCTGATTTTGACGGAAGCACTCTTACATTATTTAGCCATGTTGTTCCGGCCCCAATTTAAACTCCATCTTTTTCGATCGTCTTAAATTTCGTATTACGTTGATTATGTTTGAAACTATATTTCAGTAAACATTTCAAATAATGATATTATACTTTATACATATATATATATATATATATATATATATATATATATATATATATACAAAAAAATCTAAAGCGAGCCAAAACCTACCGCGGTTGCCCTGACGATCCGTAGTGTGAAACCGCGGTAGGTTTTGGCTCGCTTTAGATTTTTTTGTGTGTCTTTGCTCTAATTTCTAAAACTTTTGTACTTTGTATCGAGCACTTTTTCTTGTGGTTGTTTCCGTTTGGGGTTTTTTTCTTTACTGCGGAGTATTGAATGTTTTGTTCTTGTTCCGCGGATTTCTTTTTTTCTCCCCATTTATCTGACGCCTCAGTGCACCGGATTGTAACGGAATTAGGTTCTGTTTGTTAGTGGTTTTTTTGAAGGTTTATCTTAGTATAAATTTACAGCCTACATACTTACAGAGTCTATTTAGTTATTATTTTGATTTATATATATATATATATATATATATATATATATATAACGAGGAAGTATATATAAAAATATCCTCGTTACTTGAGCGTTCTTAAAGAACTGTAAAATCAATTATTAAAAATCGGCTGAAGACACCACATAGTAGAAACCTAGGTCGCATAATAACTCGTTTATAAATAAAGAATATATATATATATATTCCCACCTGCGCCGTTCCACCCTTCAACGACGACCTTCTAGTCGTACATAAGCCGTAGATGCGACGTTCCTGCCAACCGACGACGACGTTCTAGCTTGTGCTTTCCATACCAGACGCTGTTGACGTCCACATTGACCGACAGCAACCAACTGATCCTGCCAAGTTCTGCCGACTTCCACCCTTTTCCGATTTCACACAGTTTCTTCGTCGATTTTATCACAACGAAATTGACATTGACATTGAACTTCTCATTGTGTTTGGTGTTCTCACACATGAAAAAGTTTGCAGTTTTGAGACCATTACCCTACTTCTGTCTCTGCAAAAAGTGGTGATTCCGACGTGATTACAGAAAAAACGATTGAATCTGGCCAAAATGAAGCTATGGATATGAAGGCCTCCTTAACAACGCATCCAGCTTATCATCACCATATAACAAGGACTCGTTTCTGCAAATAGAAGCCATCTTCTCGATGATGAGGATCAATTTGCAAAAAACCAGCGCCACGAATGTGATACAGAAACTCATCATAGAACAAACATCAGACGTACTTGCGGAGCTACCCGAGTTTGAGCTATACAGTTACCTTAAGAGTGCTATTATTAAGCGTGTCAAAAGCTCAGACGAGGATATTATCACGAAGATTTTAGAGAACGCCACAGTGGTGAAATGACTCTATTTCAACAGCTTCGTTACACGAGGAGCCGTCTGGACAAAACTCTATTTTGAACTAGATTGATGCTTTATAGATTAATCAATTACCAAGATCCGTCGCATGAATCATCGCCCAATTTACCCGATCCACAGTCCTGAACAATTTGACCAAATCCGCCTACTTGTTTTACTCCTAACTTAATCAAAGCGTACATTCGCTGTACACGCTTGACAACGCAAGACATGAGCAGAACACAACAGATAACGCGTTAACCGATATGGAGAAAAAGATACGAGACATTAACACCTCTCTGTACCGACAGCCAAGTAGATCGACGCCCCCCAAAAGCGACAGGGAAGACATACTCAAACCCCGAATGGTTAGAAGGACAGGAACGCATGCTGGTTTTATCAGTAGCCAGAAACTGCAGGCCTCCCTGCAAAATAGAAAGAATAGCAACGACAGAATAAACGCACGACGTGGGACCAAAGGTATGAGCTAAAATGTCTTGTAGACACAGCTGCAGCTATCAGCGTGATACGATAGGCAAACGGACTCCACTAAGCCCACCCTGTTCAAACCGCAAGCGGATAATGGTCCCCACCAAAAGTACCTACAGGGGTAAAACCCTCACCTTGTATATTGGCGTGCGACAGGTCATTACCTGGACTTTTACCTTAAACAAACAGCAGATACCCATATTTTACGCTGATTACTGTCGTACTTCAAACTGGCGGTGCATATGAATGAGCGGTACCTGACCAACAAGATAATGAACTTCCGTCATAGGAATTCCAAATCTGGTGGCACAGAATATCGGATATGCATCGATTATGGGAAGTTAAATGCGTAAACTCTCCCAAACCGTTTCCCCGTCCCTCACAGCCACGATTTCGCGATCAGACTTCCGGGTACCCGCACTGTTTTCAAATTCCGTTCAAACAAAGCGTATCATCATGATCTCCGTAGCCACAGAGGACATCCACAAGACAGCCGTTGCGACACCGTTTGGTTTATACAAGTTCATAAAAATGGCATTCAGGTTACGGAACACCGCACAGACTTGCCAATGTTTGATGGACAAAAAGTGTACGCATGCATCGATGGCATCCTGGTAGCTAGCAGAGACGCCGATTCCCATACGTAGCACCTGCACGAACCGTTCCAGCAATTTTCACACTACAGTTAAACCTCGAAAAGTGTGTTTTCGGAGCGACCATCATCAACTTCCATGGGCACCACTGTGACGCTAACGGAATCTCACCTCTGCCATCTAAAGTCAGCTCGATTCAGGACTTTCCAACGCTGACATCGATAAGACAACTCCGAAGTTTTTTGTGATAAAGTTCTATCATCGATTCATCCTAAATTGTCCGATTGTTTTCCAGCTCCTGATGAAACTACCATAAAGAAAGAACCCTGATATAACTTCTAGGGTTTTCAGAATAGCCTCGCTATATAGGTTGAATAGATCCGGTGAAAAGACGCATCCTTGTCTTACGCCTCTTTCAATCTTAGCATAATTGCTGAATTCGTGACCTGCCCGTGTGCAGGCGGTTTGCTGCCAGTAGAGATTCTTGATTACTCTTAGGTCTTTCACCATCTACACCCACCATAAATCACTGACGACCGCAATGAATACTAATTCCAACAAGTACGCATCCCGGGAGATTCGACACCTTGACTACGTGTCACAATTTTTGACCGACATCCGATACATCAAAGGGACAGACAATGAAGTTGCAGATACGTTCTCCTGAACAGGAACGAACTCCCTCCAAACCGAAATCCTAAGTCAGGATTTGATAGCAGTTTAATAGAAATCTGACCCAACGCTACAAGACGTCCTCACGAACACTTTCTTGAACTGTCAGTAGTTCCCAGCATCTTTCAGCGACAACACTCTGTACTGCGACATCAGCCTAAGTGTCCCAAGGCCCTACACTTCGAATGCAGGTTTTCAAACATCGACACGAGCTGTTAAACTCTAGAAAACGAGCTACGGTTAAGCTCATTGCAGATCGTATCTTGTCGAGGTTATCACAATAAAATTGACATTGAAACTTTACATCTTTACATCCGTCTCCTCATTATCTTTGCAGATTTTATACATACAAATGTTTGCAGGGTCGAGACTCTTACCTTGACTCGGCCTCTGCAACAATAACTTCAATTCTGAAATTTTTAATTCACTGAATAATTTTTATCTATCCTTTTCAACCTAATAATCCTCACTTCCTAACATGTTTGTTTCTATGTATAACACAGGACTCATTCAACATAACAGTTCAACTATACACGTCTATCTAGAGTGGCACTTGACCCTTGTTTTGAGTCAAATTTAGTAAAAAACAAAGTATACAAATCATTAGTCAAAACGAGTAATAAAATGTTAAACATCTTGTCTCCGACTGCATGAATTTCCGATTCCTGAAGTAGTTGTCTCAGCTACGGGTTAAATAGTATAACTTGTATCAAGAAAGATCATTTTTATTAAAAACGTTAATGAAATATTCATTCAAAAAATAAATATTTTTTTACAATCTTAAAGATGCACGGCTTTAAATAACTCACAAATGGTTGATATGCTGAAAAATAATTCTTTCAATCAATGACGACATAGTGACTGTAGTAGCAATAGAAACCTTAAGTCTTTGGTATTCCTCGGCGATTTTGTTGCCTAAAGTTAATTACTAGTTTTATGTACTCAGTATCAAGACCAAATCTCTGTTGTAAACAATGAAAATCCTACCTACTACATTATTATTTTATATATAATCATTTCACCCCAAGCAGGGCAGAACATCCACTTGTGTACAGGTCGTTGTAGTAAAAGAAAAAAAGCAGGATACTGGGTGATGTTGACGAAAGGATAAGGTTGGGAATCAAGGAGATAGAAAATGGCAATTGATGGTGCATTTAAACTTTTGGAGATTGTAGCTATCAAGGATGAAAAAGAGGCTTGAGGCAGTAGAAATGTTGATATACACAAAGATGTTCAGAATACCATGGACTAAGCACATAAACAATGATGTCGTTTTGGAAAGGATGCAAACGAGAAGAAAATTCATACTTAACATCAGGAAAAGACAGCTGTGATTTCTGGGACACGTTATGAGGAGAAGAAGGCCTAGAGAATCTAATACTCAGAGGACGGATAGAAAGAAAGAGAGACAGGGGAAAGCAACCCGAGACATATTTGATAGGCCTAAGCAAATGGATGGCGGAGCGGGGTTTGGGATAGATACCAAGAGGATGTGCGTTGGGTTGTATTGGATATCGACTCGGAACGACGAAGGAAAGCCGAGTTCGAATTCCAGTTGAATTCATTGCATCCACTTACTCACAAATACCCTTGGGAAAGGTATTAATCCGTCTCTTCCCTCCAGTTATGGGTTAAATAACAGGACAGACTGGGTTCTACAGTCTTGGCTGGCAACCAGCCTACCGCAGAAATCAATGGCAACCTACTGTGGTATAATCTTCTGCCCAGTCAGTCATGTCTCTTTCGAGACATGATCGCCCAGGCGTGTATTACGTATGGCACTTAACTGACTGACCAAGAGGAAAAATTATGAGAGTGACAATGGACACGCCGAGCGGAAGTCCATGATCGCCTACGTCCTGAAGGGACACGGCTAAGGAAGAAGAAGAGGAAAAAGCTATCAAGAAAGCAAGTAAACGAAACGAATTTCCACAAATAGAAAAAGCGAGAAAAAGTCTGTTGGAGTAGAAGAGGGGAAGTTTAGGATTAATATATTTATGGGGTTAATTGTAGTGAATTTTTCATTATGGTCGCTTGAGGTATTTTTTTCTTCCAAACAGAAGATAACGAAAAGAGTTTATTCCATTCGTGGTTGCTACGTCAAATGCTTGATTAATAAATTCCACAGCGAAAAAAAAAACAAAAAACGGAAGTCTCATAACTACAGCAAGAGAAAGGAAGATGGTCAGTGTACTTTCCTTTTTCAATGATTTATACAACGCCATCTTTTGATGGACAGGTTATCTTGCACAAGGCTAAACGTCGTTTGAATATATTTCTTTTCGTTAAACTATTGTAATGTAATTTGAAGAAAGAAAAATGATTGACTGAAAAGCATTTGATAAAATCAACTAATAGTCAAGGGTGTTTAGTATGAAAAACGGTAAGGTTTCGCTAAGAAAAATGTTTTTAATAAATTCTGTAATATTATGTGCGGTTGAGTAAAATGAAGAAATCCTATTCAAACTCGATAATTAATATTTAGCAATAGATTTTTTTATTCATTTGCAACCTGTTTTCCTTTAAATTCCGATTTTTCGCGACTTTCGATTTCACCCTTAATGTTTATCGAAGGAAAAGGTCAGAGTCGGAACGAATCGGTTTAAAAGGCCGTTGAAAATAACATTTCTCTACAGTGAACCTGGTTGGCCTCGCTCCGACCGGAAATCTCGATATCCGTACTCTTTAACATGGCTTAAAACGAACCTTGAAGGAATCCTGAACAAAAGATCGATCGCAGAAAATCTGATTAATTCAGTGGTAACAGGAAGTAACCAGAAAGAAAAAGTCATGGTTTCGGCTAATTAAATTAACAGAATAATGAATCGATTGGAGAGTGCGTAGATGACGAGGCTGGGTAAAAAATATTATCACGTAATTGGCATGAACTAAAGACTTCGCTTATCAATGAAGCCCCACATTACAGACAAAAGAGAATTAAAAATGATGACAAGAAAATAATCTGGAATGTTTGTTTACTTTGTTAGTAACAGAAAGAGGTTAATAAATATGGTTGTTCGAATGTGTAGAAATAAAGAAGCCTGCAGTATCAGGAGGTATTCTGAGAGTTTTAATGTTTTTTAGTAGCAATTGTATACATGCGTGAGTCGGTTAAAAACTGGCAGTATTAGAAGTTTTGTATGTTGTGAAGTTGATAAAAGTAGTGGCGGTAGGAGGATTGTTGTGTTTTAATTCGAGAACGAGGTTATGAGAAGACTAAGCATGATAGTGATTTTTTTCTTATTTTCTGTATTTGATAACATTCAAATCAAAAGAAAGCTTACAATCTTCTTGTGACTTTGTCGCAAATGCTTAGATTATAAATATAAACTAGTATAAAATAGAAAAATAGTTATCAATGCCACATTTCCTAAAAAGATATCCGGGTAATCTAGCTGATATCGGTGAGCCGAGCTCGAATTCTAAACTAGGTTATCCCGTTTACTTTTGCGCGAATTCTATCAAGTAAGGCATGAATCAGACTCATCTTCATCCAGTTGTGACTTAAATAGCTGTGTAAACTGTGTATTTTAGCCTTCAGTGGCACTTCTTTAGAAAAAGAAATTATCTGTTCAAACTCGTGGAAAAGGCTACGAGAAAGTAGTATATTATCGTTGCTAATGGTGATGGAAGTTTTAGTCGTTTCCTTATAAAGAAATATTCAGCATTCACGAAAAATCATGTGCTACTATCGGGGTTAGAATTTATAAAATCGTTCACTTACTTCGTCCTAGGTGGGATGATAAACTACATCCGACAAAAAGACCTCAGATAGGGAGATTGAAAGTTTTGGGGAGCGTGGCTCACCACTTAATTGCTGTTACTTTCAGATCCACCTTGACTCAGGATGGTAGAAAAACTTCGGGTCATAATTATAGGAAAATAAATTGGTCATTTGCTTTTTGGTTGTAAGGGTGCAAACATCATGTCTATCGCTTTTGCTCGGTCGGTATCACCACATATTAAGTTGTTCTCAGGAAAGATCTCGTATTAAGTTAGGAATCCAAGTAAGCTACACAGAAGAGGCAATTAAATGGAATTTTGATTATTTTTTTGTAGAAAGCATAGCATTTTAAAAGTTCGAAAACTAGAAATTATTTTAACAGAATGTTACAAATAATATTGTAGCACTTTTTGCCTTAGAGTCTTCGACTCGTTCGGTGTTAATTCCGGGTCGATCCTTGGTCACGGCAACCAATGTATAACTTTCGCCCGGGCTGGCCGGTCGTGACGCTTCTAATCGTCGACGGTCGTGACGGCACCAGTTTTGACACTGCCACCCGGCTGACCGGTTGGTTCGGTCGCTCGCTGGTTCAGGAAGGGATCCCACTGCGATGATGTCCAAACGGTACCAGTTATGTCGACGCTTTCGGGCCGCTGTTGCTGGTCGTGACGATCTCGTCACAAAAGCTAGTTTTCAAGATGTCTATTGCAACAATGGACCACTGCCCGCGTTGTGATTTGATCTCAGAAAGTCGCGTTGTGCAAATTCAGTAGCCGTCTTTCGACCAGAAACCGATCGGACACTTGTCTACACTTGTGGTTAAAAATAAACACGGCACAAAAAAAAAAAAATAAAAATAAAAAAATGAATAATGAATAAGGTTGAACATGCCTGGAGAGTTACGAAGAATGTCTTTATAAAAAAAGCAATTGTTATTCACATCGACAGACAATAGAGTTGTCAGAATGATAATACAGTTGTCGGAATGACAGTTTACAACGGAGAGAGAGTTCGTTTAAAAAACTTTAGAGCTTTCAATCCTTAAATAAAAATGTATTTTCTACGTTTCGTTAAAGTAAACAGAGCTCTCCAAATTTTTAATTAAGTCTTTTCACGTATTCATTAAATTTTCCTCAAAGTCTTTACACATTTTCTCTATAAGCAGGGCTGTCGATTCTCTATGCAACTTCTAAAATAAAAATGTCCTTTTGGGTCCTTATCGGAGTTTAATGGAGTAGAGCGAAGGAGGAATCAGAAATTTTGATTCTCCCATGATTAAAAATAAACAATAACGTACTTTCGGTATTCCTATCGAAGGCGCATTATTCAGAATTAACTCTTTAAGTTAATCGGCGGCAGGCTTCATTCGACATTAAATTTTTAGCCATTAGTTCTGTGGTAGGCGACCGGCTGTGGGTCATGGGTCCCCAAGTTGGGAACCTTTTTCCACAGTTGTTAAGTTTCGACCCACAAAAACTACTCTCCAGCCAATAACTACTACTTATTTTTCTCGCCAAGTCGGGATTTTTATAACCATCCGCAATCCTCTCGGAGGAATCGGCCGACTCAAAGATTTTGATCAAATAGACCGTTTTGAAAATTTGCAACAATATCTTCACTGAAATAACTGGAATTTATAAACTAATAATCAGATTGGGTCTAAAGTTTGTCACATGCCATTTGAAAGTTAGTACTCCGAAGAAATCATATAGATTTTTCATCAGCGGCGCTATCTATATATCAGGCCTAGGAATTATTGAATGACGTGTTAACAGTTGTTTTGCGAGGTAAATGAGGTAAAATTGATAAACACAGAACTACGATAGGAAATCTTTATCGTTAGATAATATTTAAAATGAATATTTTTGAAAATTGAATGCAGATTAAGAAAAACAGAAACTTTGTCCTCAAAAAGAGAATCTTTCCTGTTTAAACACTGATTCTTAGGTAGGGATGCACCTAAAAATGTTATGACGATGGGTAGTACGAAATTTGAGAGCTAAACAATTTTTAATGTTATTTATAACTTTTGTATTTTATTTTTCCATATCCAGAGTCAATACCGAATACTTTGATTCACGATTCAATATTTTATGCGACTGGAGAACAGCCACCAGGAAATTATATTAGTAATACTGTGAAACAGATTTTAATTTTGACACAAAATATGTTTTAACATTTTATTATTGTTTAATATCAGGTTTACCGATTTGACTTGTTTACGAGCTAGTTTAATTTATTTTTTTTGCTCTATTATGAAATGGATATCAAAATGTTTTAAAATATCCATAGGATTTCAGTAACATTTCAAAATATCAAAGGTGTACAAAAATTATTTTAATATATTGACATGAAAGATTTCGAAATAGCAGAAGATGCCAGAAGCGATGAAGTCAATTTTATAAATTTTAGCAACAGCATAGTCAGCTTATAAACACCTCCCGTTGCAGATAAGTTTCTTGATAAGAAATAGCCATGCCCTTTTAGTGTTATCAGTTCTTATATTATCATAAACATGTGAGATTAACTGATAGATCTGAAGTCTGTGTATCAATGACATTACGTAACGTGGAAATCTGGAAGGCATATCGACGAAAGATGCGATTCCAAGATATAGGATGCGAATACGAGTGGGAGTCACGAGCGAAGATAATTTCTATTTAATTTATCTACCGAAGATCTAACAGGCTAAAAAATGTGCTGTATAAAGAAAGCAAGAAAAATGAAAGTGGTCTGATCACCTGCAAGGTACCGATCACCAAAACACCAAGATAATTGGAGCCTTGCACCCGGTTCCTTTTCTGGCATAGCTCGACAAGCTCAATGGAGGAAATAATTGGCCTGTAAATTTCATTACCTCAAATACTAACCTGTATCATTTCACAATAAAGACTCATATCTTGAGTTTACTTCTTCGGATTGAACAGTTTCAGTCTAAATAGTAACACAGACCTTAAATGAAACTGCTATATAAAATGGTAGAAAATGCTAAAAAATGCATAGCTTATTCTATGAGGAAAATCTTATTATTTCTGGTAGAATTTAGTTTCACAAGTCATGTTATAGCACAGAGTTAGTTCTCTAAATCGTCTCCTTCATCAAACAGTAGCATAAGTCAAACAATTCAACAACCCGCATTCTGTTCGTTGGCTCAGGATTACTTTTCGCTTCCGCCTCATTAAGCACTTATTTTATAATGAAAATTAAAATTAGCATATGTTAAGAGATTCTTGCAAAAATTTATTCGACTCCGATATATATATATATATATATATATATATATATATCGGATAATAGTAGTCGAATAATAGTACTCTGGCTATTGGGCGTGTATAATGATAATATATACGCTAAAAAGTCTGCTTTCTTCTACCGATCGCCCATGGCCCAGAGGTAGAATCGCCAATTCGGTCGGGTTTCAATCCTGTGTTAACAGCAATCGGAGTCTAACCGTACTGATGAGCTGTGATACAGCGAAACAGATCTCTCTGTGGATGACTATATTTATATATATATATATGTCTCTGTCTGTCTGTCTCTCTCTCTCTCTCTCTCTCTCTCTCTCTCTCTCTCTCTCTCTCTTATTTTATTGCTATACGACTAGGAAATGCGCCATTTTCTTTTGGGGAATATTTTACATGCTAGACACGTCCAAATCTATTTTTGTCCCTGAGGTAAGGCATTTTCTCTCGTGTTACAAACCAGAAATGGTGTATTGTTGCCATATTGAGTCATGGAGCTGCTCAATACACACTGTCCGGATTTGACAGATCAAAAGCCTTTTGCACTAGCATTCCTATTGACGGGAAGTTTACTATCAAGCGAAAAAAAAGTCTAGGAATAATTTTCAGCAAAGTTTACTTGAGGCAAAAATGCTTAGTTTTGAAAATTTGGATGCGACCGAATATGTTTAATCAATCCTCTAAGTGACATTCGAAATGTTGGATTTTGCAGTATATTGAACAGTAATCGTTAAGGCTGGCGAAAATTAAACTGTTATATAAACCATGAAGTAGTTATTCAGTTTTTTTCTAATCTTAGATTAAATACATTTAATGGAATTTAGTCATTAAAAATTAAACACAATATAGTAACGAGTTAGGTAGCAACACGAGCTTGCGAGACTTTCTTAGACGTTAAATATATTAGGTTTTTAAATTTCAAGTTACCATTAGTTTAAAATAGTAAGAATGCCTGTGTATTAATAGTGCGAATTATATCGTATATTTTCTGCTCAATTTGACAGAACATGAAATGACAACAGACTAAATGGGTTTATAATCTGTTCGAATTGTTAAAATGATATAATCGTTCTTAAAATCGATAAAATAAAAGCTGTTGAAAAACAATTTGGCCTGCTATGGAATTTACATTGTTCCTAAATTTAAATCGTTGCTTCAAACTTCTGAAATATCGACAGACGTTCTATAACCAGCATCACTTTTAATTCTGTTCGTAGATACGACTCAACGGGAAAATAGAACGGAATTCTAAGAGAAGAAATTTTATTTTAAAAGACCCGAATGGAAAAATTACTGAAACAATCTACTCAACAAAATGAAGTGATTTCACGTTAAAGCAGCAAAATCTTTTTTAGTTTGGAAGGATTACACGTTCGAAAATTCAGTTATCGATATTTAATAAGTGTAGCCAAGCACGTGACCAAGAAGAAATATTGCATAAAAGATTAAAGACTGATCCATTTGATCAACTGGGTATTACTGATATGCCACTCAAAAAAGAGGTTTTATATATATATATATATATATATATATATATATATATATATATATATTGATTTTCGTGAATCCGAAGTGGAAGAGTAGGAAGGTAAATTCCAAGAACCTGATCCTAATCAATATTTAAAATTTTTAATATTAAAAAGTGATGCAGGCAGAGAACTCAGTGTATTAAGAATACAGAGCCAATATAAATTAGAGAAAATTTTCAAAATTCAAAGGTGTCGGATGTACATTTCGACATAGGATCTCTAATAGAGACTCCAGATCATGTCAGTGACATTGTTTTTTCAAGTGGCGAAGGCCCTAAGTTAGAGTGTAGAGGGATTTTTGGTTAACAACGGTCACAAAGTGGAAAAGGGCAGAGCTGGTAGTCGCGGGGTTACAGGGTGTTGAAATGGTATATTTAGGAAGGGGAGGAATAGGAGTTCATATTTTATAAAGATAGACAAATAAATGAGTTCAATTACTTTTTAAAGTTAAGATTTTGGGCTGTTTGAAGAGGTGTATTTAGGCGAGAAGGAATGGGTTTCAATATAAGATATTAAATTTTTTTTAAATTATTTGATTAAACCTTTTAGGTAGAAGCGAGTTAAATGCCAATTACAGGAAGATATCAGTTTAAAAATTATTAGAGAAAAGTATTAGAGAAAAAATATTGGAGAAAAAAATAGATATACATATATGTGTTAGCCAAGGAAAAAGGGGTTTAGTAAAAGAATCCATATTTTCTAAAGATAGGCAATTAAAGGAGCTTGGGATAGGAAGGTAGGGGGTTAAAATACTTTTTAAGGTTAACGTTAGGGTAAAATTAAGATTAAAACTTAAATTGAATCCTTTTAATTTATATTCTAACATCTAGTTAACGGGGATATAAATTCTAAATTTAAGTATTCGAATAATTTGCCTTGTGGCGGCACTTACTGATGAATTCCCTCCTAAGATTCAGTAGCCGGTGTTGGTGGGGGTATTTTAATATTGATTTTTTTTCCAATTTGAAGAGGTGTATTTAGGCGAGAAGGAATGGGTTTCAATATAAGATATTAAATTTTTTTTATAATTATTTGATTAAACCTTTTAGGTAGAAGCGAGTTAAATGCCAAGTACAGGAAGATATCAGTTTAAAAATTATTAGAGAAAAATATTAGAGAACGGGGATTTAAATTCTAAATTTAAGTATTCGAATAATTTGCCTTGTGGCGGCACTTACTGATGAATTCCCTCCTAAGATTCAGTAGCCGGTGTTGGTGGGGGTATTTTAATATTGAAATTTTTTCCAGTAAACATAGACAGCACCTATCACGAAAATTCCTTGAATTAATCCTTTTTTAATATATATTTGCTCTGTAATATTTTATTACATGGAGCTCTCTTCCTGTATCATTTTTTAATATTAAAATAAATTTTTTAATATTAATTAGGATCGGGTTTTTTGGAATTTACCTTCCTGCTTTTTTCCCTTGGATTGAAGTATCTGAATTAAAATATATATATATATATATATATATATATATATATATATATACTGACTATTTAATCAAAATGCAAATTATAGTCATTTATTATATTTTCGAATTTTTCTCTATTGTATTTTCGCAGTTTTCCGGACGACTCTCTTTTTTCTCAGAATATTTCTTCCGTTTTCAATCTTCTTAATTCCTTTTCATATTTATTCACAATATTTTGTAAAACTGGAATTAATAAAAACCAGCTGATGTAGCAGCTGGTAAAATCCCTTATATGAGGAAAAAAACATTCTAGACAACTTGCAACTATTTTTTCTCTGGTCGCTAAAGAAACATGAGTGATATTATTTTGATTTTTATCACCGCCATTTTCAATTTATCTAACAGAAGTCGAGTTTCCAGCAGCGAGAAATTTTCAGCCAGTGGAAATTTGCAAATTCGTTCTCTCCTTTACAATGACTACTTCATAAGCTGTACAATTTTTTAATGTCTAACTGGTTTTTTATTAATATAAAAATGAATACTATTACAAAATTTGTATTCTTTACTTCCGTCTTCATTGTTCAATTAAAAAATGACGCCAATTTATTAAATGCACGCTGATGAGATGGCACCAAAACTTTTTATCAGAAGTCTTTTCATCGAAAGATGTATATTGTCAATAAAGATTTTCTTTTGTGTCCCGTGCGTATTAAAGGTTATTCAGTCATTTTTTCTTTATATTCATTTACATTCATAGGTAAAACTCCACAGTGTGTCTAAGGTATGCGTATAAAGTTATTAAGTTTGTAGTTTTCACGTAAGTAGAATCAAGACTGAAATATATTTTACATCGAGAAAGTTGGCTAATTTCTTTTCTCTCTCTCTCTCCGTCCCTCTCTCACTCTCTCCCTCCCTCTCTCTCTCTTTCTCTCTTTCAATGAAAATTAAAGTTTCTCAATGACCAAGTATTACGTCTTAATGTGTGAATCTTTATCTGCTCATCTTTTCTTACTGTTTGGTAATATATATTCTCAGATATTCTCATTTTTTGAAAATATCTATTATGCAGGGATGTGCGTTGTGGTACAGTGGATATCGGCTCGGAACGAGAAATTGGGGAGCCGAGTTCGAATTCCAGTTGAATCCATTGTATTCACTTACGCGCAAATACCCTTGGGAAAGGTATTAATCCGTCTCTTCCTTCCAGTTATGGGTTAAATAGTAGGACAGATTGGGTTCTATAGCCTTGGTCGGCAATCAGTCTACCGCAGAAAGCAATGGCAACTTACTGCGGGATAATCTTCTGCTCAGTTAGTCATGTCTCTTTCGAGACATGATCGCCCAAGCGTGTATCACGTATGGAACTTAACATACTGACTATTATGCAGATATTAAGGTAACAGCTCATCAGTAAGGTTAGACACCGATTGCTTTTTAACCCAGGATTGAATCCCGATCGAATTGCCGAATATATATATATATATATGTATGTATTTTACATATATATATATTAAATAAATGCCAAAAGATTTATTAAAATCTAATAAGTTGTGAATTTTCAAATATTTTTAAAATCGACATTTTTTACAACAAAAAGGCAATAATATACTTATAGTGATTTTGATTCTCATTACAACCAAGAAATAACAATTTAACGCAACTTTTTCTTCAGCTTTCGACTTGTTTAAATGGAACTTTTTTCTCAAGTGTTCAATATTCGTCTGTAAAATTTTATTAAGGTTAAATATATAAGAACGCTTTATTTTTAGAAGAATGTTAAATCTACATTTGTTAATTACTTGTGTCAAACCCATATATGGAAATCCTTTATAAGCAGAAGGAATTATACAATTAAATCGACAAAAATAACCATCAACATTAGTTGAAGAATCATGACTGTACATGATTGAATAAAAAATAATTTAAATATCTTGAAAGATCAAATGTGAGTGAAACCGCGGTCGACGTTTGGCTCACTTTTAGAGTTAGTATATATATATATATATATATATATATATATATATATATAGGGTCCGGGGAATGACGGTAAACTTCTTCTGGCAACAAAGCCTCTGATTGGGAGGTTGTGAGGAGTATAGAACCACCTCGTAATTTCTGTTGTTTTCATGTCCACCCTGACACTGAGTGGGAGCACCTATCAGGGCCCCAGCTATGGGCAAATAGTTAACCCCCAAACTAGATTCAAAACAGTATGAATGCATAAAAATTCGATTTTATAGAAATATATATATAAAAATACACTTTTATATAAAAATATACATTTTTTAAGAAAATATATCACCAACAATACATTTTTGAAGGAAAAATTATTCTTAGTAAAAGATTTTTTAATACGAAACTAGAAGACATTTTCAGTTTTCTAAAAAAAGAATAAAAACAAAAAAATTAATTGATTAGGTTCATGTCCACTTCAAAGTTATGTTTCGATGCTCTCACTCATCGGGGCTAATTTTCTTGAAAGAGAATCTTCTCGGTTAAACAAACAGATAGACTCTTTTCACTAAAGCTATATATATATATATATATATATATATATATATATATATAATTCAACGAAACCTGACCTACAAACTGATGTTTTACAAAAGTACATTTATTTATTCCAATGATGATATACCAAAAGAAAAACAAAAAATAAACAAAAAACAAACCAAACCATTAAAAGGAAAATAAACAAAAGTAGCAAACCTAACCCAAAAAATAAAACCCACTTAAACCATACACTACATAAGCGTGATGATCTGCGTTTCAACTTTCTAGAAGTTGAACACAATCATATTAAGTATAAACCATATTTACAGTTATTTTCGGAAACCGGTGTCAACACCTCAATCATACAAGGTGTGCTCACAGTCCCGGGCTACTGACTTTATGATAAGAGATTGGCTACTAATCTCTCTTTCGATCTTGGACAAATATCCAATGGGGTAAAAACTGTCTGCTTACATTCATACCTCGAAGACCAAGCTAGATGCATTCTACAATCATCGACCGGACCTTTAATTGCCACTAATTAACATGAACGGGTATCCTCTTGATGAAGCACCGTGCCTTTAAAGGCTACAGGGCTTCAAATTCACACCCGACCTCAAGTGTAACCTGTACGTACGATCCATTGCAAAGGATGCAAGTAAAACGGTCTGCTTCCTGCACAGCTTCAACAATCACATGGACCTTCTGCTATCTTCTGCCTTTATATGAGTCAAAGAAGGCCAAAAATGAAGTATTGTTGTTATAGTTGAACAAGACAGTGTCCAAAAGTATTTCCAAGCCCTTTTGGTTGACAAAATATTCTACACCCTCCTACCTTCTTCCCAGAGGCAAGATTTGGCTACCATCTCGTTGCTCTATCGCTACTTTCACGGAAAGTGCTTGGACGAATGACATTCCACGGTCCAGCCAAGTCAAACCCTCACGGTAAGAATATGCCATAACACTTACATAATAGCAAACCACTAACATTCTCTCGTATTTTCATCAATGAGAAGTAGGTTTCACTCAAACATCTTCCCGCGAACCTCAGCTTTGTGGAACCGACTACCAACAAGATATTTCCTCGATCACAATAATCCTAACCTGTTCAGGCTTAGATTTAACCGTTGTCTTCCACTCTTATACGCAAAAATGGGCACCTAAAGTAACCCCATACCTAGAGTGCCCCATGATATTTATAAAGGGTGAACTCATAAAATAAAATAAAACAATTTAGCAGAAAATATCTTTTGATCCTAGAAAGGATAGACGAAAATTGATTGATTTTGGCCAAATATTACATTTACGCAATTTTATTTCAGACGTGAAACAAAACAAAATGACGTTGAAATTTATTCACGTCTCATATATAATGTACTATAAAAATGAATACAAAAGAAAATAAATGTGTTGAGACTAAACCATCGCCCGGTTAACACTCCACCCACGTCTATTGAACAGGTGAAGAGGCTCATCCCTTGTTCCCTGTTTAGGATGTGGTTTCCGGCTTTCTCTTTTACAATCTTTTCACTCTTACGTAGCCCCCTGCACATCAGTGGCGTTACCGCCTTGCTCGTGGTGATATGATTAAAAAAAAGTAGGTAAACCAAAATGTTTGTTTGCAAGTGTATATGTACCAAATAGTATAACAATTTTAACCAACATATTTTCGCTGACCAAAAATCATTTGAGTCAACCTATTTGATTAAAGCTGTTAAAGAAATCGAAGTGGAGAAGCTTCGTGTCTTTTGAAACAGAGTGCCGACAGGTAAGACACCCCCTCCTGTGCGTAAAGATCTATGTTTCATTTTATTTAGCAAAAAGGAAATTTGCTTTCGCAGTAGATTCATTTGATCTTTCAAGATATTTAAATTATTTTTCATTCAATCATGTGCAGTCATGATTTTTCAACTAATGTTGATGGTTATTTTTGACTATTTAATTACATAATTTCTTCTGCTTATAAAGGATTTCCATATATGGGTTTGACACAAGTAATTAATAAATGTAGATTTAACTTTCTTCTAAAAGTAAAGCGTTCTTATATATTTAGCCTTAATAAAATTTTATAGTCGAATATTGAACATTTGAGAAAAAAGTTTCGTTTTAACAAGTCGAAAGCTGAAGGAATAGAAAACGTTGCGTTAAATTGTTATTTCTTGGTTGTAATGAGAATCAAAATCACTATAAGTATATTATTGCCTTTTTGTTGTGAAAAATATTGATTTTAAAAATATTTGAAAATTCACAACTTATTAGAATTTAATAAATCTTTTGGCATTTATTTAATATATATACATATTAATCATTTCACCCTGTGCAAGGCGTAAATGCCACCGATGTGCAGGGGTTTAGATAACTGTAAAAAGAATAATTAGAAAAGAGTGAGGAGTACAAACTAGTTAGAAAGGAGCAACAGAAAGCTGAGAAAGCAGGTGCGATGAGAGATATATAGGTGGAGACAAAGGGGAGTTTATACGGGGATGGGGAGAGAGCTAGAGTCCGGTGTTTAGTAGATGAGTATTGACTTTGCATTTAAATTTCTGGAGGTTGTAGCCGTCAGGATAGCAAGAATATGGGAGCGAGTTCCACAGGCGTGAAGTGAAAGAGAAGAACCTGCAGGAGTAGAATTGTCGTCTGCATTTGGCCAACCTGACTGTGAATGGGTGGGACCCAGTTGCCAGTCTGGTTGCACGAGTAAACACCTGTTGAGGAGGCACCAGTGACTTAAGTTTGTCCGAGTAGAAACCATGAAAGTATTTATAGAACAGACAAAGGGAGGCCACATTTCGACGGTGGGGAAATGGCTGCAGTCTTGCCGCCAGATCAGTACCTATCATATTAGAGACTCTCCTTTGGAGCCTGTCAAGAACAATGAGGAGAACAGCAGGGGCGCCTGACCATAAATGGCAGCAGTACTCCATGCACGGGCGGATGTTTTACTTGTATATATGCAGGATGGATTCAGGCGGAAAAAACATCCTGGATCGACATAGTTACCCAACCTTCTTAGCAGTAGATTTTGCTATGGATTCAATATAGTGGTTCCATTTGAGGTCTGAGGACAGGGTAAGTCCGAGGAGGAGTAGTGTTTTTCTCTCCGGGAGAATTGCTTGGACCATGCTTATGGGAGACAGGAGAGGTTGCCTTTAATGGTTGACAGACAACAGCTTGATCTTAGACGAATTGAAGTTGACACGCCACTTCTTGCACCAGTTCACCACAGAGTGTAGATCCCGTTCAAGGTCAGCAGCGAGATTATGTCTGTCCGCCACGACAGTTTTCTTACTGGTGCGGGAGTATATTGTAGTGTCATCTGCGTAGATGCCTACTTGGGACTTGATCTCATCTGGGAGGTCGTTGATGAAAATAAGGAAGAGCGTCGGGCCCAGGATAGAGCCCTATGGAACACCAGCATTTGTGCTGTAGGATGAAGAGGCACGCCCATTCAAAATGACCTTCATTTTGCGGTTATTTAGAAAAGATTTGATTAGGTAATATTGGATTAGGTAATAACGTAACCCCGTAGTTTGTATATATATATATATATATATATGAATTTCATAATTCAACAGAAAGAATCTCTCTAATATCGCGCAAATTTTTCATTTTTGTTTATTAACATACGTTTGCACTTTTAAAGATATGTGCTTGAAAAAAAATACTGCAAAAATGAAAAATCGAAAATCAAAAGAAAGGTCATCACAGAAGTCCGACTCTTTACTTTTTAAAAAATGAAAATAAAATAAAATATTGCTCCTTAAGAAACTTTAATGAATCACTGAGATGGACGCAGAGACTCTTTTGTACTGTATCGAGAGTGTATCACCTGTTTTTTGTTTTCTTCAAAAACGGCTGTTTGGACTTAAAGTCATCTGCGTTTAACGTTATTTCCTTTAGAATATTACAAGTGGTTGCATTGTCTATTCTTTTTTATCGGTACGTATCTTTTTTTAAACTTGATCGAGATTATAAACGAGAAATGCAAACCGGTCAACACAATTTTATCGTACTTACGTTTTCTCTTGCTTTTTAACTTAATATTCTGAATGTCTTTTTTTTTTACGGTAATGAATTTATCTCGGTTAGGTAGCAGCCATTGTGATTTTTGTCGCGATTTGAATATTTATTATTATTTGAAGTGTGATGTTGACTTAATAGCAAATAATAATAAAAACAACACTATTTCTTTTATAACAAATACAGGCATTGAAGGAGTTTTGGCTTATTTTTTACTAGCGGTGTAATCCGGCGTTTCTCGGGTGTAATGAAAACTTTAAAACTAAGCCATGGTCCTGGAGCTCAGACTCAGCCTAAAGAATATTTGTGTGAAGTTTGATGAGAATCGGATACAAATTGTGGATTTTTATAAAGGACATGCAGACAGATAAACAGACACACACATACAAACATCTTGCCTTTTATATATATATATATATATATATATATATATATATATATATATATTTAATATATCTTTATTTAAAAAGAACAAAGTATAACAGAATATTCTCGGATAAAACACATTTTTAATGTACGTTTCATGAACATTTATTAAAACTTTCCTTGTAGGTGTATTCTTTCATTGTCACTAGGTGTGAAATTTTATTTAATTACATGGGTATTTCTAAGTAAAAGGAACAAGAGATAAAAAAACATCATTCACTGATAATAAAAAAAAAAGAAAAATAATCTACTTTATGAAACTGCTATTATTTTTTAGAAAGAGTCGAGGAAAATAGGTTACTTCAAAAATACAAACAATTATAAACAATATTTAATGTCTATTCATTTTAAAAGCAGGGTGGATGCAATGCAACACCTGTTTCAAGTAAAAACTATCTAGTCCACCAACACGGAAAAAAAATTACTCAAAAACGCTGATGACAAAGACGACAGGCAAATGCAAACACCGACTCATCATAGCATAGAACAAAAAACAGAGTTTCTTTGAGGCGTAACGCTGTGGTTTTCAGTACACCTTCACTCAGCATTGCTTGGGGCTTTGTTTCATAGATTCATCCAGAACAAACTGAAATGTATTGAATAAAGGATCATTTGTGCGCCTGGATAAAAAAAAAATAAGTAAACCGCTAAAAGAAAACCAGACAAAAGAAGAAAAAAATGAAGAAAAAAAACATGAAGAAAAAAAAACATGAAAAATGTTATCAGGACGAACTTTGAAATCTAAATTTAGATAGAAATCTGGACAAAAGATTGTAAAATAAAAACTCACGGACGAACATGATCATAAATATTAACACCATTTTCTTTGCAACTCATTTTCAGACAGTTACTTTTTTTAAAATAATGCTTTGTATTTAAAATATGTTGAAAATTAATCTTATTTAAAAATACTTCTTTCTTTTATGTGCCATGTTCCTCCAGGACGTAGACGATAATGGTTTCCCACATCTTACTGCTTGTAGCTCTTAATAAGTTTTATATCTTTTCTATTTCTTCCAAAATCTGTTCTACTCTCCATTTGCTTAAGTTCAAATATGTTATGCGATAATTTCTGCCATTCTTCTTTCTCCCAATGTCCCCCGTGGGTGTCAGGTTTTCCAAGTTTTTTCCTCACTACCTGCCCCAGAAACCTCACTTTCCTCTTCCTGGTGTTAAGTATAATTTTAAAAAATGATAGATATCAACCTAATAAAATCATGCCCTCACCTCATGCTTTATGGCAGATATGTGAGATGTTATTTAATCTACCAAATTTCTCGTATTGTTGTGGGGATATATCTATCCAAGCATCTTCTAGACTTGTCATTGACAATGCTTTTAATGTTGGGTGTAACTTCATAGTATCTAACGAATTTTTCTCCTTGTTCTCTATATGCTCAGTGGGATTTAAAGCTGGCGACAGTACATAGGAGCCAACAGTGTAATTCCTTGAACTCGTTACGTGTTATCTAAGTTTCAACACCTGTCAACAGAAATATCCGCTTCATTTGCGATTCTTGCAAGCCCTAAGAGCAAACATAGCATCGTTACTGGGCTAGCTCGCCTCATCATTAAAAACACTCTGTCTGGTCTGCACATAAAGCTTAACGTTTGCCCAAAAATAAAATCAGAAAACAAATTCATTTGACCAGCTGAACTGCACACTAAAAGAGAATAGATCTCGCATCATTACAGAGCTGTCTGTCAACAGCTTTTAACATACAATATCATCAATACACAAATTCAAACGTTTTCCCAAAGAGAAAAAAATTGAGAGACATGAGCTGACCAACCGAGAAGTTGCCATGTTTCCCTGTTCAAATATTTTCTTGTCTGGGATTAAATGCTGTAGTAACAGTTTCGTTATTAACGACTATAGAACCCCATTGAACAAAGTGCACTCGTGCAATTCGTTAACTGAACGATCAAGCGATATAAAAGTTAAATTAAGGGTTTACTTGGTACAATGTTTATCCTCTTTTTATTTACCAGTTATTTTTACGTGTGGGCGGGAGCAATTTTTCGGTGACACTATCGTCTGTGTGGACAACATATATACCTTGTTATATTTGCTCACGAAAACTCTACATTCCTCCGAGAAATTCTGCTCCATATTTCTGGATTAAACTAATATTTTTTTCAATCAAAAATATTATATGCGATTTACAGGGCTGCCCTCATACAACTACACTACAACTGTTTCTCTTGCCTCTAACCTGCATCATCAGCTGAGTACATTTTCGGAATTGGGTTTGGGTGAAACGATTCAGTTTATTATTGTAACTATGTTTTTTGAAACAATATAAATATTGTAAGTACGGAATTCATCCTCCGTGTTCCACGCTCTCTTAACTTTGCCATATATATATATTCATCCACACAAGCCTGTTTCGCTGTATCACAGCTCATCAGTGTGGCTAGATATCACTTGCGTCCAGCCGGGATCAAAATTTGACCGATTTGGTATCAGTCGGAGTCCCTAATCCCTAAGACATCGGCGCATGAAATTAGTAGAAATTTTAACGTGTTATATATGTATGCAGTGTATACACACGCCAGTCACAGGGAGAACTGAAATCATTACCAAAGAGTGGCACGTAAATCGCAGAAGTGGAACCTGTTTTTAAATCTTTCTCCTATAGAGAGCTCAATCTCTGTCTGTCTGTCTGTCTGTCTTTCTCTCTATATATATATATATATGCATATATATATATATAGTCATCCACGGACAGATCTGTTTTGCTGTATCACAGCTCATCAGTACGGTTAGACAGCCGATTGCTTTTTACCCAGGATTGAAACCCGACCGAATTGGCGTCAGTCGGATATTCTACCTCTGAGCTATGGGCGCTCGGTAAAAGAAGGCAGACTTTTTAGCGTGTATATTATCATTACACGCGTCCAGTAGCTGAGAGTGTTCTAATTCATTGCTGAGTGAAAAATGCTTACATGCTAGAGTAGCTACAGTTTTTCAAAGTCTACCATTCTTCCAGAGTTCTCAACCATGTTGTGAGAGCATAAATAATATATACGTTTGTGTGTGTGTGCATATATATATATATATATATATATATATATATATATATGTATATATATGCAAACATGTTTTGTTGAATGACATAGACTTATTGTGTCTACATATTTTTAGAATTCCTTGATGTTAAGATTAATTTTATCAAGAAAGGCGCCAATTTTTTTTCCTAACCACGTACTTTTGATCTTCTCCAAGGTCTTCTTCAGTGGTAATTTAAAAAGACAAATTTATGGTAGCCTTGATAAAATCTACATTTTGTTTTGATGGTCATTAAAGAAATACGCGTATACTATTTCTGCTGTAAATATTTTCTAATTTTAATATTTAGCCGTTGTAATTATGGAATACTTTAGAAAACAAGTGTCCAAATATACGGGAGCTGACCGGTAATTGGTAGAAACGCAAACTAACATTGAATATCTGATATATCTACTTCTATACGTTGCTGCTAACTTGTAATACATTTTATTGTGATTGCTTTTGATATAAAATGCCTTACTCGAGCACAAGATTAGAAATTAGGTCCTACCGTTTTACAGTGAAACTAATAAAATGAAACACAATTTCTACTCCAATAGCTTCTTTTCTCTCACTTCCCGCTGTGGAATTTCCTTCCATTTACTTGCTTCCCCGACAGCTACAATCTTCAAGAATTTAAATGTAACGTCAATAGTCATCTCCTATCTCACTAACCTGCATATTCTCTCTCATACTCCCGTCTCCGTCCACTCAACTCTCATCAGTATTCTCATCCTTCTCTTACACACTTCCTGACACCTATAACCTGTCACTCTTTCTCATAAGTTTTCTCCTATGTAATTACCTGCACAACAGTGGCAGTAAAATGGTTTGCTTGGGCGATATGATTATTAAATATATATATATATATATATATATATATATATATATATATATATATATATATATATGCGTTCTCTTTGTTTTTTTAAATTTTTGACAGTGGGATATTATACCAGAATTAAAATAATAAATATACTGTCCAGTGTACATATTTTGCCATATTTTATGCTCAAGTAATTTCGACCGCTTCAGTCGTTATCAAGAACCATGCATTGTAAGTATGATTGAAAACATATGTTTGGATATGTTCTATCTTTTGTAAATGCTCGAATTCTAATTAATATAAATTTTACGCGTGCCGTATAAGTCATATCATATATAAAGCAGTCTTTTAATCATATCGCATAAAGTGTATCACATGGTATTGCATAAAGTGGCACTATCTATAAAATAGGCCTTTTCTATGTAATCAATGTGAAATTAACAAAATTTAAAATATCATATTTATAAATTTGTTCATATGTACAATCTGCATATACATATATTAATATATGCGTCTATATTTATATAAAGAGATTGCTTCAAATATCACTTGTTCTATCGTAACAATATTCTTATTTTAATTTTAGCTGCATAATTTTACAATGTTTTGAATTTTGTTCTGTAACTTTTCTATTTCAGATTTACCCATAAAACAATGAACATGAATAAATGTCTTTGGTATTCAATATTGTCTTTCCTGCAAGATATTTGTCTTCTTATGATTCCTTCACTCGAGAATTAAAACTACAGATAAAGGAAACTGAATGATAATGCAAGAGTAGGCGTTTTCTTTGAGGAAAACATTTATTTTCATTAACCGACCAGCCAGTTTTACTTTACATTGAAATTTATAAAATCTTTTTTTAAAACAATTTTGAAGGAAACTAGGTTCCTCAAGTCCTGTAACTCTTATTGCACGTTCTAAAATTTATGGTGGTTTCCTTCCGAACCTTTGGTTTGAAATTATGCAAAAAGTCAACATCTTTCATATAACTGAGGATTTTTTAACACTAATACCATACATAATACACAAATGTTTACGTAAGCACTCAATATATGATAAAGTTAACTTAGCATTTTGTAGGACTTGGTTGCTTGATAATTCATATTTAATTTCTTATTTTTTTAATAGTTTCACCCCAAGCAAGGTGGTACCACCACTGATGCGCAGGGAGCTACATACGATAGTAAAAGTTTAGGCAAAAGGAGAGTGAAGAGAAAAACGAACCAGTTACAGTGGGTGTCAGAAGAAGGTCAAGAGAAGGATGGGAACACAGGTTTGAAGAAGGTTGTGAAGGTAGAGAGAAAAGAAAAAAGAAAACAAGATATACAGGGTAATGTAAAAAGGACTGGAGTCAAATAGATAAGAGATGGGAATTGACATTGCATTTAAATTCCTGGAGGTTGTAGCCGTCAGGAAAGCAAGTATACGTAAGAGAGTTCTACAGTCGAAAATTGCGAGAAAAGAAGCTGCAGAATTGTCGTATGCATTTGGCTGATCTAACTGTGAATGGGTGAGACTCAGTTGCCAGCCTGGTTGCACGAGTAAATTCTAGAGGAGGGGGCACCAGTGACCAAAGTTCGTCAGAGCAGAAGCCATGAAAATATTTTTAGAAGAGGCAGAGGGAGGCCACATCCCGCTGGTGATTGGATTTTACTTTGTTGCTATACTTGGAAATATGGAATGAATTCTGCTACAACGAAGACCTATATTTTCTTTGTCATCTATTTTCGACGCAGTGTTGAAGTAATTAAGTTGGTTTGCTTGTTTTTGTTTGATGGTATATCAAACTCTGTGTTATATTTAATACCAAAAATAGTAAATGTTTTAATACGCAAGTTTTTTTAAATAATAATTGTTAACGTAAACAAGGATTACTAATTAACCCCTAGATTGGGGGAAATGGATTCATACTTTTCACATAAAAATTTCAGACCATAATCAATTTCAGCACCCGTCTATCCAAGCCAGCAGCATCTGGGATTCCCAAGTATTCACCCATCTATGCACTGACTCTGTTCGACGTTGCTTAAAAATAACTTTTTGTCAAATGTATACCAGAAAAAAACTTATAATTACATATTTTAAGCAGCCATAGTTGATTTCGTATATAAAACTGTAAACACGTGTAAAAAAAAAAGAAAAAATCAAGGTCACACTAGTTGTAAAAGTGTATGAAGAAGTCTTTGAGTTAATCTTTTAAGTGAATAGTTCTTGCCTGTCTGCTTAAAAAAATCAATGTTTGAAATCTGGTATTTTACCGGAGATCGAACACCGAATACTATAGCCGGTGGCAAATTCAACTGTCTAACCCAGAAAGTCGTTGAACAAAGACATTTAACGATGCGTGTATTTGTTTTGATTTTTATTCAAGTATACGGGCGTCAGGAGATACGGCAGTTTAAAGTGGGCGGTATTATTAAGCACACAAAAGGACACGCATAAACGTATTTATATTTCATAGAATGAGGAACAATTTTAAATTCAATATTTATTCTGAGAAGCACCTCTGTCTTTCATTTCCGTCTTAGATTTATAAGCACGAAAACATCCTCTTCAAAAATTTATACTCATCCTCAAACAATATTTTTCACTTCGTATTAAAAGCCTTTCAGCGACATCGCATAATCGATCGACCACCATTGATTAGCCAATAAAACACATGCGTTAGCACACAAACTCCATTGTGAAACGGAAGAGAGAATGTTGAAAGCTTTTCATTTATTCATGCTAAGTGCTTCAATGTTATTTTCTGTATCAGCTGCGCAATCGTATGTGAAATATAAAAAAATATATTCCTGCTTGGTCAGGACACGTAATCCTATTTGTCATAGATAAATAGATAGATGGTGGGAAAGGTATAAGTTGGACTAATCTTGTAGTAGTAGTAGTAGTAGTAGTAGTAGTAGTAGTAATGGTGATGATGATGATGTCTGGATTCTCGCTTTAGAACCGATCCGAGTACAACGTCGGTTAGCCAATTCCCGTTCAGGTGCATTTATGTTTTCCAGCACCAATAAAGTCTACCTTCAAGCCTACAAAGTGAATGTTAGTTACAATTTCTGAAAAAAGGATGCCATCATTTAGCGTGGTCAACATTTAGAACAAGACCCTTAGGTCGTAACCTTTGGTCGTGATGACAAGTTACTTTGTCCGAGAACAGCCATCTACGGCCTCCGAACATTTCTATCTACTCAATTTCAATAACAAGTCTTGAGTCAAGCCATGGTAGATATTTTAGTCATTTTCAACGATGCAGCACGCTAGAATTGCCTACCCAGATTGCTAACACGAAGAAGTTGCGTATAAATCCAGAGAGAGATTACTATAAATATTACATTTAGTAAGCATTTAAAAGTAGAGTAAATATCTATGTCTTTTTTAATAGTTAAATTAATGTATGAAAGAGTGCTTTTCGACTGAAATCGAGTTTCTATTCTGTTTTAAATAAGAGCAGCCAATTCAAAACTTGAGATGCTATACTCTAAAGCTGTTAGAAGCTATAATGATAGATCACGCTTAGATCGGTGTTTTGCCATATTAAAAAACGGAAAAGACTTTCGATGCATGTCGGGGGGGGCACTTTCTCTTTTGTGGAACATTCGATATTACCGCTGCCATGTATCCATTCACTTTTAACAAAGTCAGTCAGTTAAGTGTCATACATGATATACGCTTGGGCGATCATATCTTAAAAGAGAAATGACTGACTGGTCAGAAGATTATCCCTCAGTAGGTCGCCATTCCTTTCTGCGGTAGACTGGTTGCCAGCGAAGGCTATAGAACCAAATCTGTCCTATTATTTAACCCATAACTGGAGGGAAGAGACGGATTTATACCTTTCCCAATGGTATTTGCGCGTAAGTGAATGCAAGGAATTCAACTGGAATTCGAACTCGGCTCCCCGATTCCTCGTTCTGGTCGATCTCCACTGCACATCCAAGTACAAGACTGTATAATTAAAAATTATAAATGCAGTGTTTAAAGAAATATGAAATTATTATTTGACACTTGAAAATATTTAAATATACATATGTGCAAAAGTATTAAGACAAGAACTATTTGATCTTTTATGAGGCATATTGACGAAAAATAAACAATTTAATTAAAGTAATTTTATTTATTTTACTCGACAAATGCTTTAACAAGAAAAATTCTTGTTACAGAATAAATTTAATATTTAGTATAATAGTTTTTTGCTTTGATCACAGCCTTTATTCTGTCAGTCATTGAAATTACAAGCTTCTTCAATGTATCTAATGGTATCTCCTACCAAGCAGCTTGTATTTGTTCCCAAAGTGTGCCTTGCGAAGTCACATTAGTTTATCAATTTTTTTTTTATCTAAAATACCCCATACATTTTCAATAAGATTGAAATCAGGGCTTTGTGGGGGCCAATTCAAATTCCGAAGCCTTTCTTTCCTCTTTCTTTTTAGTTAAATAATTCTTACACCATGTATTTGAATTTCAGTGAGATTTTTAGGAAAATCACCTCTGTTCTAATACTTTTGCACACTACCGTTAGTGTGCAAAAGTGTTAGGACAGGGTCGATTTTAAACTTTATTTTGATGCCTCATAAAAGATAAAATAGTTCTTCCTCATACTTTTGAACAGTATTGTATATGTTTACTATGTATAATCATATAATTATGAATCAATTTTACATTGAACACGGAAATTTCTATGTTTCGGGATAGATTCTTTTCATCAGCCAATGTTTGATGTTGGTTGTGCAAATGATTTATATTTAAATACAACTTTCGGTTTGTTGTTTATTTATGTAGGAAGATATAAAATTTACGTGTGTGTTAATTTTAACTAATCAATGCTAAGATTATACAATGGCTGGCCACTCGTATTCACGGATACCCATCTACCGGGGCGGCTAGCTAATCCCCAGTGTAGACGCCCGCTCAGACAAACTTGTGCTTGCTCAACACCCACAGACCACAACTGTGGTTTATGTATGCTGAGCGGACCTTAGTTACAGTTTCTGGGAGAGAGCACATTATCTACCGTGAACAACCGTCTGAACAAGACCAGGACGCTCAAACTCTCATTCACGATGACTTGTTAGTTCGAGCTAGCACAACAATCGACGACTCTTCAAAGAGAGCCTTCTACCCGAGTTCACTCACAAGGTTTGAATAAACTCGTGGTATGGTTTTAAGGCATTTCCCAAAGGCGTCGAACCTGAACTTCATGGTCTGAAAGAGAAGGTTCTATCCACTCGACCACGCGACATACATATATATATATATACATACATATATACAATATACAAATATATTGTTAAATAAAGAATACAATGAATGTCTATTATTTTGTAAACATGAGCTATTCTAAACATCCTATTTTCGGTGAAAACATTGTCCAACATTTGGATATTTTTTATTACGTTGGTTCTAAGCTTTTGGCTCCCATGAGAGATCTTCAAAATGGTTGTAGGGAGGTTAACATAAAGATATCCACAATCAAAGATGAAATTTCTATTATGTTGATTTAAAGAATTTCTATGCGACGATAACAGTCACCAAATAACAGACGCAGTTCGTAAAGTAGTAATGCGGTTCTATGACGTCACATCACATGAGAGATTTAAATGTTAACAAGAAATGTCTAAATGCAATTTAGTATGTTGTGACTAGATTGAAATGTGATTTTATTGAGTGTGGGTTGCTTTGATTTAACGTAGATGGCTTCCAATATCTAACAGTTTTTTTTACTATGTGTATGCGTGAGTATTATTGTGTTTTCGACTAAAATCTGTCTAATATTACGTACATGGCTATGTTTTTCTAAGAAATGTTGTTTAATAGAATTATGATCAGAAAATTGACAAGTAATTCCACGGAAGGCGTTGTTGTAATAAAATTAATATATGTAGTGTATTTATTATTATCTATGAACTGGCATGTAAACTGATACAATACATTGGTTGTCTGTAGAGAATTTAGTTGTATCTTTGTAGGGTTGTTAGAGACTACGCACAAAATTGTTTTAAATTTTTTTATAATATATGATGAACGTAGTTTGTTTTTTATTATTAGTTGGTTGACATTTCTAACTATTATGTCCTTGGGTGTTGTTTCATCATGTTTGTAATTATTGTGAATTTGGTTGTAATAGTATAAGTTAATAGTGTTTTCTTTATTTTGACGCACACTATTATTATTAATATTACCAATATTGTTATAGGTATTATTAAGTTTATTGACATACATTTTAATTTGTTGATCAATGACGGATTTAAGAAATCCATTGTTGACAAGTGTTTGTTTAATATTATGAATTCTATATAGAATATGACTTTGGAAGTAGACATCATTTGTGTACGTTGAATTATTTTTTTATAACATCTAACTTATATCGTTGGGGGCATTCACTATTTTAATTACGAAGACACAAGTTTATGCTAGTTGTTTTGCTGTATAAAGAAGTAGTAAATTTATGTGTGCTGGAATCAATAAATATATCAAGGAATTGAATTTTATTATTGATATTAAATTCTAATGTAAGTTTCAGAATGAATTATTTCCAAATTTGATTGCAGGTTGTGTCATTAGATCAATATTTTTATCTAAGATAAAAATGTCATCTATCTATGTTACATATATAGTGTCATTGAGTCTTTTATTTTCTCAATGTGCCATATGATAATTAGAAAAGTGGGGAACTAAAGGAGATCCCATCGCAATACAGTCTATTTGATTATATGTCAACACAAAAGAATATAATCTTTGATGATATCTTTATGTTAACGGCCCTATAACCAATATAAAAATGGCTCATGTGAGCCGAAAGCTTAGAAGTTAAGAAAAGCTTAATAAAGAATATACAAATGTACAATTCTTGTCTTTATTTTGGACCAAATATGAAAGAAATTACGATGTTTATAATATTATATATATATGTATATATATATGTGTGTGTGTGTGTGTGTATATATATATATATATATATATATATATATATATATACATCCATATGTACATACATATACAGTTCATAAATACATTTTGGTGCTTAAAGATCTTCAGTGATATACTGCTTTCAATGCCGATTTCGGGTTTTTAAACATCATATCGACTCCGGCAGTGACCCCGAATTTCGGTCTAGAAGTACCAAGCCGGTTCCTTTCTTTTGTGCTACTTATTTAAGATTTGTTTTCGGCAGGTTTCGTACTTTTATTTTTAATTCTCGCCGTCAGTCGGCGACTCTACCCCTGGGCCACGGGGCGTTCCGTGGAAGAAGGCAGTCTTTTTAGTGCATATCATATGTCTTTGTCAGTTCTATAAATACTTTCATGGTTTTAGCACCAACGAAATTAAGTCACTGGTGCCCCTGCAACAAATGTTTACTCGTGCAACCCGACTGGCAACTGAGTCTCATCCCTTCACAGTTAGATCAGCCAAATGCAGACGGCAATTCTACTCCTACAGCTTCTTTTCTCGCACTTCCCGCCTGTGGAACTCGATTTCATATTCTTGCTTTCCTGGCGGCTACAATCCCTAGGAATTTAAATGTAATGTCAATTCCTCATCTCTTAACCACTTGACTCTAGTTCTTTCTTCACCACCCTGTATATCCTTTCCTTTCTCTCCACCTTTGCAACTGTCATCACACCTGTATTCCCATACTTCTCTTGCTCCTTTCTAACTGGTTCGTCTTTCTTTTCACTCTCTTCTATCTAATATTTTTACACTTATGTAGCTCGCTACTCGGGGGTGATACGATTTATATATATATATATATATATATATATACGTTTTATAATCACCGAAGAGTCATTGAGATTTTTCTAGCCATAATGTACGTTTTATAGCCAATAAGATTATTTTCCATCAACCACCTGATTATATCTTCAAATATGTTAACCGTTAATTTCCCCTGTCTCTTTTCCCCCTCTATCTGGCCTGTTGGTATCAGGTTCTTCAAGGCCTTCTTCATCATTGCATGTCCCAGGAACTTCAGCTGTCTCTTCCTGATTCTCAGTATTAATTTCCTTTTTGTTTCCATCATTTCCAAGACCTCATCATTGCTCATATGCTCGATCCATGATATTCGCAGCATCCTTCTGTAGAAACACATATCAGTTGCTTTAAGTTTTCCTTCATCTTTGATGATATTGTCCAGCATTTACTGCCATATTCAAAGACGGACAGCACATAGCAATCCAGTACTCCCTTCCTTGTTTCTAGTGAAATTAAATATATACGATCAATTTGCGGTAATAGTTAATTCTTATTTAATTAACATTAATATCTACCTCGGGCAGCCTGTGTCAACACAAATAATTTGGAAACATTACATTTGGAGCGACTCTTGTTTGTGGATGTACGTGGATGAAGTGGATATCAGTTCGGAAATAAAAATCAGATAGCCAAATTCGAATTCGTTGTGTTCACTTACGCAGCAATACACGTGGAAAAAGATATGAACCCATCTTTCTTGCTCCTCGAAGTTAAATAGCATGACAGGTTGTGGTCTATAGCCTTGGTTGACAACCAGTCTACCGCAGAGTATATTAGTAACCATTTGCAGGAAAATCTTCTGCCCAGTCAATCATGTTTCTTTCGAGACACGATCGTCTAAACGTGTATCACGTATGGCACTTAACGGATTGGCTGAATACAATAGTTAGATACATAATTAAAGCTTCTAGTGGGTATAAAGAGGAGGATCAGTTTTCTGTCATTAGAAATAATAAAACGATCCCCCTGTATATAGTACAAATTAATATAACCAGAAACGAATACAATTAAAGCTTCTTTTGGACCTAAAGTGGGGGATCAGTTTATTACTTCATAACAATTTATGATTTGTTTGTGAGTGTCTGTTCTCGTTTTCCGTGTTTTTTTTTTTTAAATACACTCATTTTTTAAATATATTGAATTTTAAAGTATATTTTGTGTGCATCGCCATGTTCTCGTAACTGGTAATCCATTAATTTAAATATGAATCTGATTCGCTTTTCGTTTCATATTGATTGCGTGTGACTTTTGCATTCGCGTATGGTAATGTATATATCGTTGCGTTGTGCGGAAATGACTTATATGTTCGGGTGACATTTACTATATATATATATATATATATATATATATATACAAATGCACACACATATACTTGCGCACACACATACATGCACGCAATTTGTTACATAATAGTATTTGTACTTAGTCCGGACAACACATGCCCCATAAAATAATGAAACGGGATAGAAAAAATATAATGATTTTAATCCGTAAGAAAAGAAGATACATGTTTAAAACTAATTTTCTCTTCGTTTGTTGCACTTTTGTTTGTTGCACTTTCTCTTCGTTTGTTGCACTTTCTCTTCGTTTGTTGCACTTTCTGCATGTGGAATTCCCTTCCGTCTACTTGCCTCCCCCGACAGCTACAATCTCCAAGAATTTAAATCTAAAGTCAATAGTCATCTCCTATCTCACTCACCTGTATCCTCTCTCTCATGCTCCTTTCTCCGCCCACTCCACTCTCATCAGTAATATCATCCTTACTCTCTTACTCACTTCCTGACACCCCTATAACCTGTCACTCTTTCTCATAAATTTTCAACTATGTAACCCCTTGCAAAACAGTGGCATTAAAATGACTTGCTTGGAGTGATATGATTATAAAAAAAAAATAAAATAAAATTTCTCTGTCACATATTGATGAAAAGAAGCCTAGGGAGTTTGAAACTGAAGATATGTGTGACAGACGGATGAAGTAAGTATCCTAACCTAAAATGTGTGAATAAGACAGAGATTAGAAAAGATAGCAAAAAGACAAACATTGATAAGTTTTACAAACGACATGACTTTGTGTAGAGCCATGGAAACGCACCTCATGAAATAACACGGAATATAGAAGAAAAAGAGCAAAAACAACAGTATTATTTGGTAATAAAGATAAATATTTTTTATAAAAACAACAAATAAATTAAAATAAATAAAATAAAATAATTAAAAATAAATAAATAAAATAAAATAAAATATCAAGAAGTATACGCACATAAACACGGACACATGAAACGCTCACGCACACGAGAACACACGAGAACACACGAGAACGAATACAGGATGGCAAAAAAATGTAGCAATAAACACGCCAATTAAAGCAGATAGATATAACACCAAGTCATAAAACAAAGCCCTCTACTCCTTTGGCAAAAGTCAAACTAACGGTCAGGTCAATGCATACTTAGATAAACCACATATTAAAGCGGACTGATATCATCAGACCGTAAAAAGGCCCCAACTATCACACACACACACACACACACACACACACACACACACACACACACACACACACAGATATATATATATATATATATATACATATGAATATATAGCATAGTGCTTAGAAAATTGCAAATGTTTACTAATAGACTACAATTTTAGTTCTACATTCACACGCCGAAAGAAAGAAAAATACTGGATTTTAAAATTAAATACACACAAGCTAGGGTTAAATAGGGACTTAGGTGCTTTGAATCTTTACAAATACTTCAATAACTAAACATTTTTAGATACATTTAAAAAACTTTTTTAAAACTCTTTTAGATACTTTTAAAAAAAAATTATCTCAAACAAATTTACAAGCATTATTAAAGATAGGTTTATGTTTACAAACATAATTTTTTGAAAAATCTATCGCTTTCAACGTCACTTGATGTAAAAACAAAAACTCTCTCCCCAAACGCTTCACGTGATGTAAACAAACGCATCACGTGATGTAAACAGACTCTTCACAGACACTCTCGCGAAATCTCGCAAAATACGTTACTAATTCAAATTTTAAAATCATTTGTTTCTGATGAAGGACCGAGGGCGGGCTGAAATATAAAATATAATGGTAGAAATAAACAAATACTGTCAAAAAAACACATTTTTAAACTTTTCTTAAAATTTTCCTTCCTATATATATATATATATATATATATATATATATATATATATATATATATCATAAACACACACATACATGCTCTAACACACTTACGCACACGCACACACACATGCACTCACTACAATTAATGATTAATGACAGCAATAATCAAGAATGACCATTCGTTGAAAGACGCGGAACTCGAACACAAGCTCTCCTACCATTCTGAAGATGAGATTTTGATCTCGAAATATTAATGTATGATAAATGGGTAATACCCAGCAACTTCTTTACCTACCTTTGTTTCACTAACCGCCAATTTGATAGCTTTCAAAACCTAACAATACACCTTAATAAAAACAATTGTGCTATTGATTTAATTTTTAACAGTACAGGCATACAAGCAGACATAAACACAGAATCTGAATAAAAAAGGAGACAAACATTTTATTCTTTTCTCATTCTTATTCTTTTCAGAACATTGGATAAAGAATAAAAATTAAACCGAAATATGCATTAGTTTGATGTAATTTTATGTTTTAAGTCCAACAGGTCCGACACAGAAAAATGGAATACCTTTCTTGAAAAAGACCTGCAATCAGTGATTAAACAGGACAAGAATAATTTATAAATTTTAACGCCTCCCAAACAACACTGTTTTCATTTAATCACCATAGAGACATTTTTCTACCTGCCATAAGTATGACTAATGCCAATCTCCAGAAGAGCAAAACTTTCCGCCTTCTTGGGATCATCATTTCCACTAACATGAAGTACAGTGATTATACCAAATAAATTACTAGCTCTACTGCTAGGAATTCTGTTTCAATGTGTCATGATAGACAACCTTTCCAGTCTTGAATATTTATAATTCTTCTAATCGGCTGTCCAATGATTATTGCTCTCATATCTGGTCTGGTGGCCGTAATATATGTCTCACAATTCTTAAGAAAATTTAAAGAAGGTTCTGCAATATAACAGATCCTCACCCGACACCTAACATTCAGCCATTTTCTCACCAACGAGATGTGGGTCCTCTGTCTTTTTCAAAAATATTTTCATTGCAATTGTTCCAATGAGCTTTCCTCTTTCGTAAGCATTAGCACACGAATTTAAGCATACGACAAGATTAATAATTCGGTCTCACTGTTTTATGGTTGAACTAGCTAGATGCAACTGTATGTTCTATTCTAATAATTTTTCTTTTCGCATTCCTGCCTATGAACTCGCTTCCGACTGATTTCTTCCATGGTACCTACAGTTTCCCAAAATTTAATATCGATTACAGTCGCCATTTTCTTGCCTCCTAAATCAGTTCCTTGTAATGTATTAAGTCGTTTACATCTTTTTAATTACCTGGTCCTGGGCATAACGGTAAACTGCATCCAGTAGCAAAGCGTCTGATTGGAAGGTTGTGAGAGGCATGGAAACACCTATTCCTTGCTGTTGTTCTCAGGTCTACCCTGACCCTGAGTAGAAGCATCTCTTAGGGTCCCAGCTATGGGCAAAATTTATCTCCCAAACTGGGGTAAAAACACTATGAAAGTATTAAAATACACTTTTATAGAAATATATACATAGAAATCCTAGGTAATTACTAACAACTGGTTTCAAGAACACCCACAACGTCTATGGACATGGAGAAGTCCAGGAAATGACATGAAGAACCAAACAGACTACATAACTATAAACAAGAGATTCGGGAACGCAGTGGTTCAATGCAAAACCTACCCAGGTGCTGACTGTGGAAGTGTGCTTGTTTCAGTCATCTACACACTAAGCATAAAACTCCAGAGAATGAAGAAGCCCAGCACAGCACCAAGGCTGAAATACAACACAGTCGTGAATGACCTCAACGTGAAGAATGAATACAATAACTGCGTGAGAAAGAAATATGAAGAAGAAATTGGAAAAGGACACTCAAAATAGGACTCACTAAAGAAAGCGATGGTGACTTCAGCGAACAACATTGCTCCAAGGGAAATCAGACGCAGAAGAAAAAACGCGTGGATGCCTGAGGAAATTCTCCACATGATGCAAACGAGACAGAAATAACGGCAAGACATGGAAGAGAATACAAAAAACTACACAGGGAGATAAGGAACAAATGCAGACAGGCTAAAGACGAAAGAGGAAATACTCCAGCGATGGGAAGGGTATGTATAGGATCTTTTTTTCGACAGGAGAGAGCAACCGAGAATACACAAGGAGTATGATGGACTGGAAATATTAAAGTCCGAAGTTGAAGCTGCAATGGCCAAACTTAACAGAAACAAAGCAGCTGCTCATAGCCCTGGAAGAATTTGGCATAAAAAATTACCGAAATAATAAACGAAATCATAATAGTGAAATAATACCAGACGACCTATGCAGGTCGATATTTATAGCACTGCCGAAGAAGCCAGGTGCAAACGTGTCCGAACTACACAGAATTATCAACTTAATGAGTCACATTACAAAACTGATTGTCAGAATCCTGATAAATAGAGCGAGAAGTAGAATCAGGCCAGAGATAGGACAGGAACAGTGCGGGTTCATCAAGGACACTGAAAAAAGGAACGCCATATTTATGATTAGGATGCTCTCCGAAAGTGCAGTAAAAATGAAGAAGGACTTGTACCCATATTTTATTAATTATGCGACAAAAATACGACACAAAGAATTGATGGAGATGCTTAGCAGCCTCGACATTTTTGAGAAAGTCATAAGGGTAATCAAGAATCTCTACTGGCAGCAAACTGCCTGCATAAGGGCAGGTAACGATTTCAGCAGATTTCAGATTTACAAAGATAGAAAGCGGCGTAAGAAAATGATGTGTCTTTACACCGCACCGAGAATATTTTGTGGACCCTAGATGACACGCCAGGATTAGTTATTGGAGGCCATAACTTGAACAACATAAGGTATGCAGATGATACAGTGCTGAATGTAGACACGGAAAGAAAACTACAAGATCCCCTACAGAAGGTAGCTGTGGAGAGTGACAAAAATGGACTACAAATAAACTCTAAGAAAACTGAATTTATGGTCATCAGCAAAAGGTGCAACCCAAAATGTCAAATACAGGTGGGGAATACCAGAATCAAGCAAGTACAAAAATTTAAATACCTAGGAAGTGTTCTAAGAGATGGAAAGTACGACACGGAGATTCGAAGGCGAATTGGCATGGCAAATGACGCGTTCCAGAAGCTGAGTAAAGTACTAACACACAGGAAAATGTCTCTGGAAAAAAAAGAAAAGAGTGCTAGATTGCTATGTGATGTTAATTCTTCAATATGGCAGCGAATGCTGGACAATATCATCGAAAATTAGGAAAAGAGTTGAAGCAGCAGAAATGTGGTTCTACAAAATGATGCTGCGGATACCGTGGACCGAGCTTGCAAGCAACGATGAGGTGTTAGAAAGAATGTCAACGAAAAGAAAATTAATAGGCAGCATCAAGAAGAGACTATGAAGTTTCTGGGACATGCAATGAGGAAATAGGCTTGTAGAACCTGATTCTGACAGTCCAGATAGTAGGAAAAAGAGAAAGAAGTAGGTAGAGGATAAAATATTTGCAGGGACTGATCAGTTGGATGATGGATCGGGGGTTGCGAGGTGTAACAGGAGAAAACATACTTAGAGCAACCAGAAATAGGGAGCCATGGAGAACCATGATTGCCTACGCCCTGAAGAGACAGGACACAAAGAAGGAAAAGATACATAAAAATAGTCTTTTTTTAGAACATATATACATTTTTGAATGAAAAATATTACCAACAATACATTTTGAAGAAAAAATATTACCATAACAGATTTTTGAAGGAAAAAATTTTCTAAGCAGTACATTTTTAAACACAAAGCTAGAAGACATTTTCAAAAATAAAAAGAATAAAATAATAAATTTTCATTATAATCTGACTAAATCAACCTTCTCGCTGTAACCGAATATTAAAAGAAAACAACCTGAAAACCTCTCCTTTTGGCATTAAATAACCTACAGAGATAATATATACCGTTAAAACAAAATTCAAAACTTAAACTCAGAAATACTTTTTAATTACCAATAAAGCATTACACCTTAGTGGCATTATTGGTTTATTTGGGGTGAAATGATTAAGAAAAAATTCAACTGAATAAATATGTTCTGATAACCGTAGTCTTTTAAATGAAGAATTTAGACTGGAAATTTGATCATCTACCGTCAATGAAGCGATGATTATACAAACAGAATAAAGATATCCTCCTTGCGTCACTCTCTTCTTCTTTTTCATTTTCTTACTCTTTTCTTAGATTCTTCAGAATCAATTTTACCAATTCCCCCTCTCTCTTGCTCTCTCTCTCTTTCCTCTCTCTCTCTCTCTCTCTCTCTCTCTCTCTCTCTCTCTCTCTCCTGGGAGACTATCTCGTAAACTTGTTGCTTACACGTTTCTGTCTCTTTTTCATTCGTCTTTTTATTGTTGTCAATTAAACTTATTTTGCATTCGTCACGACATCCTCCTGGGGAAATCTTTTATTAGACGAAACTACCACGCTCAACCTTCAGAAGTTTTCACTCTTTAAAGCATTAAGCATCGGGCAAAACAACTTCGTCAGTATTCTTTTAGATATTTACCTAATTCATTGGCGAACTGGAACTAGACCGTATCGTACATTCTGGCAGATTTTTGTTTAGATCCCAGGCATTAACAGATGTTGTATCTAATTATAAGATAATCAGCAAAACAAGTTTAACAGTTTACTCAGCCTTGAACCCGGCGCTGAAACAAAACCAACCATCAGCCAAATATTTCTGTCGGTTTCATTGTTTTTTCCTTTCTGGAAAATCGTTTAGTATAGAATCATCCATTGAATAAAAAAGAAAAACAATTTACTAGTCATCAACATTTTCACTATTACTGTATTTTCAAAAAACACATCAGGTGCAACACAATTTACTTCATCATTTAAATTATTTCCATGCAGACTATTGTCATAAACTTTGTTGTTACAATCACAAAGGTTTTACCGTTGTCTTCTCCGGCCTTCATCAATTGCTTCTCGATCCGGATAAATGGAAATGTCAGAAAATATCGAATTGTTTCTTTTTCATTTAATATATGTTAGTAGATAGTCCTGGTTTACGGACATATAATCTTAAAACACCGGTTTCCGCAGGATCAACGAAGTAATGCAATGTCAAACCGGGCCAGTACCTACACTACCGGCCATAACTATTATGCCAACCAAGTTTTCTAAAAGAAATTATGCATTTAATACTATTTTCAGTATTTATTGCCAAGTTGATAATTCTAAATGAAAATAGAATGGTTCTTTTATTATTATTATTTTGCAAAATATTACAAGACAAGGAGGCAAAGATGAACTTGTCCGAATCACCTGCAGTATAAGTAATTATTAAATATTTACAAAATTTATTTAATGCACATGTTATTTTGCATTATTAAAAAAAGAACCATTCTATTTCCATTTACAATTATTCACTTGGCAATAAATACTAAAAAATAGTATGAAATACATCATTTTTTTAAACACTGGGGTGGTCTAATAATTATGGTTGGTAGTGTAGATGGGCGACCTCTTGAGAATACCAGGTGTCGTAACCTTGGATACGCGTGTGTTGCAGTAGATGAAGGCCAAGTTCACTAATTTCATTTGAGTTTATTATATTTACTTATGCATGAATCCACCTCTTCTCTCCCCAGTTAGGGGTTAATTAGTGATACTTGTGTCGCTAAATCATTATTATGTAAAAAGTTCTAACAATCTAAACAATAATTTCTGGCTTGAAATAACCTACAAATGGTTGGTAATCCTTAAAAACAATAGTCGCTCTAAATATAATATATCCAAATGATTGTGTTGACACAGGCTACTCCAGGTAAATATTAGTGTTATAAAGAATAAGTTCAACCATTCCTATAAATTGATTGGGCGGAAAAATTTTGCGCAATAGTTTTTGTAGTATACTGTTTCCCAACTAAGGCTATAGAACCCAATCTGTCCTGCTATTTAACCCATAACTGGAAGGAAGAGAGGGATTAATACCTTTCCCAAGGGTATTTGCGCGTAAGTGAATACAATGGATTCAACTGGAATTCGAACTCGACTCCCCGGTTTCTCGAAATGGTAGCAAAGACATTAAACTTAGCTGATAAGAAATGTTTTCTGCGCTTGTATGATGTATACATATGGGTGTTGACATTTGAAACACTTCAGACGCAAGTCCCCGAGGGAAAGATAGTATCCCCAGCTAGGACAGGTTTCGTGTTGGTATTTCTATCTACGCATACTTGATTGAAACGAGGAAAGAGAAAGGGAGTTTTTAAACAACATCGCTTAACGGCATCAGACTAAATGTAGGTAATCCTCCCAACAGGAAGAAATAGGAATGTTGTATGAACAAGAAATGAGGAATTATATCTTTTGATTAGATTAATGATAATCAACATGGAATGCCGTATTCCTACACAAGTTATTTTAATCAAGCATTGCTTTTGATTATTAATTATTCTACGAGTATCTGTCACTTCGACTTCACAGTTGACTCTATCTTTGACTGCTTTCTCGTAATAAAACTTGTTAAATTCTACAATAAATATTCTCATAAATCAGGAGGTTTAGAGATGCTGGTTCAGTTCGTATATTCTTCCCGTTCAATCAATATTGATAGAAGACAAAAACTATATATATTTTACTTCGTTCAGTCTCATTAAATTTATTTTGTTTGCAATATTCCTCGATCGAGCTAACCTCTATCACTTAAATCATGGCCATTCTGACCAACAAAGTAGCCCTTTATGATACGAATAAAGCCTTGTATATTTCAGGTGCGTGACGAACTAATATTTTTGTAACTATTTTTCCTAACTGGTTTTCTCCTGCGCTTTACTGATTGTGGCCTATACATTTATCTATTATTATTATTAGCATAAATTAATATATTTTAGGCTTTAGTTAAATTAAATATTACAGATTCATGGTTATACTAAAGAAAAATGAATGGATGTCAGAAAAATTGATTTCCTGGTATCGATATCAAATAAGTTATTTTTGTCGTAAACTGAATTTTGAAGGCTAAATAAGTCCTCTGAGTAAATAGTATCATGGCTGAGACTAAGGAATACAATTATACCGAAGCAAACCCGAAGCAAAAACTAAAATAAAAGGGCTGAAAAACTGATTTTGATCAAACCCGGTATGATATCGGGATATCGATTTCCAATATCGGAGTCAAATAAGTCATTCAAAGAAACAACTGCAACCTTGAAACTTCTGAATATTGTTTCTTATGTATTCGTCTATGAGTGTATCAAATTTGATTAAAATCGGACCATTCCTTCTATAACCGATTTTGCCGATTATCGATTTTCGATATTTATCGGGGTTACCTCGACACAAAATCTAAGAACACTCGCAGACGCTTATAGTAAGACTGTAAATTTTCAAGAAAATCGGTTCAGCCGTTTCGGAGTCTATAGGTAACGGACACACACACACACACACACAGGCACACACACACACAGAGGCAAAGTTCCATTTATAAATAAGTTTAGATTTGTTGACAATAATCTACATATATTTACAATTCAAAATTATAATTCTTTGCTTTCGCAATAGATCATGATGTCTTCTCAGCTGAAGTGCACGGATTCTTCGTACCACTTCGCTCAGAATCTGCCATCATAACAGCTTTTTTCATATCTGAGGCCCTTGAGTATGAAAAGCTTGAAACTTCACTCTGCAATGTGGGTCATATTGCAGAATCCATGGGATTAATGTCAGAGTTCGATCGGTGTCAAATAGACCCGTCTAAAACCCACTGATATCTCTTGCACGTGTTCTGCATAAAACTGGCCGTATATTCTAGAGCTTCTTCTTGAATGAATATAACTATTTCCAAATGTAGCTGACAACCAGGACAGCATATCTCAATTCAACATTTTCTAGTGAAATCTGTTAATCATTTTCACGACTTCTTGCAAACCAACAATAGCAAAACAGCCAAAATCATAATACAAGTTTGTTTCTTTTTTTTTTTTAATCATATCACCCCAAGCAAGGCGGTAACGCCACTGATGTGCAGGGAGCTACGTAAGAGTGAAAATGTTGGAAAAGAGAAAGCCGGAAACCACATCCTAAACAGGAAACAAGGGATAAGCCTCTTCACCTGTTCAATAGACGTGGGTGGAGTGTGAACCGGGCGATTGTTTAGTCTATCTACTCCAATTGAAAAGAAAAAAGAAAGAAAGAAAAGCCTCTCGCATAAAATGTTTTCTGATACCTTCGGAAATGTTATATGGTGAATTAGCGTAAACTTTATTGCATGGGCAGCTGACTCTCCTGGTAGCTGACTCTCCGAACGTTTTTTGTTTGTTTTTTTACCTCGAATTGGATTTTGACGACGTTGTTTGCTACCCATGAAATGTTTCTCCGAAAATATTTACCTGCTCCATCCGAATTTTTCATACAAACCATATACAATGCGACAGTTTGAACATCGTTTCTTTCAGCCATAATATTTAATAAAAGAGTAAACAAAAAAAAAAATTAATGTTGGGAAGTCTTATGCAAAATTTGAAATTATCTTTAATATTACGTATGTTTCAATTTATGTTGAAACTAGCAGTATACCCCGGCGTTGCTCGGGTGTAATGAAAGCTTTAAAAATAATCCATGGTCCTGGAGCTTAAAATCGGCCTAAAGAATATTTGTATGAAGTTTGGTGAGAATTGGATAAAAATTGTGGATTTGTATAAAGAACATACAGACAGTTAAACAGTCAAACCCACAAACATCTTGCCTTTTATATATATTCAGTAAAATGAATTAGAGCACTCTGGCTATTGGGCGCGTATAATGATAATATACGCGCAAAATGGTCTGCCTTCTTCCACCAAACGCCCATAGCTCAGAGGTAGAATCGCCGACCAACGCCAATTCCGTTGGGATTCAATCCTGGGTTAAAAGGCAATCGGAGTCTAACCGTACTGATGAGCTGTGATACAGTGAAACAGATCTGTCTGCGGATAACAATATATATATATATATATATATATATATATATATATATATATTATCGATTTTCTGCACTAATGTAAAAACTGCAACCTTGAAACTTCTGAATATCGTTTCTTTTGTCTTTGTCTATGAGTGCATCAAATATGATTAAAATCTGCCCACTCCTTCTATAACCCGATTTTTTCGATTATCGATTTTCGATGTTTATCGGGGGTACCTCGACACAAAACCTAGCTAAGAACACTGGTAGAGGCTTTTAGTAAGACTCTGTAGATTTTCAAGAAAATCGGTTCAGCCGTTTCGGAGTCTATAGGTAACGGACACACACACACACACAGGCACACACAGCGACAAACGTTCATTTATAAATAACTTTAGATAATGTGTAAATTTTATATTAAAAAAAGGGGGTAAATATTTTATACTGAACACGGTACATGAACGTTACTGATTTTCCTCTCACTCAAATCTACACAATTACGGAAGAAATTGATTATAATTTTAAATGCTTCCTTGTGCTCTTTCAAGTGCCTATGAACTAATATCAGTTAACAGATCCCATCGTAAATGACTGAAATATTTTATCTATGTATCTATTGCTTAGGTTATATTTTACAATTTGCAATTGCATTTATTTCCTGTTTGAGAAATTAAAGTGGTTATTTTTTGGTTTTTATCAAGGAAATATATCTGACTGAATAACCATTTAATTACAGTGAACTTTATCTTGTATAACAGATCTTTTTCTTTGATTTATGTTGTATAAAATGTCCTAACCAGAAATCTAAGTATATAAATATCTTCAAAAAATATTTTTTAAAAAGAAAAAGAAAATTTAAGATCAAATACACAATGGCACATTTTACAACTACACACGCACACACACACATATATATATATATATATATATATATATATATATATATATATAGTCTAAAACATGTACAAATTATTATCACGATTGATATTCGGTTTTACAGAGGATAATTTTTTTAATCCAAAATATCCAAGTAAGTAGGAATACTTTGTAGTAGATAATTTGTTCATGTTCTAAACTATAATTTATAATAAATATTCACAGCTCTATTTTATATCGGGCATTGTTTTAAATTAATGTTTTGAACGATGTAAATTTTTCTTCGTTCCATATTCACTTGGATATACATATATATATATATATATATATATATATATATATATATATATATTTGTGTGTGTTTGTCTTTATTATTAAAACATTAGCATTTGAAAAGGTTAGGGCAGACATCTATTATCGTATAGGGCCCGATAAAGCCCTACAAAATGCAGCACCTCGATGTAATATCGATTTTGCAAGCAATCGAAAGTTCTCTCCCGCCTCTCCGACATATCTGTATGTGAAATGCTTTTCAGAATATTCCACAAACGAGTTCTTTGAAATTTGAACTCGATGAGACGCTGCTTCTTCCCACGAGAATAACCTATCTTTTTTTATGCAACATGGATATTCTCCGGTTATCCCACATGTCCACTGTAAAACTTAGTTTTAATAGCTTTTGTTCAGGTTCCGAGCTATTCATATAAACGGTCTCTTTCACGTTCACGATTGATTTTCGGTTTCACAGAGGAGAATTTTTTTTTAGTCCAAAATATCCAAGTAAGTAGGAATTACTTTCTGTCTGCTTCCCGACTTGACGATCGCTTGACTGAAACTGACATAACGCTTTACTGACTCCTTACAAGTTTCCAACTACACCTAAATTATTCGCTTTGCTGATTGGCTAAGCCCTTTCATGTTTCAGTGCTCAAACTGTCCAACCAATTTTGGATATTCACTATGATTTATTTTTATTATTCGTGCAATCTCTCATTGAACTTTTATGATTTTTTATAGAGTAAAAAATTAATCGGTTAATTTCAGAGTTTGTTTCATTACATTATTTCTATACACCGTTCAGAGCTGATATTCAATAAAGAATGAAGTTAAGTGATCGATCAGTTTTTGTTTTGAGCGATCAAATGAAATTATTGTAATTTTCCTAATGCTTTGCATACACCAAAAACTATTTAGATACTAGTTTACAAGAAACTATTAAAGCTGCACCGGTAATAAACAGTTTCCTCATCAATAATGTTTTCATAAAGCCCGGCAAGCAAGTTGTATTTATATCTAATATTTGAAACACGTTCGTATTTTATGATACCGCTTTGAAAAGACATGAGTTAATTTTTTATCGCTGAAAGTGACGATCTTAGCCTCGCCATTTTAAAACTTTCTATGGAAAAACTTGAAGCAACTGAAGTGTAGTTTTACAGAAGGATGCTGGGGATATCATGGATTGAGCATGTCAGCAATGATGAGATTTTGAAAAGGATGGAAACGAAAAGAAAATTAAGACTGAGCCTCATGAAGAGAGAGCTAAAGTTCTTGGGATATCAATGAGAAAGGAGGGCTTGGAGAACTTGATATTTACAGGCCAGATAGAGGGAAAGAGAGACGGAAAAACAACGAGTAACGTACTTGATTGGCCTGAGCAGGTGGATGGCAGAACAGAGAGTGTGGTGCAACAGAAGAAAGCGTGCTAAGGGCTGCCAGGGATAGGGAGACGTGGAGGGCCATGGTCGTCTAAGTTCTGAAAGGACAAGTCACATATAAGAAGAAGAATTAGTTCACATTTGACAATAAATTGTATCCATAGAAAATCAGAATTAAGACGGTCATTTTTAACTGTGCCTATCACTATTCTCAGAAATGACGGGTAATATGAAATCTCGCATATTTTGGAGGCAAATTTAATAACTCAGCTTTACTTAATAAAGTGATTGTCAACTACGCCATCAAAGAAAGTGATGTGCTTGGTAAATTCCATGTGGGAGGTCAGATGAATTTCCTCGAAAATAAACATTAGCATCAATAACTCAGAAGAATATCGGAGTGATATCAAAAAAAAATTCCATGAACGATGACTTTGTAAAATCTGTGATTACACGTTGGAAAGCGGGAGTTTCTATGCTGATAGGTTTACCGAATGTAATATTGAAAGAACTGAACCTTTCATTAGGCGATCCCATCATATGAGAGTTGATTATATACGCATGAATATTCACCAAACAGGAAAGCCGCAAGTTAGATTACGTAATATAGATACAACTTAACTGAACTTCAAAAACAATTGCAAATACCACATCAGTTCCTCTTTCCTGTTCCGAGATCAGAGATTCCAATATCACCGATTCGTGAACAACTTGCCATCAGGGATTCATAATTATGGAAATTATTCTCATAAGGAGTGTTCGAAAAACCAAAATCTATGAAAGATTCCAGGGTGAACTTCTAAAAACCAGTTACTTGCTAGATATGTAGTTATGTAGTTTTATCTGCATTATATATATATATATAGTTTAACCATGGCAGTGTAATCGGTTGATTTTAATGATTTTAATATAAAAAAGCACTGATGTTAAATCTTTATCTTTTTAATGTCTATTGAGAAATTTTAATAGAACTATTTACTGATCAATAACTGCTTAATAATTATATATATATATGTGTGTGTGTGTGTGTGTGTGTGTGTGTGTGTGTGTGTGTGTGTGTGGCCTCCCTTTGTCTATTCTATAAATACTTTCATGGCTTCTGCTCGGACGAACTTCAGTCACTGGTGCCTCCTCAACAGGTGTTTACTCGTGCAACCAGATTGGCAACTGGCTCTCACCCATTCTTGTCAGGTTAGCCAAATGCAGACGAAAATTCTCCTTATGCAGCTTCTTCTCTCGCACTTCCCGCCTATGGAACTCGCTCCCATATTCTTGCTTTCCTGACGGCTACAACCTCCAGAAATTTAAATGCAAAGTCAATACTCATCTACTAACCACTGGACTCTAGCTCTCTTCCCACCCCCCGTATCACCTTCCCTTTCTCTCCACCTATGTATCTGTCATCGCACCTGCATTCTCAGCTTTCTATTGCACCTTTCTAACTAGTTTGTACTCCTTACTCTTTTCTAATTAATGTTTTTACAGTTATGTAGCCCCCCGCTCATCAGTGGCATTTCTGCCTTGCTCGGGGTGAAATGATTAATATATATATATATATATATATATATATAATATATATATATATAGATGAATAAGAAACGAAGAAAATAATAACAACGTTCAAAACATTAATTTAAAACAGTGCTCAATATAGAAATAGAGCTATGAATATTTATTATAAATTATACTTTAGAACATGTTCAAATTACAATCTGCTAAAAAGTGTACATTTGTTTCGAAATTGAAAGGACATGGCTCATCAGGTAGTAAACGCTATTTTTTGAAAAGAGATGGAAACTTCCTTCCTCATATTGGTGCAATTAACTTTTCTCCAATTACATGTCGTGGACGTTTACCCATCTATATCTAAAAACCTCTTCCATCTTACGCTGGAATTCGTTGAATTTTATTCAGACTTTTCTAAAGCGGAAATCAACATAATTTTGTACTGCAGGAAACCACTTCTTATCCATGACAACGAACAATCGACTAAAAATTCAACGGATACTTTTGATTTTTCTATGGAAGCTCTGGATTCTGCCGAGTCTTCGGATTTTGTCGGATTATTTCTCCTGTACAACCTCACGGGGTTTAAAGAAATCGATATAAATATATAGGACTTCAGAGATGACGGATTTATGATAGTAAATAAATCCACTAGAGGTAAGGTTGATACACTTAGAAAATTAATTCACAGAGTTTTTAAATCATTTTGTCGTAGACTAGTGATTAACCAAATTATAAAACAAGTTGATTTCTTAAACATATCGTTAGACTTAGTTTCTAATATTTTTAACCTTACATGAAAAATAATGCTAACCGATTTTATATAAACCCTGGCTCTAATCATCCACCATCCGTTATGAAACATATTCCATCATCAGTTGAACGCCGCATCAACATACACTCCTCTAATAAAGAAATATTCGATAAGAACAAATCAATTTACGATAAAATTATTAGAGACAGCGGTTATCAATCTTTTAAGATCAGCTTTGTCGAAAAATCTAGTAGATCAAAAGGGAAAAAAAGAAACAGGAATATCATATGGCATAACCCTCGTAAGAAATGTATGTCCCAGTTTAATCAGTTAGTTACCTTTGAAATGGGACATATATTTCTTAAGTTAATAGATAAACATTTCCCCAAAAATAATCCTTTAAGCAACATTTTCAATAGGAATACACTAAAACTCAGTTACATTTACTCTAACAATTTAGAAAAAATATACAATTTAGAAATTTATAAAAACAATTTTCTAACAATTTAGAAAAAATCGATACTCGTATTTGAGTAGATATTCTTTTTTTAAGCACACAGTATATTTATATTTTTATTTCTACCGGCCAGATTATTTACGATAACTTTTGTACGAAAATGTGCGAGTAAAAGTAATGTTCAAACAAATAGTTTCAATATACATGTATGTTTGTGTATGCGCATATATATAAATATATGATAAAAGTATAATTTTAATGTGTGTTATATTGAAAGCTTAATGTGCTCATTATAAGAGATAGAGCGTATGAAAATATGTAAGTCTACACTGAGGTCAACACATAGCGGCAACAGCCTCCTTCATGCTTAAATGCGATCGCTGACCTGACGATTGTATTTAAGCAGAAACAGACATTCGCCGCTGGGTGTTGACCTCAATGTACATTTTACACAATATAAATAAACTGCATGATCGAGTCAGCAGCGACCAAGCAGGTTACACTGCTTATTGACGAGGGTTACTAAAATGCAGCAAGATTAAAAACAGGACATATCAAAACACGATGAAACATTTTATATACGGTCAATAGTAATTTAGCACAACTGGGTAGACGTTGACAGGGCCTCATGGCATGCAGCCAACCTGTCCGGTGGTGACGCACCAAAGTTTGGTTCGAGCTTCTTTGAATGAAGTTATTGTTCGGGAAGAAGAATTCTACTGTTGGAATCAACGACCATCTGTTCGTGTTCAAGGCTATCGTTCAAATTAGAAAATGTCTTGTGATTTGGTCTGAAGAAAGAAGGATTCCGCCATGTCTACTTATCCAAGACACATTGCACATGAATGAATACCACTGCAACATTCAATCCAGTTATGTGAAGAAAACGGATTGGGTGTGGTTGCTTGACCAGTGACCAAACCCTTACATGAATTGGAAATAATGATAATATATAATGCCATTTTAGTATGAGTTTTTCTAGTTATAGTAGCAGTCGCTGGTTGTCAGTTTATTTTGACTAACCCATGAACCATGATTTCGTTTATAGGATGCAAGTCAGCACAATTATCTATTTATATGAAACCATTTTTATTATTTAAATACGTTATATTAATTTGTTAACATTTTTAGATATTGTCTTAAATGATGATTTGTACATATTACAATATATTTTCCCATACTTTCATACAGGTATATATGATTTCAAACATTGCCTGCATAAATTTTCAAGACTAATTCAAATAAACCCGGCAATGTGGTTTCGAGAAATCTCTTTTTACCGAAACCAACGCACATGCGCACACAACAATGAATTATTTTTTCACAACTAGACAGGCGACAAGTTAGTTCCTTCGGAAAATATTCATTTGTTATTAGCCGAATGTTTCAGATAATAATTGGCTTAATTGCTAGAATAATTAGGTATTTAATTAACATCATTATTACTGACCACACATTGTATCAGCCGTATTATCTGTAATTAGGCTAATCAAGAGAGCATCTGACTTGTTAAACAACGAATTGTGTGGGCGTACTACTTCATTGTTCACTATTTTCTTTACTTTATTCATAACATAACGTCGTCCAACACACATATATGCCCGCTACCGAATCTCAGAAGGTAATCGTTTTGCAGACATGACTAAAAACATAACTCCAAGCCATCGACGCTTTTGCAATCTGTTCTATTTATTTATTTATTCTCAAAGAATTCTATAATACTCTTTGAAGACATAGTTTGCGTTTTATTAGGATTGAAATTTTATTTTTTCATATCCTATCGGCGACGCCATTGTTGAGTCTCGTATAACTCTGAGTGTACCCATAGTGGCGACGTATTTTTGCGTGTAGCAATATTTGTGAAGCAGCTCTCCTTGTCAAGTGTGATGCATTGGATTGCTTCCATTCCTGTCATCTGCTTACTACTTATATAGTGCCAGGCTAAATTGCATGTGATACTACAAGTTTATTGGGAGAATATTGAGGTGGAACTGTAAATATACGATCCATCGCTAAAGATGCAGATCAAATGTTATGTTACTTGTACCGCTTTAGTAAATGCCCGACTACTCATGCTATCCTCTACTTTTATAAGAGCCAGATCAGGCCGAAAAGGAGTACTATTAGGAGATTGCTACCTGGTACTCACTTTCGAGTCTTGATAGGGATTGAAAGCGTCTCCAAGTTCTTGCAGGAGAAGAATGATGTTCGTTCCCCTAACCTTTCTCGCAAAGGCGAGATGAGGCGAGTCTCTCACTGCTATATCGCTATCGCTCCTTACATGGAAACCATTTTAAAATTCCACTTGAATTCTTTGCATTCATTTACGCGCAAATATTCTTGGGAAATGTAATAATCCGTTTTTCCCTCCAGTTATGGGTTAAATAACAGGACTGATTGCGTTCTATAGCCTTGCCTGGAAACCACTCTGCCGCAAAATGTAATGGAAATCTACTGCTAGATAATCTTCTGCCCAGGCTCAGTCATGTCTCTTTCGAGACATGATCACCCAAACGTGTATCACGTATGGCACTTGACTGACAGACTGACTGACTTATTGACTGACATGGAAACTGATCGGACGAACATCATACCTAGATTCCGCCTAATAAAACCTTCACAGCTTATAACCGCCACGCCACTTACATAGTAGCAAAACTAATCCCATTTCTTTCAAATTCCAACGCAAGAAGTAGGTTCCACTCAAAGAGTTTCTTTCCGGAAACAACTAACCTGTAACACATTCTCAATAAGATATTTCCCCTGTCACTACAATCTTAATCTGTTCAAGTCTCGAGTTAGCCGTTACCTTCCCATCTTACCCATATAAACTACCCCTTAACATAACCCAGGGTCTTGTACAAGGTGAAACTTACTGTAAAATATTCCTCGCAGCTCAGAATTTTATACAGCTTCTTGTTATCTGTTTGTCTTGTGTGCGTATTTTCTAATTTCACCTGAGTTCACTTCCTTGTTTATGTCAGTTTGCTCAATGACATTCTTTGTGGCCTGATAATACACCTGGTGCCTTTGAAGCTACCTTCTAGGACAATCCTTGATCCCACACAAGACAACGTCTTCAAACCCAATAAACGTCAATGTGTGGCCTATTAAAAATAAATGCATATATTTAGGCATGTACTGATAAGAATTTTATATCATTTTATGTAGAATATGCAATATTTTAAAATGTTCATAAAGTTTTTGTGTTAAACGTCTAAATGCTTGAGCATATAAGAGAAAGAGTGCGAAGAGAATTCTTGTAAATGTCTATTGATGTATGCATGTCGATATTGTTCTTGTTGATAGTCGTAAACGTTTTGATTCTCTGTGGGATTTTTAGGTGTCTTATAACGGGAGAACGGACGAAATGATTTCATTGACTCTGTGGTTTCTTTGCCTGATCTCTGTGTTTTGCAGCTTCACAGAGACAATGTTATTTTCTGGCGAGTTCAGATTCATTTTCCCATCACCTACATTTAACTACTGATGACCTTTTGGCTTCTTTTGTTTAGTTTTTCTTATATATTTGTTAATTCTTCATAGAAAGACATTCTGGTTTGTCAACTTTAAGCGTTCTTCCCTTTATGTATAATTTTCTATCACGACAATATTATAGTTCCTAATGAACGTTAAATTCTATACATGCCTCTAATATTTCCCAACCTTAATTACATCCTATTCTGTTAACGGTGTTATAGTGATAAGAATAGCACAAAACTATCCGCTACTAAGAATATATTTAAATGCCTTGTTTCCGTTTCAAGTTATGTATATCCACGTGTATGGATGTGAATTTTTGAGTGTTTATTTTCCTATTATTTTTGGTTTTTCGCGATCTGTTGATTTGTAATTTCTCGATCACAATTGTCAAATTGAAGAAGAGTTTTAAAATATCATAACTATACTAGACTTGCCTAATCTATATGGTAAGAAATACTGGTTAAACTCTTCGCAAGTGAAGAAGCGACTCATATTGTCTCTAATCTATGAATGCTAAGAATACCATAGATGGTAAATTTGGGAAAGTTTAACGAAAAATAAATATTGAAAAGAAACACATTTGCAAACAAAAGGGATTGTTGTAATTCACATGGAAAGTAATGCGAAACGAAAACCTAATTTTAACAATCACGGGACACACTGAAAACAAGAGACGCTGGTGAAAACTGAATAGATAGCAGAACAATAGCTTTAAGGTAGAATAAAGTTAAAGCAATAAAAGTGAAAACGTTGTAGAGAGCTATGATCACACGCGTCTTGAATGGACATGGCACATAAAAGAAGAGAAATGTATGCGCAGTTTGATTTCAATTAATTTTAATTCCTAGTAGAACACTGGCGAGTTGCTTTCTGGTCAGGTGTGTCTGATTTCTAGGTAATTTAGCCCATTGTCAACTTTGTTTATACAGGAGAGCGCACAATACTATAGAGCCTGTAAGTTGGTAATACGTTCTTAATCGAGTAGCGTGTGCTCTGTTGGAGATGTCGTGAAATGCTAATAAAACTAGGTACAGTCATTACTGGTATGACATGACCTTGTTGCAAACTATGTGCGCCTCTTTAGTTTCGCCACACTGCTCAGTGAGGGTTACTTTAAGCCCAATAACGTGTTCCGCACCATTGTCTACGACTGAGACTTTAACGTCTCTAAGAAAACTTGGCAGAGATCCAGGTACTCGAATAAATTACGCGCTAACCAGATTTTGACCTCATCGAGCATTTACGAGCTATGTTATTGATCTCATTAAATTTCCTGCAGCCAAACCCAAAATGCGCTACTCAGTCATGGAAAGCGCTGAAACGAGCCTGTATTGATGTCGCCACCTAGACACCTATACCTCTTGGCACAAACGCACGTCACATAGCTGCAATTATTTAGAAGAATGTAGGAAACAATATATAATGAAGGAGCTTATCATCTCATTTTATAAATATTTTAGAATATTACGTAGGATTTATTATTACCGATTTAATATAGCGAACATTATACGGATGTATAAACTAGGAATTTAAATATTTTAATGAATTTTCGTCTACAACTCTTCTTAGATAGTTTCAGAAATTTTTCCACTTTTACTCAAGAAATTTGTCGAAGATACGTATTAATTAATTTCCAAAGGCATTCAAATTCAAATACTAATTCTTCTACAATATAGAAATTATATTAACCTTTTTTTTCTAAATATATAAAGGGTTTTTCTAGGGATAATGAAATGATATCAATTTCGTTTGGAGATCAAAATGTAAATTAGATTATGATATGGATTATTTATTCTAATCCTATAATCTCCGGAATCCTTTTTTTTTTATTTTGCCTCTTTCCTATTTTCATAATTTTTCTTAATGTCAATTATTAAAAATTGAAAATATATTCCTTAATCATGAACGATAAGTCACCAGATCAGAAAAAAAACATCATCTGATTTCTGATCAAATTAAGCAGATACTAACTAAACAAAGTGAAAAACTGATACCGTAATATAATATCAGAAATGACAGTATAGATTCGGTCAACTACAACCTATGTAGTCATCAAAGGTGATTGAAGATGTTATGAAAATATCATTCTTCATTATACGAAGCCAAACAGTGAAATTCTTGAAAGAAAAATGTTGCGTGCTGGGAATTGTTGAAAGAGAAAGATTATAAAATAAATTTCTGTGACGTCTAATATTATTTTAGTTTAAAAAAAATTTTGCAACCAAAAGAATGAACAAAAATTCTCACAGAAAAAGGTTTTCCTGTTTTTTAAATCTTTCGCAACAACAAAATAATTCATAATATTAATCTAATTTTTGAAGATTAAATTTGATTTCTTCAAATATTTTTAATATTAAAAAAATGATACAAAAATACTTAATCTACGAAGTGCTGAAAAATGTAGGCTCCAAAATTTGTTGAAATCAAATAAACTTCAATCTGTCGCAACAGATCCCTCCAAGATTTCATATGTACAATCGAATTGTCATAATTCCGAAAACTTCTTATACTTGACTGATTAAAATTGATAATTACAACTATATTGTCTAATGCTTCTCTTATTACTCTAGTCAACGAATGTGAGCAATAGAAACTTATCTTCTACCGAAGTAGTTTTTCTCCTTTGTCATCAATTCAACGATCTTACAGTAGGCAAAATAAGGACGTGTTAAGTACAAGAAACGATTAGTTTTCTTTTGTCTCCAATGAACTTCAATTACCAAAATGGCAACAATCGGTCCTGATCATTAGTCAGTCAGTCAGTCAGTCAGTCAGTCAGTCAGTTAAGTGCCATACGCGATATACGCTTTGGGCGATCATGTCTGGAAAGAGACATGACTGACTGGGCAGAAGATTATCTTGCAGTAGGTTGCCATTGCTTTCTGCGGTAGATTGGTTTTCAGCGGAGGCTATAGAACCCAGTCTGTCCTATGATTTAATCCATAACGGGAGTTAAAGAGACGGATTATAACCTTTTCCAAGGGTATTTGTGCGTAAGTAAATGCAAGGAATTCAATTGGAATTCAAACTCGGCACCCCGATTTTTCGTTATCCACTGCACCACAACGCACATCAGCAGACAATAAAGATCTCTGGCCTCAACATAGCTTACTAATTTCGTCTATGACCAACTCTGTCTTAGTTATTCTATGACTTGGCTCGAAAACATTTCACATCCAATGGAAAAAGTACAGTCGTTAGATACCCATAAAACCGGTCAAAGTAAGGAACTAAAGCATTTTTGTTTTGGTTAGTAGAAACATTTTGAATGTCAGCTACTTTTTCTTGTAGCACAAGTCTAAATGGTTTTTCATTTTATCTTCTGTTTTTTTAAGTTAACATTTTCTGTTTTATTCAGTCAGTTAAGTGCCATACGTGATACACGTTTTAGGCGATCATGTCTCGAAAGAAATATGACTGACTAGGCAGAGAACTTTCCCACATTAGGTTGCTATTGCTTTCTGCGGTAGACCGGTTGCAGGGCAAGGCTATAGAAACCAATCTAGTATGTTATTTAACCCATAACTAGAAGGAAGAGACGGATTAATACCATTCCCAAAGGTATTTGTGCGTAAGTGAAGGCAAGGAATTCAACTAGAATTTGAACTCGGCTCCCCGATTTGCCGTTCCGAGTCAATATCCACTGCACCACAACGCACATCCGTTTTATTAATATATATATATATATATATGTGTGTGTGTGTGTGTGTGTGTATGTGTGTGTGTGTGTGTGTGTGTGATATCTTTTTGTATTCCCTGATTTAGTGTATATTTTTATAAAATCTGTTGTTAATTTATACACTAATTTACACACACACACACACACACACACACACACATATATATATATATATATATATTTGTTAAATATAACAGATAATGAATGCCTATTATGTTTAATCATGGGCCGTTCTAAACATCGCATTTTGGCTTTAATTTCAGGTGAAAATAGAGACAATTATTTTCCAACATTTGGATATTTTTATTATGCTTTTTCTAAGCTTTCGGCTCATATGTGATTTCGGATCACAAAAGTGATTTTATTAAGTCTGGTCTGCTTTGATTTAATGGAGATGTCCTACAATATCTGTAGGTATTTTTACTGTGTGTATGTGCGAGTATTACTGTGTTTTCGACTAAAATCTGTTTAATATTACCTACTTGGCTAAACATATATATATATATATATATATATATATATATATATATATTAATACAGGTTTCATTGAATAATATAGACATGTTCTGTCTATTTATTTTGTGTAAGATCCTTTCGTATTATCTGATCGGCTTGATAGTGCTGTCATTAAAAGACAACAAGAAATCGCAGTAATTGTTGACTTTTTATCGGTCTGAGCTTTCCCAATTCCAAACATATCACTCTCTTATATAGTAGCCAAATGCACACCAACTACCAACTAGATGAAAATATCCTAAAAAAACTAATAAATACTAATATGTCTCCGACAGACCCAAACAAAAGAATTAAGTTTATCATATATGACGCTAAATCCACAACATCCAACTCAATCTTCCACAACGATTCCTCCCCCACCGTTAGCGATTTGCAAAAAAACAATGTGGTTTATAAATTCAAATGGCCCTTTTGAGAATGTATCTCTAACAAACTAAATAATATCTACATTGGACATACTACGATATCTCTCTCGCGGAGGCTTACATTGCACTTAAATGACAATTCTAACATATTCCGACATTTAAAACACCACGGCTATCAACGCACACTTCTAGAAAAACGTTTGTTGAAAATACATGTATACTTAGACATGAAAATAATAAACGAAAACTCAAAATTCTAGAAGCTATTTACATCAAACTGTTTAAACCTAGCTTAAATAAAATAAATTTCGACATCTCTACTAACTTATTCCAATGCCTATAATCGACGGGAGCGGTCATAGTTACTACACTTAACCCCTCTGCCCATCGTAGTAGCAGTTCGCAGACAAATCCCCTCATGCCACTATACCCTCATGTGACTAAGAACCCACCACCACAAGTTCGTCACAGCCTGTTGGCAATCTGCCACGCTAAAAATGAACCTGTCTCCTTGGTTCAATTTTCTCTGTTTAATTCCACTCTGTTAATAAATTAAATGTTCAATGTTCACTATATATTAAATGTTCATTCTTGATAATGGCTTATGTAAGCCGAAAGCTCAGACCCGATAGAAAAACAATTACTGCAATTTCTTGTCGTCTTTTAATGACAGCACTATCAAGATGATCAGATTCAAAATTTTTATATAGTTTATGTACTGAAAAGCAAGAAACAAGTTCACAGAACCTTGTTTGTTTCTTGCTTTTCAGTACATAAACTATATAAAAATTTTGAAAGTTTTATTTATCCAAGCGCTTTCGGCTGTACTCATAACCATTATCAAGAATGAATTCTATTTTACTTTTAACTGAATGCATAGATTGTTTTATATACCAAACTAAACTTTCCCCTTCAAAACTTTCCTCTGATATATATATATATATATATATATATATATATATATATATATATATATATAGTTACATACCCCTCTTTTTTGTTCCCCTGAACTTTGGTATCAGCCATATGCTGATAAAGAGCAACAATATTCTGTAAAATTCAGTAGTTTCATTTGGGGAAGTTTAATGTTACAAGTCATTCCTTACCTCGTTTAACATTAATTGTCATCCTAACAGTGAAACTGAATTCGCTACAAAGATGGCTGAAAATTCAAAAGCTCTCAATGAAAGAGTGAGGCTAGAGCTGTAAAATCTTACATGCATTAATTACAACTCGTATTATTGATAAATACTCTACTCTCGTAAATATTAAAATATGGCTAAATGATATTAGGAGTATTCAGTTTTAACTACAGTAAAAACGCCACTTTTGTTAACCATTTACAAATTGTCATATAAGCGGGAATGTATCAAAACTCACACATTTTTGTATATATTTTTGTATATATTTTAAACAATATTAAGATTAATAAACGAAGAGATTATTTACCTCTTTTCAACATAAGATAGTTGGGATTTAATCTTTGTCGATGGTTTTTATTTCATTGATTATTTATTTAAGTGATTAACTGCAATAGAAATAGGAAATCACCTCATCATTTTGATGTACGTGGAGTAATTTAGATTAAATTCATTCTATGACCCGGTGCAAGTGCGTGGCTTGTCAAATCATTCCTGTTCCTTAAATAGTCCGGCCACGTTGTGTTTGTTCTGATCTCGGACCAGCCAAAGTAGGATTACCCGTTATCAGCTGACTAGATTTCTCTTGACACGCGAGGGGCCCGAGTATCTTATTAAGACCGGATTTACGCGATCCTCGAAACGGAATATAATCAGTAGACCACGGCAGCGCCATTCATGATCCGTCTTTTCTTCATATAAATATTCACATATCGACCATATATAAAGATATAATAAACAACTCAATGCTGGTGACACTTAATAGTTGGCTGGTATTTTAAAAATACTTCAGTAACAATGTTCTCTGATTTGGGTTTTACTCAATTGTCATTTAGCCGCACGTTAATTTTGACCGTATTGTTCAAACCGACATTCCAGTCACTAGCAGCAACTACTATCTTCTAGCAACAGGCTCCGACTAACTTCGTCTTCCACCCTGATTTTTTAAACAAGCACTAAAACGGAAGTAGTAAACGGTAATTACGAGGGGTTCAGTTCACCCTCACTGTATAACATTTACCATCTCGAAATGCAGTTGTCCATGTCGACGGAGTCACTTGGCCCTTCATTAAGCAGGATGAGTGAACTCGCTCTCTGTTATTATTAGCCTGTCTATTTCCAAAATTACAGCAGCACAGGAAAGAGATTTCTCACAATCCAATTTTGTCTTTGTCGAAAACAGGATGACAATGTTATGGCTAAAATCGTTTAACTTGTATTCAATCAAATAAGTTACTTTTCCTGACAGAAATAATTGCATTTTATCACTTCGGTTACTTTTCATGCCGAAATACTTGTATTCTCCCATTTTAGATAAATCTTTCCTTTAAAATTAATACAAAATGAATATCAGTCATCTGAAGATAGGGTTACATTAGTGTGTGTTTTACAACATACACGGAATATAAAATATACACATGACACTACATATATACATAAAAAATGCGTATTCAGTTACAATTAAAATAAAATTCATCCTGATAATGGATAAAAATATATGCGAAATCTCCCTGAAAAATACAATATTTAGACGATTTTTATATAATTTATGTTCTGAAATAAGAAATTATAACATCACATGAAATTATATAAAAATCTGAAAATCTTAACGATATATATATATATATATATATATATATATATAGGAAAGAATATTAATAAAAAGTTTAGAATTTAAAAATGTACTTTTTTAAACAGTATTTGTTTATTTTTATTAATAAAAATAAACAAATACTGTTTAAAAAAGTACATTTTTAAATTCTAACTTTTTATTAATATTCTTTCCTATACATATTAAGACAGTATACGTGGATGATCATCACTATATATATATATATATATATATATATATATATATATATATATATATTGCATAATGATAATCCACGTATACTGTATTAATATGTATAGGAAACACTACTAAAAGTTGTAAGTTTAAAAATGTATTTTTGACAGTATTTATTGATTTCTATTATTATATATATATATTTGATATTTCAGACTGGCCTCGGACTTTCATCAGAAACAAGTGTGTGTGTGTGTGTGTGTGTGTGTGTGTGTGTGTGTTGTCGTGTATACTTATATGAGTGAGAATATATTTTAAATTTCTCTAACTGCTTTACTTTTTATTAAACCTAGAGTCACTTCCCACGGACAAATCTTTGCATGATTATCATTGTTCTATGTTATAACCACCGCGAATTTTCAGAGGTTCACAATTACACGTTTCAAAAGTTCGGATCGTTATATCTAGAAATTGCACAAGCCACTTATCTGGACTCGAATCATCGTTACCACTTCGTAATTCTACTGGAGAAAAAGAGGTTCCACTCAGAAAACTTCACTTGTGAAAAAACACTACCTTCCTCACCTCCTCTTCAAGTCAAGTGTCAGTTACCATTTCTCATAATACTTCAAGTAAATATTCTCGTATCTCCACACAACAACTACATTCAGTAAACATTTATGTTGAGTGAATCATGTATTAGGCGAACATTCGGAACAAAAAAAGCGCAGGGTTCACTTGAACCATTTAACAGCGAATGCGTGTCTGTTAAAGAAAAAATAAACTGCAAATCCGTGCAGAGAAAATGTGTTTGAAGTGGTTAGCGCTGAGTATCATTGCGGGTAATCCAGTAAATTATCTGAGTGAACTGGGATTTTATCGTTATCGATTAGAACAAAGCTTCCAAAATCTGTCTTCGTGTTCTATATATATATATATATATATATATATATATATATATATATATATATGTGTGTGTGTGTGTGTGTGTGTGTGTGTGTGTGTAGAATTAATTGATTTATTTTTAATCCGACATTTGTATTACTTTAAATGTAATTATAGCGGACATTTGGTATTTGTAAAAAAAAGTTTCCATATTTATCAAACGGTATTTTCATCTTACCCGAGAAAAAATTTCCTTTGCTAAGATTTCTCGAATGCAAAGGCGAATAGAAGATTTATTATTGTATAAAAAATACAATAAATGTAGCAGATAGTCGAAGTGGGAGTGGGTTGAGGCTGATCGGCACTGTACATTTTATACCTAGATAATCACATTCACGACCCAATCACTCAAAACAATTTCTTTACTTACCACAAAAACTTTTCTGTCATCTTACAATCCTATATATAGCATAATTATACATATTTACAGGGGACTTAAAGAGTGAGTTTGGGTGAGTTTTGCTTAACGGCATATCAACCTCTGTCGGTTATTTAATGCCAAAAAGGTAAGGTTTTAAGGTATTTTGTTAATGTTCGATTATAGTGAGAAGTTAGATTTAATCAGGTTTTGATGAAAAATTTATTAAATTTTTTTTTATTTTAGAAAACTGAAGTTATCTAGATTTGTATTTACAAATGTATTGCTGGAAATAATTTTTTTCTTCAAAAATGTGTTATGGTAATAATTTTTCCCTTCAGAAAAGTATTGTTGTATTATTTTTTTTTAAATGGATATTTTTCTATAAAAGTATTTTTATAAAAGTCTTTCATAGTGATTTGATCCCAGTTTGGGGGTTAACTATTTGCCCATAGCTAAGACCCTAACAAGTGCTACTACTCCGGGTGAGGGTGGACCTGTGTCGACGAAATGATGGCTCGTATCGCTCTCGAACAGCTCGTGTCCATCGATCTTCCGTCCGCGTATGATAAAGTGTCACCTACGTATTCTAGGGTGAAACGGATAGTGTTTCTGACGTTGCTGGCCGATTAGCGTCTGATTGGATTCTCTGAGCCTCAGTTCAAGATGAAGATCAGATCTGATAAAAAACGTTAGATATCGATTGATTTCAGAAAAGGTAGCAAGTCTGGTTTGCCCGAATGGGGCCAATCTTGATTTTATTTTCTCAAGTCCCTTATGTCACAACGCAAGATCGATGGACACGAGCTGTTCGAGAGCGATACAAGCCGTCATTTCGCCAACACAGTCCCAGAAATGCTGTACCTGAATACAGTGGCCGAAACTGTGTGCAGCAGTTTCTTCCAAACCAAGGTCACATCGATGACAGTCGGGAAAATCCGCTTCACCCTATCTGAAGGCCAAATTATTGAGAGATAGCCCATTCCGAATCAGTCACCAGTAATCAAAAAATCAGAGTTACTGAGGTAATTCGCCTCTAATGCTTAAGACGAAAAGGAGCACAACTCGATCGCCGACAAGTCAAGCCGATCAGATATAGGCTCCGTCGTCGCGACCCTCTCCACAAATAAACTATACAAGTGCCACCGAGGTTGACAAAGGTCAGGGAATCGAAGAATATCTCGCAAGGCTTATTGAAATTCGAGTAAGAATTTTGATTGATTTGGGTGCTTACATCGGAAGGCTAGGTAAAGCGTCCCTACAGCCTTCCATAATCGAATTCTCTACCAGCGCACAACATAAGAAAACCAACCTCGAGGCGTGTTGATGACTCGCTACGTTTGATATTCCCAGCCCCACATGACACGGACGTTTAGTGCAGACATCTTTGTCTTCCGTCCACCTTACAAAGGATAGACAAGCGCTCAATCACCTTCCCACGGTCATCACAGGATGAATATCGACAACCGGTAAAAGATGAGGGAAAAACGTATGTAGCACACGCCTCAATCCACCCCTTCACGGAAAACCGACGTCTAAGCCAAGTTTGGACCAGCGCTCCGACCTTCAACCAATTTTTCTCCATCTGGTGATCCGGCCCGAAACACACTCCAAGAATGCTGACAGGTTCGTCAGCCCAACGGAAGAGCCACGAAAGCGCGACCCCTTTCCAGACGTTTAACCACAAACCAGAAGAATTGTTGCAATTAATTCTGGTCGCCGTCACATTTTTGTATCGCTCAAGCACGTTCCGGACCTCCTCAATATAGTTCCGGAATGACACGAAAATTGATACGTTATCGGCGTACACAGAAACACTGGCTTGAGCGCCACTAAGGAAAACCATTCTGCGTAGGGATGGACTGCACGCCCCATACCTTAGCTAGCAAAGAAGGAGCTCCAAAGGCAAAGCGCAAATTAGAGGCAACATTGGGCAACCCTGACATAACCGCAATAGCGCCTGGTCGTTTTCCGTTTTTCTGTACCATAGAACTGCGGGAGCGATATAACAGGTTGATCTACTTGCAGAAGTCTGGTTTGAATCCGGTTGCTTTCGGAATAGCAGTCAGTACCCGATGGTCGACCCTATCAAATACCTTGGACTAATCAAAATTAACAAGCGCGACCTGCTCGTCATCTTTTACACCCTCTATGACCGTGCGGATCAGATGCAGATTGCTCGAAATTGTTCGGCCCTTCACAGCAAAAGTCTGTTGGGGTACCAACAGAATCGCAGCAACTGACTGCAAGCGCTCCTTCAGGATCTTAGCCAAAATATTTAACTCTGTGTTTAGCAGAGTCATGGGCCTGTAATAATCTAATTCCTTTCCAACACCCTTGACTTTTTTCGACAGCGTGATCATGCTTCTGGAGATCCGGCCGATGGATGATCCCTGTCGGAACCAGTTTTTGAAAACCATCGTCACAATCGGTTTTCACAGAAAACAGGCTCTTTGATAATAAGACTCCCGAGATGCTGCCAAAACGCCTCGCACATATCTTCAGTCAACCTCAGAATAAACCCCTTTGAGATTTTAACTCTCAAATATAGCGATCGCCACCTCGATGGATCTCTTCTTGCGCAATACATCGCAAATGCTCACGGCTTTGTTCGACATTTATGCCTAATAACCTGACCCCAGTAATGCTTGCTAGCCACCCGCTCCAGGGTCTTTCTAGCTAATGCTATCTATGGAAGATTCCCTCTGTCTTTAAGTTTGCTAGCCTAGGACGATCGACGGTTATTGTTAGCGACGAAAGACCTAATGCTATCCTTACGTCTCCCTCACTGAAAGAGTTTGTGGTTAAAATAGCCTAACCAGTGAAACGTAAGACAATGTAGCAAATCTAGATCGACCATTCTCACTGAAATTTTATTCAGGTAACTAGCCACATGTTGACAGAGGATGGAAAGTGACATTTTGAAACCCAAGGACGTATTTCAAAATCTAACCATAACACTGAAAGACAGAAAAATCTCATTAAAAACATAGAGAGTGCTGGATTGCTATGTGATATCTCTACTTTTGTATGGCAGTGAATGTTGGACAATCTTCTCAAGGATGAAGGAGAGACTCTAGGGAGCAAAAATGTGGTTTTACAGAAAAATGCTGAGGATACCATGGACTGAGCGCGTGACTAAAAACAAGGTGCTGGTAAAGTTGGAAACAAGGGAAACTCATACTTAAGGAAGAGACAGAAGAGGTTTCTGGGACATGAAATGTGGAAGGATGACCAGGAAAATTTAATACTCACAGGACGGATACACAGAACGATATACAGGGGGGAGAAGTGCAAGACATATTTGTTAAACCTGAGTAAATGAATGGAAGAGCGTGGTTTGTGAGAGATACCAAGAGGAAGAATTTTGAGAGTGACAAGAGACAGAACCAAATGGCAGTCCATGATCGCCTACACCCTGAAGGGTGACAGCACGTGAAAAAGATAAAGAGGGATGTAGGATTATGCCCCCCTCCAACACAAAGCAGTGAAAGTTTTTCTAAGCTCTGGTTTCCCTATTTGGTACTTCCTAATTTTAGGGGACGCTTCTACAACCCCCTTTAAAAGTTTCCAAATTCTCAGATTGTCGCACCGGTAATTCGTATCAGAGACAGTACCCCGGGGAGATTATTTATGTTCTTAATAGATATGGCGTCCACTGAGGACATTTTAAACAATTTAAGAGGGACTTTCTCAGAGAGGAGTTGTCTCTTTACAGGCCTTGTCTTTCCACCTGGCAAATTATCTCCGTCTTGTAGATCAGTTCACGTATCTTTTTCTAAGTGTGATTTAGGAGATGGTTTATTTGGTTCAGGGATGGGTTTGTCTTGTTTAGAAGATGGTTTGTTTGGTTTGAGCGTGGATTTGGGGGAGGGAGTTGGAGAAAATATACAGAAGAAGAAGATTGACTACTACCTTTTAATATTTGAGCTCTAACAGGCGACGCAGGATCGAACTGGGTCTTGGCGGCAACCAGAACCCGTTCCGCTCTGCTTCGATCTAGTTTTCAAATATCTTTTCCGGCTTTTCGTTTCTATTTCCACCCTTTCTCCCTCCCTCATTTAAAGACGATGAACTTGGTGAGAGGCAGTTCTTCACACTGCATTCAGTTTTCCTTTTCTGGTCTTTCGGAAGATTTGGGGGGACGTCTTCCTTGTATGGACGTCCTGTTGAGGACGAGGTGAAGTTGCCTTCCTCCCCTCCTCACAACCTCAGTTCATTCCTCTTGACTTGTGGCCTTGTCGGATTTTCTGCCACTTCTGTGTTTGATTTTTGCACCGCCAGTACTACTGGTGTCACTTGTCTCGTCACTTATTTTGTTCGGGGCACATAATACATGATAAGTTACCCCTTGCGATATAACTCCAATATCTTCTGTCCTCCACCACGACCAAGAGGCATCCCCACTAATTTTCGTATCATTGTAATTTTATATATATTTTATAAAATTATTATTTGTAAATAGATCTCATGGCTTGTTTCCCTTTTTTTTAGTCTTCCTTGTGAATTTCTAATATTATGGTGTATGTAGTATCGTAAAATGATGGACGTGTTCGTGTGGTAAATGGAGAAATTCATAAGAGTGATTGAGTCGTGAATGTGATTTGCTAGGTATAGGAAAGTTACTAAAAGACAACCCTTTACCCACTCCCCTTTTCGGTCTTGTGTCACATTTTTGTATTCTCATACAAAATAAGTATTCCAACACGACTAAGGGCTTTTCACAACACATCAAAATGTCGGGTAATTTTAGAAAATTTTGACGGGAAACGATTAGGTACGGCTAAACATTCTTAGTAAGGACACTCGCCACTTGAGAGACTTCCTCTACTACGCGAAAAAAAATTACATAATCGCAGGAGATCTCTGCTGGTACTTCATATTTGTGTGACCATCTACAACTTTTTTTTATTTCTTCTTCCTTCACGAGCGCGTTAATAACGGCAAACGCGTTCAGGAAATTTCATTGCCGATACAAACTGCAAAGAGGAACGATCGATTTATTTACGTCTTTATGAGAATATACAAGACGGACAATCAACAAGTTTATCTTCATACCCTGCCTGGTGCCAAACGCTGCAGGTGGTGCCAGGGGTGGCTGTCCCGCCATAGCCACTGAAACCGTGACATCACCCCTGGTCGGCGGCTGATGATGACAGGGTATTGCACGTGCTAACACATGTTGTATGTTACAAATTGTACAACAATCCTGGTCCGGCGGGATCCCATGTACCTCGTTTGGAGCCTGGTGTTCTTTGTCGTCACGGTTATTCATGCCAATACTTTTGCCTCCTCCTCAGATTGTCTTGCTAATATTTTGGGTATAATGTTGATGCATTTGCGCTCTCCCTGCTGACACCGATAAACTTCCGGATTCCAACAGGAAAATTGTCTTCACCGAAACAAAAGTCACCACTTCCGCAACAGCTAAAACTCGTTTCCTTTTATAAAGTCTTTGTATTTTTCGTGAATACAGTCATAATAAGTAGGGTTCTTTTTAACTGGGGCTTTGTTTCACACTTTTGGCAAACGTGTAACCGTTTGTGAAGCCCTTTAAACAGATGGCTTGGAAGAATGTCATAATGGCTTTATGCCTAACCTTAATGGACAAAAATTAACACGAAAAGGAAGTTTTAAAAAATAACAGGAACAACAATAAAACAAAGAGATAATGTATCAACACATAGTTACACAACGTTCAAAACGTACTCACATTTCGGAAAATCAAAAAAACGTTATACACTCACAACGCGGGCGTAATGCAGTCATACACAGACTAAAGGACCTAATTCTAGGTGAATTCCAAATGTTAAAGAAAAACATCTTTTTTTGTCCAACGTCTACAGGACATGAAATGACATAGATTAGCAATGTATTTTGCTAAAAAACAATGATATAAATGTTGGTTGGTTGCTTCCTTTGCTTTATGGTATATCAACCTCGGCGGGTTATTTATTGCTAACTAAATTTTATTTATTTATTGCTCGTAATACCTTTTTCTTTCAACAATTTATTTTTGTTTTTTCATATAAGTTTTATGTCTAATAATACTTTTTTATTTTCCACTATCAATATTCATTGGGATTTGTTTTTAAGGGCAGGATCCCCAAGTCCTATCCTGTTATTTAACCCATAAATGGAAGGAACAGACGGATTAATACCTTTCTCAAGAGTACCAGTGCTTAAGTGAATGCAGGGTATTCAACTGGAATTCGAACTCGGCTCACCGATTTCTCTTTCCGAGCCTATATACACTGCACCGCAACACACATCCGTCACTAAACGCTTACAGCATCTGGTATTCCCAAGCGGTCACCCATTTAAGTACTGACCAGGCTCAACTTCGGTGATCGAGCGAGAACCGGTGTATTCAACGTGATATGGCCGTAAGCCGACGTAAATGTGTGTCTAAGGATAAGACTCGAGTTAAATAACTGAAATCATGTATTTTTGTCGTTTACATTATTTTAATTTCAATTTTATTTTCAATTTTTTAAAAATATAAACGTCTGTTCTTACCTAATTATCCCCTCTGCGCTCTCACGCCGTGGGTTTATATTATTATAAGCATTGTTATCATTGACCCTAATTAATGTTCACTTGTTGCAATTGGAATGAATTTTGACTTTGATTTTTGCGTAATTCAGAAAGTATTTGTCGAGAGCTCATAGCATTATGATTGCATTTTTTACTGGCTACTTTGGTGACGGACGAATCCGTTCTCTGGGTACCTACCTTAACTGAGAGAAGAGACACACAAGACACCGAGATAATACTCACTGTTTAAAACAATAAAAATAAGACGTCAATTTTAAATACGGAGTTTCAACTATATCAATATTTAAAGTAGTATATATATATATATATATATATATATATGAATGAAAACACTCTTAGCTACTGGCGTGTGGTCACATGGTATATCACTCGCTAAAAGTATGCCTCCTTCTACCGAGCGCCCATAGCACTGAGGTAAAATTGCCAACTGATGTCAATGCGGTCGGGTTTCAATCCTGGCTATAAAAGCAATCGGATGTCTATCCGTAATGATGCCTCTGTTAATGAAGTTCTCACACCCTGATTGAGCACTCTCTAAGCATGGTAGACTTAAAATAAACAACAGTTACGCTACGCATCGTTCATTCAGTAATTAATTAGAACACTCTTAGCTATTGTCGTGTGGTCACATGCTAAAAGTCTGTTACCTGCCACCGAGCGCCCATAGCGCAGAGGTAGAATCGCCGACCGATTTCAATTCGGTTAAGTTTCAATCGGATCTCTAACTGTACTGATCAGCTGCGAAACAGATCTGTCTGCGGATGACTATATATATATATATACACAGAATTGTAGCTGATGCTAAAAAAACACCGGGCACAGAGAAAATTGCCCGGATTTATTAGTTGACAATGTGATGACGTCATCATTGTCATCCGTTTCCAGAAACTATGATTTCTTGCGGATTTTTTCAGCTATTCCAATGGAAATTAGGCACAGAACGTGAACAAAAGCAGGAAATCGGGTTCGGACTTTTTGAGTATAACCAGTCTTTTCTCTCAAAATTAATAAATACACAAACAGATTTTTACTGCGTTCGTTCGGATGTTTTTTTCGTTTTTCTTTCTTTCTTTCTTTCCTTCTTTCTTTCTTTCTTTCTTTCTTCGTGAATTGTTTAGTTTGATTTCTGACGAAGACATTTTTCCTTGCCCGGATTTTTACTATGATTGCACGGATCGGCCCGGGCCCGTGCCCGGTGTGCCCGGTAGTCAGATACAGCCACATCTATATATATATATATATAGTACTACTTCAAACTATTGTTTTAGTAAATCCTAAATGTTCCGTTTTTTTTTTTTTTTGTATTTTTTGTTACAGTGTTTATTTCGTTAAGCATCCTGTTACACCCATGAAATCTCAAAAGTCATGTTCGCTAATTCTTTAATTTTGAGTCCTGTTACGAATGAAGTAATATCAAATGTTGTGAACGCATTATTGTATATGAAAGTAAAAGATCAAGATGTTTTATATGTGAAAAATGACAAGAATGTTTGAACATCCTCATGTCTTTTACATAGAAAACAAAAAGGCTTGTCGGTACTCTTAATTGTGTCTTAAGTAAATTGATCAGACGTATGTAACACGTCGGATTTAAGTATAATGTCAACATATGTAGATAAGTACTGGCTGTTTTGCATAGTCGAATCTTACATCCTTTACTTTCCCTTTTAATTTCTTTTTTGTTTAGATCTGATTTCCTTTTTCCCCCCCACAATGTGGCACGTTTTGCCCTAGAACTAATGATAGGCAAGCTTATCTGTCGCAGGTCCTTTCTTAGTTGTGAGTTCGTTCCTTACTGGGTGCTCGAGATTCATTTTCTTGAACCAGACAACGCTAATATTCATAAATAAGAATTTCTCATTTTGGAGAAATAGTATGACGTTCATCTTGTACACCGTTTTTTCATTAATGTGGGTGATCCAGATTCATAGCATTTTGCCAGACAAAATTATCTTAGTAAATAAGAACATCTCTCCATGGATAAATAGTATACAAGTTCACTTGTAAGATTCAGTAGTCTGTCCGCTCTTCATAGGGTGCTTCGGATTAATGACCTTTTCTCAAACTTGAATATGATTAAATTAAACCTAGATTCATGCGAGTTACATATGCAGATTTCAATTACTTTAAATTCTAAATTGCTTTCACTGGATTCTGATCTTATCTTTTTAGACTTAACTACGCTTAGTAGGCTTCCGGCCATATTACGTTTAATACATCGGTACTTGTTCGATCACCGAAGTTAAGCAACGTTGAGCCCGGTCAGTACTTAGATGGGTGACCGATTGGGAATACCAGGTCCTATAAGCGTTTAGTGACGGATGTGTGTTGCTGTGCAGTGGATATCAGCTCGGAAAGAGAAATCGGTGAGCCGAGTTCGAATTCCAGTTGAATACCCTGCATTCACTTAAGCACTGGTACCCTTGAGAAAGGTATTAATCCGTTCCTTCCCTCCATTTATGGGTTAAATAATAGGGTAGGACTTGGGGATCCTGCCCTTAAAAACAAATCCCTATGAATCTTGATACTGGAAAAGAAAAAATATTATTAGACACAGAACTTATATAAAACAAACAACAATAAATCATTGAAAGAAAAAGGTATAACAAGCAATAAGTAAATAAAATTTAGTTGGCAATAAATGACCCGCCGAGGTTGATATACCATAAAAACAAAACAACCAACCGACCAACAACATTTAGTAAATATAAGTATCACTTTTCCTCTAACTAAATTTATTCTTATATATTTACTAACTAGCTTAAAAACCGAACTTCGATCTTACTTTTAAGATAGCTCCTGCGGAAGACTAATTGGAACTCAGGCCCCAAATTAAAGGGACCTCTTGTTCAGATCTATACAAAAAAGAAAACAGCAATTATAATTTTGAAGAAATAACTTTGAATTCTTCCGTTAACTCATGGAAATTGAAAAACTTGCTTTAATTCTGATTCAAGCTTCTTAATCTTTATGTGCCGTGAACTTTCAAGACGTAGGCAAGTATAGACCTCCACTTGCCCCTATCCATTGTCGCTCTTAGTAAATTTGCTCTTGCTATATTTCCCAAACGTGGCTCCGTTATCCACTTTCTCAAGTCAATCAGGTATGTCTCGCGCTGCTTTCCTAAGACTCTGTCCTTCTAACCGTCCTGTAAGTATTAGATTCTCTAAGCCCTTCTTCCTGATTAAGTGTCACAGAAACCTCACCTGTCTCTACCTGATCATAAATATAAGTATCCTTTTCATTTGCATCATCTCCAAAACCTCGTTCACAAAATTTAAATTCAGGCCGATAGTTTAAATCTTCAAATCACAAACACCGCGGAACTTGAGTTGGGCACCTCGAGGTGGTGTAATGGTTACCAAGCTTGTCTCGCTAGAATCCTTACAAACGAGTAGTGAGTTCGATTCTCACTGGGTGTCCCTTACTTTCAGCCTTGTGCCAAATCTAAGCTACGCTTAAAAAATCGCCATGGAACTTTGAGTTGACTTCAAATAACAAACTTTGCGAAACTTTAAAACCTTGCGTCATGAAACCTCTCACTTTAACTATGATTACTTGGAATATTGATGATATGAAATTGGTTTCTCCAATTCAAAGTTTGGGAGATGTTTTAAACTGAATTTAAAACATGTTTTTAATTAATACAATTTTTGTATTACATTATATTCAATTTAAATTTGAAACTTTTAAAAACAATAATTTTTCACTTATTTTAGAATTTGAATTTTTAACAATTCCTTTCTCATCCAGACATAAATTTCAATGCTGGATGTTCAAAAACCAGATGATTTTCAGTAACGGTTCATCCCGATTCTACAAAAGGTATAATAATATGCCTATGTAGAGCAAGTGTGGACCGATTTGGAAGGGTTTCGAGCAGACAGAATCTGCCGTTTATTTATGTAGATTTTCCTTGGAAACTTCAACGTAACATAATGACCAGGAAGCTTCTCTCGCTAGATCAGTTTTGACTGAGCAGTAAATTTGATCGCCGCTGTATTCTATAATTTCGGCCTTTTGCGACATCTAAGCTATGCTTAATAAGTCGCCGTAGTTACTATCTATTTCTTATTTTAACTGGCGGACAGGTTGACTGGAGTTTATAAAGACATATCTCCGTTCGTATGTGTTCATTTGTGTGAGATTATACACATATATAAAAGTGTATCATTGTAAATCGTTTTTAGCTGTGAAACATTATATGAGCGTAGAACGGTTTCTGATTTTCTGTAGCCACATAAAGAGGTATATATATTCATATTAATGTCATATATTTACGGTTATTTTTATTTTTCTATTTACTTATTTATTTTTAGTGCTTCTGCGAGATTCCATTTCTTCAAGTCCATGTTTGTTTTTCTACCATAAGTGAGTTATAAATAGCAGTCTATATACTCACTGGACGGCCTAATATTGTCAAAGCGCTGGTTGTTATCTCTGAGGGGTTTTTTTTTTCTCCATTTTGGGAGACATACGTATAATGTACGTTTTTATATACAAATGGCAATTATCATTGCTTTTCAACAGTTGATCTGGGAGTGCACGAATCCTTTTGACTGATTTTATTAAATGGAAATTATCAGTAAATTCCATAGAAACAAGATTCGAGGAGTCACCAATCCCAAGGTAGTTTATATTAGGTTTATCGTACAGGGGCTCTTCGGAAAGTAAATACGTTTTTTATTTATCTCAAAAACAGACTGTGAAGATATATTACTTGTCAACGTCAAGTATTAGCAGTCAGTCATCTATGAGGTTATTCAGTTGACTAATTATGTGTTCTTTATGTCATATAACAGGAACGAACAAATTTTTCCAGGTCTTATTCACGGTTGTTTGACAAAATATGTTGATTTACTAATGTTTTCACAATAGAGAGCCCAGTATATACTCAAGGTAGAGGGATACTGAATTAGGTTGGTGATATTTACATAAAAGGTACAGGATTACAAGGTTATGGCAGATATTGATTCTAGACATGAAGTGGTTAAGTTTTCTTGAAAGCATCCACGCGGAAGTCGCTTCCACGAAATAGCTGTTCTTGAGGAGAAATATACGAAATGAAACGTGCTTCTTACCAAAGCAATACGGAACCAATTGAGGTGATTCAACGTTATGAATCTGGTAAGACGCATTTGCTGTAAAGGTTGGTTTGTTGTTTTAAGCCGTCAATTCTAGACAAGACCTTGTTTCCTGCGAAGGTCGTTCGTTCAAAAAGTTAAAAACCACCACTAAAATACCATGGACGAGATTAAGAACATCAAGAGACAGCTAATGGTAATTTCGAAAGATTATTTTTCAAAGTGTTCTGAGCGGTAGAACAGATACTAGGGGATGATGTCAGCTTTAAAGGAAATATTTTGAAAAGTACAAATATGTCATTTCTCTTCGCTAGTGTTCGTTAATAATAATTAGCTTGATAGATTCCGGACATCCTTAGTATAAGGACTGGTTTAATGTAGAAATATGTACATCTATTAGTGGAATAAGCAAGCAAGTCTAACGGCTACAGTCAAAAGAAATATAATTTCCAAAATTACTTCAAATTCTAATATTTGTACGACGTTTCGGTCGTTGTACGCCCCGACTTTATTCAGGTGCTAGGAATTTCGAATCGAAACGTTTATTCCAATTACTAGGGTATATGAACTCCATTCCTTGCGTTAATGATCTCCCCGACACCATTAGATCAGCAGTAGGCATATACGCCGATGACACCATAATCTACTCTCGCCTCGATCATAAACCCGGTGTGGACGACAAAGTGAATCTCACTGCCGAGCTTGAAAAGGACCTCCAATCCGTAGTGGCCTGGGGTAGGAATTGGCTAGTTTTATTTATTCTTTAAATACAAAGAATTATGGCACAAGGCCGAAAACTGGGAGGGGGAACAAAACTTGGGGTGGTCTTCAGTACACTATCTTATACCTAGCTAATCGGATTCACGACCCATACATACGTTACAATTTTCTCAATCACCATAAGAATTTGTCCATCAACACTCATACATATCGTACACCAAAATACCGCAAACTCCATACCAGGGACCTACAAAACGCCCCAAATGTACATAAAAATTTGTAACTATTTACAAATATAATACAAAAATAGATTTAAAAATTTATACATGAAATGACATGATGGGAAGGGGGAATGAAGAAACAAAAATCCCCAAAACAAAAACAATGTCAAATGAAAACATATACATAGTGTTAGTAAGACCCAAACACACCCTCATAATTAAAGAGGCCACTGTATTCTGCCTTAAAAGGCAAAATCAAGTAGCTCTCTTTCTACAGGGGATGGGAGAAGCAGGTTAAAATAAATTGGACTGGGGAATATATAAGGCTGACCCAGCCGAGAGTAAAACGGGACAAAATAACGATGGACAAAGGGGATCTCGAACTGGATCATAACAAAAGTATTGGAGCCGGGAACAGGCTAGGACAACCCATACACTCACATTAACTAGGTACACAAAAGAATATCTACCTTAACCACGGGAAGGGTTCCAAAGGAATCCCCCCCGATGTGATTAGCAGATCTAAAAAAGAAAATCAAGGCTAGCCCCGGTCACACGAACCAGGCTCGCTGCATGTATCCACCTTTCGCAAAAGTCTGTCGGGTGCAGCCGTTTCCGTTCAGTTCTAATCTTCATTTTGAGCTGGTGCTCAAAATATCGGATTAGATCCTGATCCGAAAGACGACCGCCCCGCAAGACTTCCTCCAGTCGCGTCGTCCATATCACCATTCTAGCCGAAGCCAGCAGCGTCAGAAACACCATCCGCTTCACTCCAGAGTACGGGGGCAACACATTGTCCACAGCGTATGCGCGATCAATGAGCACGAGCTCCCGCGGCGCGATACGAGCAGTCAACTCGCCGACACGCGCCCACAACGGGCGAACGCGCGAACAATGGAAGAAGGCGTGCGCAGACGTCTCCTTGATTCCAAGGTTGCAACGTTCACAATCTGGCAAATCCGCCAGGCCCATTGCGAAACGCTTGTCATTGAGAGACAAACCATTCCGAGCCAATCGCCAGGTCAGAGAAAACTCAGAGTTGCTGAGCCAATCTGCACCTGGCGCCCAAGACCAATGAGAGCGGTACTCCACTCTCGACATGCCGAGCTTACTCCACAGCTTATCCTTCACGGCACCCTCCACTAATCCCCGATAGAAGATTTTCCTAGGCTGTGAAAGGTCACTGGACCGTGGAATGGCCTGTAAAGCCGCCAGACATTCGAGCAGGAATTTCGGTCGCACCCAAGGCCTGACGGTCAGCCATAGGGTCGGGGGCGTGATGGTAAGGCAAGGGAACATGTCCCTCACTACCCCCGCAAGCAACCGATCTTCCTCCAACGCGCGCCTGAGGAATGCCAACCTTGAAGCGAGCACGTGGCTCCTCAAGTGTGGCATCCCCAGACCCCCTTGACACGGACGGAGGCAACAGACTCCTTTGTCGACCATGTGTTTGCGTCCTCTCCACAGACAGGAGAATAGCAAACGCTCGAGCGCCTTCTCATGATCGTCACAAAGGGGAAGTACTGACAGCCGGTAAAGGATCATGGGAAAGAGGTATGTGTTACACACCTCCGCCAAGCCCTTCACGGAGAGACCCCGTCGACGCCAAATCTTGACCGACGCGCCGACCTTTGCCAGTACTTCTGACCAGTTTTTCTCCAGCTGTAAGTCCGGACCGAACCAAACTCCGAGGAGCTTGACCGGCCCGTCCGTCCAGCTGAAGGGCCCCGGGAGGGAAACTCCCTTCCAGGCACCTAACCGCAAGCCGGATGACTTGTCGCAGTTAATTCTGGCCCCTGTCACCTTCTCGTACCGTACAAGCGCCTGGTGTACCGCCTCTATGTCCCTGCGGGAGGACACAAAGGTCGTTACGTCATCGGCGTACGCAGAAACCCTGGCTCGAGCTCCGCCAGGGACTTCAATTCCACGCAGGACCGGACTGCCCGTCTCGTCCCTTAGCCTGCGAAGGAGGGGCTCCAAACACAGGACATAAAGGAGAGAAGACAGTGGACAACCCTGTCGGACCGACCTAGACAGCGCGAAAGCGCCCGACAGCTTCCCGTTCACCTGTACCACAGCCTTGGGGGAGCGATACAGAAGGCTAATCCAGCGGCTGAAGTCGGGTTTGAATCCGGCGGCCTGCAGGACAGCAGCCAGGTAGCCATGGTCAATCCTATCAAATGCCTTGGACTGATCTAAATTGATCAGCGCGGCCTCATCGTCGTCTTCTACACCCTCTATGATCGTGCGAATCAAGTGCAGGTTGCTCTGAATTGTTCTCCCCTTCACAGAACAAGTCTGATCCGGTTCCAACAGAGACTCGGCAACTAGCTGCAAGCGATTCGTCAGGATCTTGGCCAAAATCTTTAACTCTGTGTTTAGCAGAGTTATGGGCCTGTAGTCATCTAGTTCCCTCCCAACCTTCTTGCCTTTTCTCAACAGCGTGATCACGCCCCTGGTGATCCGACCGGGGATGGACCCCTGCCGAAACCAGTGGTTGAACACGACAGCCAAGAGCGGGACAAAAAGGTGCGACATCCTCAAGTACAATTCATAGGGCAAACCATCCAAACCTGGCGACTTGCCACTGCCGACCTTCTTCAAAGCCACGTAGATTTCGTCCTCCGTAATCTCCCCTTCGCAAGCTAGCCGCTTCAGCCGGCGAAAGCCGAGGGGAAAGTCAGCCAAATAGCTGCGAAACTCCTCGTCACGGAGACCAGGCTCCTTGGTAAATCGGTGCTCGAAATGCCGCCGGAACGCCTCGCACATGTCGTCGGTCGACCTAAGGAGATGTCCCTCCGGGTCGCGTACCTCTCGAATGTACCGGTCGCCGGCTCGGCGAATTTCTTCCTTGCGCAGTTCCGCGCCCATTTTCACAGCTTCGGAAGACATCTTGCTTAACTTAGCCCTAATTACCTGGCCCATGTAGCGCCCGCTAGTCGAACGCTCCAGGGCCTCCCTGGCTAAGGCTATTTCTAGGGAATCCCCACCAGCCTCCGCCCGGGCGAAATTAGCTCTAAGTGTCTTTGCCTCCGCAGCCTTATCTAGGTTGAGCCGCTGGCTATATTTGGTGGCGAAAGACCTAATGGAGTCCTTAAGACTAACCCACCACTTACTCCCAATGACTCGCCCAATTAACGCCCGCTGAACTAGTTTTGTCAGCTGGTCACGAAAGTCCCGCCTGTCCAGTAAGGACTGGTTGAACTTCCAATAACCGGCCAACCTAGGCCTAAAATCTAACACCACACGGGCACAAACGAGTTTGTGATCCGTGTAGCCTAACCAGTGGAACGTTGGACATTCTAAGAAGTCTATGTCGGCTTCTCTCACTAACACCCTATCCAGGTACGCTGATACCCGGGTAGAGGGCCAACTACGCGTCCACGTCCACATGCTCCCTTCCGGATGATCGACCCGGTATCTATCGACGAGACCAAAATCGCCGACAAGATTGACCAGGCTACGATCACCACTCCACCCGCTAGCGCCCCTCCCTCTATCCCATTTGGGGGTTAGGATGGCATTCCAGTCCCCAACTAAGATTAGCCGTGTTGAATGCACCATGAAGGGCTCCAACAGCCGAAAGAAAGAGACACGCTCACCTTGAACATTGGGCGCATAAACCGCAATCAGCCGGAACGACTTGCTTTTCACTGCAATATCGGCCACGATCAGCCGGCCCTCGGCACCGACATGGACAAGGTCAACCCTCGCGTCCAGGGTACGCTTAACCAGCAAAGAAACACCTCTGGCCCGCCGGCTCCCATATGCTGAATAAACGACAAAGTCGTCATCCAGCACACACGAGTCGACTTCGCAAACAAAGTGAGTCTCTTGGATCGCGGCCACATCCACGCCGTACGACAAGAGGTCACGAAGCAGGCGAGCCGCCTTGCCCCGATCCCTCAGGCCATACGCATTCAAACTGGCTATCTTGATAGACATTTCTTAGGCCTGAAAAGAGAACAAGAAAAAACATGCAACAACGGCTCTAATCACATACGGGGAAAAAATCTCTGGTGGATGGGACCCCGACGGACTGTCCTAGGGACCCTGTACCTATATCGGACGTAATTCGTCCGTCCAGGACAATACCGCCGACGTCCGTTGGATAAATTAATTTTACCACCCTATATAAGCAGGGGTGGAGTAATACGGGGAACCTCCCCGAACAATTTTTAGCCATTTTTCTTAGCTCTGGTGAATGTTCTTTGACCATATTTAAATTGGTATAATGCTTCTGGACCTCTGCGATATGGTCCCAGACCCGCAGGTTCCCCCCGGTATTCCTAACCAGGGTGATGACACCTGGGGCCTGGGCAAAGTTCCTCGGGTCTTCCGTAGAGAGACCCTTCACAGAGGTCAATTTTAAAAGAGGCTTCAGTAGCCTTCGTCGCTGGGAAGACCACTCCTCCGAAATATTTTCTGGAACCTTCATCAGGGCATCCCCACGCGGGAGGGCATTTTTTTTCTTAGCCCGAGAGGGAGTGGGATTAGGAGAAGGGGAGGGAGTAGGAGTTATGGCACTAGCTTTTGCCAAGGGGGTCAGTTTAAAAACTGGGGACTGGGAAGCCTTAAGCGGGGAAGCGGGAAGGCTTCTTGCCTTGTCCGCATAAGTCCTTCTTACGGGGGACACCGGTAGAGACGAGCATTTCTCTTTGTGCACTTTTCTCTCTCTGCTCCTGCTTCTCCGCCGGGACTTTGGGCTGTCGTGCTCTTCCTCCGCTTCCTCGTCTCTCCCACGTTTGAGAGACGCTGCCCTATCCACCTCCATCTCCATATTGGGTGCGGGGCTCTTTTCCTTACGGGAACCCCTTTCCGGTTGGGCTGGCGACCTCTTCACCGGTGTCTCCTTCACCGGGGTCTCCTTCATCTTAGCCGGCGTTTTGGCAGGTGGCAGCACCTTCGCCGGGGATGGTGTTTTATTCTTCTTCCTGCCTACCACCTGCCATTCGCCTTCCTTGTTGGCAGCTGGAGCCGGTGCTGGTGATGCCGTCTTTGGTGTTGCCGTCTTCGGTTTGCCTTGCTCCTGCTGTGGCTGCTTGGCTGGTTGGGCCTTTGGGGCAGGATTCTTGGTGGGGCAGGTTTTTGCTACATGTTCCGCCGCCCCGCAGACCCAACAGCACGGTTTTCTTCCTTCAACAATTATGAATATTACGCGACCCCTGCAGGTGAGGATGTTAGGAATTTTGGGAATGTTTTCCTTCGTTATAGTCACCTGCAGGGTCATGTCGCCTGTCAAGATACCTGCTCTGGACCGCAGCGAGGAAACACAGGCCACCTTTCCATAATGGGCGAAAAAGGCACCTATGTGGTCCTCCGCAATGTCCATGGGGACGCCATGCAGGGTAACCTTGATTTTTTTGGTCCCCATATACTCAGTGTGGAGTTGGAGCGTTTTTGTCTCCAGAACTACCCCAATTAGTCTTTTGGCTTCGTCCGCTGAAGCCAGCAGGACGTCCCACATGGCATTGCTCTTCCTCGCCACGGCCCTAGCATTTAGTTTCAGAGCTGATAACGCCTCCTCAAAAACTTCTCTGGTTACTCCCACCAATTTGTGCGTCTTAATATCCTTCGTTATCAGCGTGATGATCCGCACTTCTATTTGCGCTAGTTGTTCCGGAACTGAGACTAGCTCAGTTCCCTTAATGTACTGCGCATATTTCGCTTTCATCTCGTCATAAAAATCTTCATTCTTCATAACGATCTTTCCCCCTGTCCACCCCGAGGTCGATGGTTTGGGGGATGCTGCTGCTGCTACGGACGCTACGGAGGGTGACTCCCGTGGCGGTAGTTGCCAGTCACCCTCCTTTCCTCCCACCGAGGCCGTGGTGGGAGGAACTACTTCCCCAGGCCCTTCCGAGGCCATGCCTCCCAAGAGGCCGAACCACGGACGCTTGTCTTCCGGCGTTTCGCGTTTTACCGCTACTTTTGCGCGGGCCTGAGCAATAAACTTAGGCTGGAACACAATTGTCCAGGAAACAAAGAGCTAGTAAATATCACTATGGAACAGATACTACACTTTGATCCTCTGCCATTTACCACACAACACAAGATTGGTAGGAATTGGCTAGTTTTATTTATTCTTTAAATACAAAGAATTATGGCACAAGGCCGAAAACTGGGAGGGGGAACAAAACTTGGGGTGGTCTTCAGTACACTATCTTATACCTAGCTAATCGGATTCACGACCCATACATACGTTACAATTTTCTCAATCACCATAAGAATTTGTCCATCAACACTCATACATATCGTACACCAAAATACCGCAAACTCCATACCAGGGACCTACAAAACGCCCCAAATGTACATAAAAATTTGTAACTATTTACAAATATAATACAAAAATAGATTTAAAAATTTATACATGAAATGACATGATGGGAAGGGGGAATGAAGAAACAAAAATCCCCAAAACAAAAACAATGTCAAATGAAAACATATACATAGTGTTAGTAAGACCCAAACACACCCTCATAATTAAAGAGGCCACTGTATTCTGCCTTAAAAGGCAAAATCAAGTAGCTCTTTCTACAGGGGATGGGAGAAGCAGGTTAAAATAAATTGGACTGGGGAATATATAAGGCTGACCCAGCCGAGAGTAAAACGGGACAAAATAACGATGGACAAAGGGGATCTCGAACTGGATCATAACAAAAGTATTGGAGCCGGGAACAGGCTAGGACAACCCATACACTCACATTAACTAGGTACACAAAAGAATATCTACCTTAACCACGGGAAGGGTTCCAAAGGAATCCCCCCCGATGTGATTAGCAGATCTAAAAAAGAAAATCAAGGCTAGCCCCGGTCACACGAACCAGGCTCGCTGCATGTATCCACCTTTCGCAAAAGTCTGTCGGGTGCAGCCGTTTCCGTTCAGTTCTAATCTTCATTTTGAGCTGGTGCTCAAAATATCGGATTAGATCCTGATCCGAAAGACGACCGCCCCGCAAGACTTCCTCCAGTCGCGTCGTCCATATCACCATTCTAGCCGAAGCCAGCAGCGTCAGAAACACCATCCGCTTCACTCCAGAGTACGGGGGCAACACATTGTCCACAGCGTATGCGCGATCAATGAGCACGAGCTCCCGCGGCGCGATACGAGCAGTCAACTCGCCGACACGCGCCCACAACGGGCGAACGCGCGAACAATGGAAGAAGGCGTGCGCAGACGTCTCCTTGATTCCAAGGTTGCAACGTTCACAATCTGGCAAATCCGCCAGGCCCATTGCGAAACGCTTGTCATTGAGAGACAAACCATTCCGAGCCAATCGCCAGGTCAGAGAAAACTCAGAGTTGCTGAGCCAATCTGCACCTGGCGCCCAAGACCAATGAGAGCGGTACTCCACTCTCGACATGCCGAGCTTACTCCACAGCTTATCCTTCACGGCACCCTCCACTAATCCCCGATAGAAGATTTTCCTAGGCTGTGAAAGGTCACTGGACCGTGGAATGGCCTGTAAAGCCGCCAGACATTCGAGCAGGAATTTCGGTCGCACCCAAGGCCTGACGGTCAGCCATAGGGTCGGGGGCGTGATGGTAAGGCAAGGGAACATGTCCCTCACTACCCCCGCAAGCAACCGATCTTCCTCCAACGCGCGCCTGAGGAATGCCAACCTTGAAGCGAGCACGTGGCTCCTCAAGTGTGGCATCCCCAGACCCCCTTGACACGGACGGAGGCAACAGACTCCTTTGTCGACCATGTGTTTGCGTCCTCTCCACAGACAGGAGAATAGCAAACGCTCGAGCGCCTTCTCATGATCGTCACAAAGGGGAAGTACTGACAGCCGGTAAAGGATCATGGGAAAGAGGTATGTGTTACACACCTCCGCCAAGCCCTTCACGGAGAGACCCCGTCGACGCCAAATCTTGACCGACGCGCCGACCTTTGCCAGTACTTCTGACCAGTTTTTCTCCAGCTGTAAGTCCGGACCGAACCAAACTCCGAGGAGCTTGACCGGCCCGTCCGTCCAGCTGAAGGGCCCCGGGAGGGAAACTCCCTTCCAGGCACCTAACCGCAAGCCGGATGACTTGTCGCAGTTAATTCTGGCCCCTGTCACCTTCTCGTACCGTACAAGCGCCTGGTGTACCGCCTCTATGTCCCTGCGGGAGGACACAAAGGTCGTTACGTCATCGGCGTACGCAGAAACCCTGGCTCGAGCTCCGCCAGGGACTTCAATTCCACGCAGGACCGGACTGCCCGTCTCGTCCCTTAGCCTGCGAAGGAGGGGCTCCAAACACAGGACATAAAGGAGAGAAGACAGTGGACAACCCTGTCGGACCGACCTAGACAGCGCGAAAGCGCCCGACAGCTTCCCGTTCACCTGTACCACAGCCTTGGGGGAGCGATACAGAAGGCTAATCCAGCGGCTGAAGTCGGGTTTGAATCCGGCGGCCTGCAGGACAGCAGCCAGGTAGCCATGGTCAATCCTATCAAATGCCTTGGACTGATCTAAATTGATCAGCGCGGCCTCATCGTCGTCTTCTACACCCTCTATGATCGTGCGAATCAAGTGCAGGTTGCTCTGAATTGTTCTCCCCTTCACAGAACAAGTCTGATCCGGTTCCAACAGAGACTCGGCAACTAGCTGCAAGCGATTCGTCAGGATCTTGGCCAAAATCTTTAACTCTGTGTTTAGCAGAGTTATGGGCCTGTAGTCATCTAGTTCCCTCCCAACCTTCTTGCCTTTTCTCAACAGCGTGATCACGCCCCTGGTGATCCGACCGGGGATGGACCCCTGCCGAAACCAGTGGTTGAACACGACAGCCAAGAGCGGGACAAAAAGGTGCGACATCCTCAAGTACAATTCATAGGGCAAACCATCCAAACCTGGCGACTTGCCACTGCCGACCTTCTTCAAAGCCACGTAGATTTCGTCCTCCGTAATCTCCCCTTCGCAGCTAGCCGCTTCAGCCGGCGAAAGCCGGGGAAAGTCAGCCAAATAGCTGCGAAACTCCTCGTCACGGAGACCAGGCTCCTTGGTAAATCGGTGCTCGAAATGCCGCCGGAACGCCTCGCACATGTCGTCGGTCGACCTAAGGAGATGTCCCTCCGGGTCGCGTACCTCTCGAATGTACCGGTCGCCGGCTCGGCGAATTTCTTCCTTGCGCAGTTCCGCGCCCATTTTCACAGCTTCGGAAGACATCTTGCTTAACTTAGCCCTAATTACCTGGCCCATGTAGCGCCCGCTAGTCGAACGCTCCAGGGCCTCCCTGGCTAAGGCTATTTCTAGGGAATCCCCACCAGCCTCCGCCCGGGCGAAATTAGCTCTAAGTGTCTTTGCCTCCGCAGCCTTATCTAGGTTGAGCCGCTGGCTATATTTGGTGGCGAAAGACCTAATGGAGTCCTTAAGACTAACCCACCACTTACTCCCAATGACTCGCCCAATTAACGCCCGCTGAACTAGTTTTGTCAGCTGGTCACGAAAGTCCCGCCTGTCCAGTAAGGACTGGTTGAACTTCCAATAACCGGCCAACCTAGGCCTAAAATCTAACACCACACGGGCACAAACGAGTTTGTGATCCGTGTAGCCTAACCAGTGGAACGTTGGACATTCTAAGAAGTCTATGTCGGCTTCTCTCACTAACACCCTATCCAGGTACGCTGATACCCGGGTAGAGGGCCAACTACGCGTCCACGTCCACATGCTCCCTTCCGGATGATCGACCCGGTATCTATCGACGAGACCAAAATCGCCGACAAGATTGACCAGGCTACGATCACCACTCCACCCGCTAGCGCCCCTCCCTCTATCCCATTTGGGGGTTAGGATGGCATTCCAGTCCCCAACTAAGATTAGCCGTGTTGAATGCACCATGAAGGGCTCCAACAGCCGAAAGAAAGAGACACGCTCACCTTGAACATTGGGCGCATAAACCGCAATCAGCCGGAACGACTTGCTTTTCACTGCAATATCGGCCACGATCAGCCGGCCCTCGGCACCGACATGGACAAGGTCAACCCTCGCGTCCAGGGTACGCTTAACCAGCAAAGAAACACCTCTGGCCCGCCGGCTCCCATATGCTGAATAAACGACAAAGTCGTCATCCAGCACACACGAGTCGACTTCGCAAACAAAGTGAGTCTCTTGGATCGCGGCCACATCCACGCCGTACGACAAGAGGTCACGAAGCAGGCGAGCCGCCTTGCCCCGATCCCTCAGGCCATACGCATTCAAACTGGCTATCTTGATAGACATTTCTTAGGCCTGAAAAGAGAACAAGAAAAAACATGCAACAACGGCTCTAATCACATACGGGGAAAAAATCTCTGGTGGATGGGACCCCGACGGACTGTCCTAGGGACCCTGTACCTATATCGGACGTAATTCGTCCGTCCAGGACAATACCGCCGACGTCCGTTGGATAAATTAATTTTACCACCCTATATAAGCAGGGGTGGAGTAATACGGGGAACCTCCCCGAACAATTTTTAGCCATTTTTCTTAGCTCTGGTGAATGTTCTTTGACCATATTTAAATTGGTATAATGCTTCTGGACCTCTGCGATATGGTCCCAGACCCGCAGGTTCCCCCCGGTATTCCTAACCAGGGTGATGACACCTGGGGCCTGGGCAAAGTTCCTCGGGTCTTCCGTAGAGAGACCCTTCACAGAGGTCAATTTTAAAAGAGGCTTCAGTAGCCTTCGTCGCTGGGAAGACCACTCCTCCGAAATATTTTCTGGAACCTTCATCAGGGCATCCCCACGCGGGAGGGCATTTTTTTTCTTAGCCCGAGAGGGAGTGGGATTAGGAGAAGGGGAGGGAGTAGGAGTTATGGCACTAGCTTTTGCCAAGGGGGTCAGTTTAAAAACTGGGGACTGGGAAGCCTTAAGCGGGGAAGCGGGAAGGCTTCTTGCCTTGTCCGCATAAGTCCTTCTTACGGGGGACACCGGTAGAGACGAGCATTTCTCTTTGTGCACTTTTCTCTCTCTGCTCCTGCTTCTCCGCCGGGACTTTGGGCTGTCGTGCTCTTCCTCCGCTTCCTCGTCTCTCCCACGTTTGAGAGACGCTGCCCTATCCACCTCCATCTCCATATTGGGTGCGGGGCTCTTTTCCTTACGGGAACCCCTTTCCGGTTGGGCTGGCGACCTCTTCACCGGTGTCTCCTTCACCGGGGTCTCCTTCATCTTAGCCGGCGTTTTGGCAGGTGGCAGCACCTTCGCCGGGGATGGTGTTTTATTCTTCTTCCTGCCTACCACCTGCCATTCGCCTTCCTTGTTGGCAGCTGGAGCCGGTGCTGGTGATGCCGTCTTTGGTGTTGCCGTCTTCGGTTTGCCTTGCTCCTGCTGTGGCTGCTTGGCTGGTTGGGCCTTTGGGGCAGGATTCTTGGTGGGGCAGGTTTTTGCTACATGTTCCGCCGCCCCGCAGACCCAACAGCACGGTTTTCTTCCTTCAACAATTATGAATATTACGCGACCCCTGCAGGTGAGGATGTTAGGAATTTTGGGAATGTTTTCCTTCGTTATAGTCACCTGCAGGGTCATGTCGCCTGTCAAGATACCTGCTCTGGACCGCAGCGAGGAAACACAGGCCACCTTTCCATAATGGGCGAAAAAGGCACCTATGTGGTCCTCCGCAATGTCCATGGGGACGCCATGCAGGGTAACCTTGATTTTTTTGGTCCCCATATACTCAGTGTGGAGTTGGAGCGTTTTTGTCTCCAGAACTACCCCAATTAGTCTTTTGGCTTCGTCCGCTGAAGCCAGCAGGACGTCCCACATGGCATTGCTCTTCCTCGCCACGGCCCTAGCATTTAGTTTCAGAGCTGATAACGCCTCCTCAAAAACTTCTCTGGTTACTCCCACCAATTTGTGCGTCTTAATATCCTTCGTTATCAGCGTGATGATCCGCACTTCTATTTGCGCTAGTTGTTCCGGAACTGAGACTAGCTCAGTTCCCTTAATGTACTGCGCATATTTCGCTTTCATCTCGTCATAAAAATCTTCATTCTTCATAACGATCTTTCCCCCTGTCCACCCCGAGGTCGATGGTTTGGGGGATGCTGCTGCTGCTACGGACGCTACGGAGGGTGACTCCCGTGGCGGTAGTTGCCAGTCACCCTCCTTTCCTCCCACCGAGGCCGTGGTGGGAGGAACTACTTCCCCAGGCCCTTCCGAGGCCATGCCTCCCAAGAGGCCGAACCACGGACGCTTGTCTTCCGGCGTTTCGCGTTTTACCGCTACTTTTGCGCGGGCCTGAGCAATAAACTTAGGCTGGAACACAATTGTCCAGGAAACAAAGAGCTAGTAAATATCACTATGGAACAGATACTACACTTTGATCCTCTGCCATTTACCACACAACACAAGATTGGTAGGAATTGGCTAGTTTTATTTATTCTTTAATTACAAAGAATTGTGGCACAAGGCCGAAAAATGGGTGGGGGGTACAAAACTTGGGGTGGTCTTCAGTACTCTATCTTATACCTAGCTAATCGGATTCACGACCCTTGCATACGTTACAATTTTCTCAATCACCATAAGAATTTGTCCATCAACACTCATACATATCGTACACCAAAATACCGCAAAAACCATACCAGGGACCTACAAAACGCCCCAAATGTACATAAAAATTTGTGACTATTTACAAATATAATACAAAAATAGATTTAAAAATTTGTGCATGAAATGACATGATGGGAAGGGGGAATGAAGAAACAAAAAACCCCAAACTAAAAACAATTTCAAATGAACATCATATACATAGTGTTAGTAAGACCCAAACACACCCTCATAATTAAAGAGGCCACTGTATTCTGCCTTAAAAGGCAAAATCAAGTAGCTCTCTTTCTACAGGGGATGGGAGAAGCAGGTTAAAATAAATTGGACTGGGGAATATATAAGGCTGACCCAGCCGAGAGTAAAACGGGACAAAATAACGATGGACAAAGGGGATCTCGAACTGGATCATAACAAAAGTATTGGAGCCGGGAACAGGCTAGGACAACCCATACACTCACATTAACTAGGTACACAAAAGAATATCTACCTTAACCACGGGAAGGGTTCCAAAGGAATCCCCCCCGATGTGATTAGCAGATCTAAAAAAGAAAATCAAGGCTAGCCCCGGTCACACGAACCAGGCTCGCTGCATGTATCCACCTTTCGCAAAAGTCTGTCGGGTGCAGCCGTTTCCGTTCAGTTCTAATCTTCATTTTGAGCTGGTGCTCAAAATATCGGATTAGATCCTGATCCGAAAGACGACCGCCCCGCAAGACTTCCTCCAGTCGCGTCGTCCATATCACCATTCTAGCCGAAGCCAGCAGCGTCAGAAACACCATCCGCTTCACTCCAGAGTACGGGGGCAACACATTGTCCACAGCGTATGCGCGATCAATGAGCACGAGCTCCCGCGGCGCGATACGAGCAGTCAACTCGCCGACACGCGCCCACAACGGGCGAACGCGCGAACAATGGAAGAAGGCGTGCGCAGACGTCTCCTTGATTCCAAGGTTGCAACGTTCACAATCTGGCAAATCCGCCAGGCCCATTGCGAAACGCTTGTCATTGAGAGACAAACCATTCCGAGCCAATCGCCAGGTCAGAGAAAACTCAGAGTTGCTGAGCCAATCTGCACCTGGCGCCCAAGACCAATGAGAGCGGTACTCCACTCTCGACATGCCGAGCTTACTCCACAGCTTATCCTTCACGGCACCCTCCACTAATCCCCGATAGAAGATTTTCCTAGGCTGTGAAAGGTCACTGGACCGTGGAATGGCCTGTAAAGCCGCCAGACATTCGAGCAGGAATTTCGGTCGCACCCAAGGCCTGACGGTCAGCCATAGGGTCGGGGGCGTGATGGTAAGGCAAGGGAACATGTCCCTCACTACCCCCGCAAGCAACCGATCTTCCTCCAACGCGCGCCTGAGGAATGCCAACCTTGAAGCGAGCACGTGGCTCCTCAAGTGTGGCATCCCCAGACCCCCTTGACACGGACGGAGGCAACAGACTCCTTTGTCGACCATGTGTTTGCGTCCTCTCCACAGACAGGAGAATAGCAAACGCTCGAGCGCCTTCTCATGATCGTCACAAAGGGGAAGTACTGACAGCCGGTAAAGGATCATGGGAAAGAGGTATGTGTTACACACCTCCGCCAAGCCCTTCACGGAGAGACCCCGTCGACGCCAAATCTTGACCGACGCGCCGACCTTTGCCAGTACTTCTGACCAGTTTTTCTCCAGCTGTAAGTCCGGACCGAACCAAACTCCGAGGAGCTTGACCGGCCCGTCCGTCCAGCTGAAGGGCCCCGGGAGGGAAACTCCCTTCCAGGCACCTAACCGCAAGCCGGATGACTTGTCGCAGTTAATTCTGGCCCCTGTCACCTTCTCGTACCGTACAAGCGCCTGGTGTACCGCCTCTATGTCCCTGCGGGAGGACACAAAGGTCGTTACGTCATCGGCGTACGCAGAAACCCTGGCTCGAGCTCCGCCAGGGACTTCAATTCCACGCAGGACCGGACTGCCCGTCTCGTCCCTTAGCCTGCGAAGGAGGGGCTCCAAACACAGGACATAAAGGAGAGAAGACAGTGGACAACCCTGTCGGACCGACCTAGACAGCGCGAAAGCGCCCGACAGCTTCCCTGTTCACCTGTACCACAGCCTTGGGGGAGCGATACAGAAGGCTAATCCAGCGGCTGAAGTCGGGTTTGAATCCGGCGGCCTGCAGGACAGCAGCCAGGTAGCCATGGTCAATCCTATCAAATGCCTTGGACTGATCTAAATTGATCAGCGCGGCCTCATCGTCGTCTTCTACACCCTCTATGATCGTGCGAATCAAGTGCAGGTTGCTCTGAATTGTTCTCCCCTTCACAGAACAAGTCTGATCCGGTTCCAACAGAGACTCGGCAACTAGCTGCAAGCGATTCGTCAGGATCTTGGCCAAAATCTTTAACTCTGTGTTTAGCAGAGTTATGGGCCTGTAGTCATCTAGTTCCCTCCCAACCTTCTTGCCTTTTCTCAACAGCGTGATCACGCCCCTGGTGATCCGACCGGGGATGGACCCCTGCCGAAACCAGTGGTTGAACACGACAGCCAAGAGCGGGACAAAAAGGTGCGACATCCTCAAGTACAATTCATAGGGCAAACCATCCAAACCTGGCGACTTGCCACTGCCGACCTTCTTCAAAGCCACGTAGATTTCGTCCTCCGTAATCTCCCCTTCGCAGCTAGCCGCTTCAGCCGGCGAAAGCCGGGGAAAGTCAGCCAAATAGCTGCGAAACTCCTCGTCACGGAGACCAGGCTCCTTGGTAAATCGGTGCTCGAAATGCCGCCGGAACGCCTCGCACATGTCGTCGGTCGACCTAAGGAGATGTCCCTCCGGGTCGCTTACCTCTCGAATGTACCGGTCGCCGGCTCGGCGAATTTCTTCCTTGCGCAGTTCCGCGCCCATTTTCACAGCTTCGGAAGACATCTTGCTTAACTTAGCCCTAATTACCTGGCCCATGTAGCGCCCGCTAGTCGAACGCTCCAGGGCCTCCCTGGCTAAGGCTATTTCTAGGGAATCCCCACCAGCCTCCGCCCGGGCGAAATTAGCTCTAAGTGTCTTTGCCTCCGCAGCCTTATCTAGGTTGAGCCGCTGGCTATATTTGGTGGCGAAAGACCTAATGGAGTCCTTAAGACTAACCCACCACTTACTCCCAATGACTCGCCCAATTAACGCCCGCTGAACTAGTTTTGTCAGCTGGTCACGAAAGTCCCGCCTGTCCAGTAAGGACTGGTTGAACTTCCAATAACCAGCCAACCTAGGCCTAAAATCTAACACCACACGGGCACAAACGAGTTTGTGATCCGTGTAGCCTAACCAGTGGAACGTTGGACATTCTAAGAAGTCTATGTCGGCTTCTCTCACTAACACCCTATCCAGGTACGCTGATACCCGGGTAGAGGGCCAACTACGCGTCCACGTCCACATGCTCCTTCCGGGTGATCGACCCGGTATCTATCGACGAGACCAAAATCGCCGACAAGATTGACCAGGCTACGATCACCACTCCACCCGCTAGCGCCCCTCCCTCTATCCCATTTGGGGGTTAGGATGGCATTCCAGTCCCCAACTAAGATTAGCCGTGTTGAATGCACCATGAAGGGCTCCAACAGCCGAAAGAAAGAGACACGCTCACCTTGAACATTGGGCGCATAAACCGCAATCAGCCGGAACGACTTGCTTTTCACTGCAATATCGGCCACGATCAGCCGGCCCTCGGCACCGACATGGACAAGGTCAACCCTCGCGTCCAGGGTACGCTTAACCAGCAAAGAAACACCTCTGGCCCGCCGGCTCCCATATGCTGAATAAACGACAAAGTCGCTAGACAGCACACACGAGTCGACTTCGCAAACAAAGTGAGTCTCTTGGATCGCGGCCACATCCACGCCGTACGACAAGAGGTCACGAAGCAGGCGAGCCGCCTTACCCCGATCCCTCAGGCCATACGCATTCAGACTGGCTATCTTGATAGACATTTCTTAGGCCTGAAAAAGAGAAACAGAAAAAACATGCAACAACGGCTCTAATCACATACGGGGAAAAAATCTCTGGTGGCTGGGACCCCGACGGCCTGTCCTAGGGACCCTGTACCTATATCGGACGTAATTCGTCCGTCCAGGACAATACCGCCGACGTCCGTAGGATAAATTAATTTTACCACCCTATATAAGCAGGGGTGGAGTAATACGGGGAACCTCCCCGAACAATTTTTAGCCATTTTTCTCAGCTCTGGTGAATGTTCTTTGACCATATTTAAATTGGTATAATGCTTCTGGACCTCTGCGATATGGTCCCAGACCCGCAGGTTCCCCCCGGTATTCCTAACCAGGGTGATGACACCTGGGGCCTGGGCAAAGTTCCTCGGGTCTTCCGTAGAGAGACCCTTCACAGAGGTCAATTTTAAAAGAGGCTTCAGTAGCCTTCGTCGCTGGGAAGACCACTCCTCCGAAATATTTTCTGGAACCTTCATCAGGGCATCCCCACGCGGGAGGGCATTTTTTTTCTTAGCCCGAGAGGGAGTGGGAGTAGGAGAAGGGGAGGGAGTAGGAGTTATGGCACTAGCTTTTGCCAAGGGGGTCAGTTTAAAAACTGGGGACTGGGAAGCCTTAAGCGGGGAAGCGGGAAGGCTTCTTGCCTTGTCCGCATAAGTCCTTCTTACGGGGGACACCGGTAGAGACGAGCATTTCTCTTTGTGCACTTTTCTCTCTCTGCTCCTGCTTCTCCGCCGGGACTTTGGGCTGTCGTGCTCTTCCTCCGCTTCCTCGTCTCTCCCACGTTTGAGAGACGCTGCCCTATCCACCTCCATCTCCATATTGGGTGCGGGGCTCTTTTCCTTACGGGAACCCCTTTCCGGTTGGGCTGGCGACCTCTTCACCGGTGTCTCCTTCACCGGGGTCTCCTTCATCTTAGCCGGCGTTTTGGCAGGTGGCAGCACCTTCGCCGGGGATGGTGTTTTATTCTTCTTCCTGCCTACCACCTGCCATTCGCCTTCCTTGTTGGCAGCTGGAGCCGGTGCTGGTGATGCCGTCTTTGGTGTTGCCGTCTTCGGTTTGCCTTGCTCCTGCTGTGGCTGCTTGGCTGGTTGGGCCTTTGGGGCAGGATTCTTGGTGGGGCAGGTTTTTGCTACATGTTCCGCCGCCCCGCAGACCCAACAGCACGGTTTTCTTCCTTCAACAATTATGAATATTACGCGACCCCTGCAGGTGAGGATGTTAGGAATTTTGGGAATGTTTTCCTTCGTTATAGTCACCTGCAGGGTCATGTCGCCTGTCAAGATACCTGCTCTGGACCGCAGCGAGGAAACACAGGCCACCTTTCCATAATGGGCGAAAAAGGCACCTATGTGGTCCTCCGCAATGTCCATGGGGACGCCATGCAGGGTAACCTTGATTTTTTTGGTTCCCATATACTCAGTGTGGAGTTGGAGCGTTTTTGTCTCCAGAACTACCCCAATTAGTCTTTTGGCTTCCTCCGCTGATGCCAGCAGGACGTCCCACATGGCACTGCTCCTCCTCGCCACGGCCCTAGCATTTAGTTTCAGAGCTGATAACGCCTCCTCAAAAACTTCTCTGGTTACTCCCACCAATTTGTGCGTCTTAATATCCTTCGTTATCAGCGTGATGATCCGCACTTCTATTTGCGCTAGTTGTTCCGGAACTGAGACCAGCTCAGTTCCCTTAATATACTGCGCATATTTCGCTTTCATCTCGTCATAAAAATCTTCATTCTTCATAACGATCTTTCCCCCTGTCCACCCCGAGGTCGATGGTTTGGGGGATGCTGCTGCTGCTACGGACGCTACGGAGGGTGACTCCCGTGGCGGTAGTTGCCAGTCACCCTCCTTTCCTCCCACCGAGGCCGTGGTGGGAGGAACTACTTCCCCAGGCCCTTCCGAGGCCATGCCTCCCAAGAGGCCGAACCACGGACGCTTGTCTTCCGGCGTTTCGCGTTTTACCGCTACTTTTGCGCGGGCCTGAGCAATAAACTTAGGCTGGAACACAATTGTCCAGGAAACAAAGAGCTAGTAAATATCACTATGGAACAGATACTACACTTTGATCCTCTGCCATTTACCACACAACACAAGATTGGTAGGAATTGGCTAGTTTTATTTATCTTGTTTACAAGATTATGGCACAAGGCCAAAAGAAGGGAGGGGGAACAAAACTCGGGTTGGTCTTCAATACTCTATCTTATACCTAGCTAATCTGATTCACGACCCATGCATACGTTACAATAGTTCTCATTCACCATAAGAATTTGTCCATCAACACTCGTACTTATCTAGCACCAAAATGCCACAAAAACCATACCAGGGCTCTAAAAACGCCCCAAATGTACATAAAAATTTATTCACAAATATAATACAAAAATAGATTTAAAAATTTGTACATGAAATGATATGAAGGGAAGGGGTACATGAAGAAACAAAAAATCCCCAAAACAAAAAATAATTTCAAATGAATATATACACATTGTGTTAGTAAGACCCAAACACACCCTCATAATTAAAGAGGCCACTGTATTCTGCCTTGAAAGACAAAATCAAGCAGCTCTCTTTCTACGGGGAAAGGGGAAGCAGGTTACAAAATAAATGGGACTGGAGACAATATAAGGCTGACCCAGCCGAGAATGTAACGGGACAAAATAACAATGGACATTGGGGATCTCGAACTGGATCATAACAAAAGCAATAGGGCCGGGAACAGGCCGGGACAAACACAATCACTCCCATTAACTAGGTATACAAAAGACTTCTAACCTTAACCAAGGGAAGGGTTCCAAAGGAATCCCCCCCGATGCGATTAGCAGATCTAAAAAAGAAAATCAAGGCTAGCCCCGGTCACGCGAACCAGGCTCGCTGCATACACCCACCTTTCGCTGAACTCTGTCGGGTGCAGTCGTTTCCGTTCAGTTCTAATCTTCATTTTGAGCTGATGCTCAAAATATCGGATTAGATCCTGATCCGAAAGACGGCCGCCCCGCAAGACTTCCTCCAGTCGCGTCGTCCATATCACCATTCTAGCCGAGGCCAGCAGCGACAGAAACACCATCCGTTTCACTCTAGAGTACGGGGGCAACACATTGTCCACAGCGTATGCGCGATCAATGAGCACGAGCTCCCGCGGCTCGATACGAGCAGTCAACTCGCCGACACGCGCCCACAACGGGCGAACGCGCGAACAATGGAAGAAGGCGTGCGCAGACGTCTCCTTAATTCCAAGGTTGCAACGTTCACAATCTGGCAAATCCGCCAGGCCCATTGCGAAACGCTTGTCATTGAGAGACAAACCATTCCGAGCCAATCGCCAGGTCAGAGAAAACTCAGAGTTGCTGAGCCAATCCGCACCTGGCGCCCAAGACCAATGAGAGCTGTATTCCACTCTCGACATGCCGAGCTTACTCCACAGCTTATCCTTCACGGCACCCTCCACTAATCCCCGATAGAAGATTTTCCTAGGCTGTGAAAGGTCACTGGACCGTGGAATGGCCTGCAAGGCCTCCAGACATTCGAGAAGGAATTTCGGTCGCACCCAAGGCCTGACGGTCAGCCATAGGGTCGGGGGAGTGATGGTAAGGCAAGGGAACATGTCCCTCACTACCCCCGCAAGCAACCGATCTTCCTCCAACGCGCGCCTGAGGAATGCCAACCTTGAAGCGAGCACGTGGCTCCTCAAGTGTGGCATCCCCAGACCCCCTTGACACGGACGGAGGCAACAGACTCCTTTGTCGACCATGTGTTTGCGTCCTCTCCAAAGACAGGAGAATAGCAAACGCTCGAGCGCCTTCTCATGATCGTCACAAAGGGGAAGTACTGACAGCCGGTAAAGGATCATGGGAAAGAGGTATGTGTTACACACCTCCGCCAAGCCCTTCACGGAGAGACCCCGTCGACGCCAAATCTTGACCGACGCGCCGACCTTTGCCAGTATTTCTGACCAGTTTTTCTCCAGCTGTAAGTCCGGACCGAACCAAATTCCGAGGATTTTGACCGGCCCGTCCGTCCAGCTGAAGGGCCCCGGGAGGGAAACACCCTTCCAGGCACCTAACCGCAAGCCGGAAGACTTGTCGCGGTTAATTCTGGCCCCTGTCACCTTCTCGTACCGTTCAAGCGCCTGTTGTACCGCCTCTATGTCCCTGCGGGAGGACACAAAGGTCGTTACGTCATCGGCGTACGCGGAAACCCTGGCTCGAGCGCCACCAGGGACAGCGATTCCACGTAGGACCGGACTGCCAGTCTCGTCCCTTAGCCTGCGAAGGAGGGGCTCCAACGCGAGGACATAAAGGAGAGACGACAGTGGACAACCCTGTCGGACCGACCTAGACAGCGCGAAAGCGCCCGACAGCTTCCCGTTCACCTGTACCACAGCCCGGGGGGAGCGATACAGAAGGCTAATCCAGCGGCTGAAGTCGGGTTTGAATCCGGCGGCCTGCAGGACAGCAGCCAGGTAGCCATGGTCAATCCTATCAAATGCCTTGGACTGATCCAAATTGATCAGCGCGGCTTCATCGTCGTCTTCTACACCCTCTATGATCGTGCGGATCAAGTGCAGGTTGCTCTGAATTGTTCGTCCCTTCACAGAACAAGTCTGATCCGGTTCCAACAGAGACTCGGCAACTAGCTGCAAGCGATTCGTCAGGATCTTGGCCAAAATCTTTAACTCTGTGTTTAGCAGAGTTATGGGCCTGTAATCATCTAAATCCCTCCCAACCTTCTTGCCTTTTCTCAACAGCGTGATCACGCCCCTGGTGATCCGACCGGGGATGGACCCCTGCCGAAACCAGTGGTTGAACACGACAGCCAAGAGCGGGACAAAAAGGTGCGACATCCTCAAGTACAATTCATAGGGCAAACCATCCAAACCTGGCGACTTGCCACTGCCGACCTTCTTCAAAGCCGCGTAGATTTCGTCCTCCGTAATCTCCCCTTCACAGCTAGCCGCTTCAGCCGGCAAAAGCCGGGGAAAATCAGCCAAATAGCTGTGAAACTCCTCGTCGCGGAGACCAGGCTCCTTGGTAAAACGGTGTTCGAAATGCCGCCGGAACGCCTCGCACATGTCGTTGGTGGACCTAAGGAGATGTCCCTCCGGGTCGCGCACCTCTCGAATGTACCGGTCGCCGGCCTGGCGAATTTCTTCCTTGCGCAATTCTGCGCCCATTTTCACAGCTTCGGAAGACATCTTGCTTAACTTAGCCCTAATTACCTGGCCCATGTAGCGCTCGCTAGTCGAACGCTCCAGGGCCTCCCTGGACTAAGGCTATCTCTAGGGAATCCCCACCAGCCTCCGCCCGGGCGAAATTAGCTCTAAGTGTCTTTGCCTCCGCAGCCTTATCTAGGTTGAGCCACTGGCTATATTTGGTGGCGAAAGACCTAATGGAGTCCTTAAGACTAACCCACCACTTACTCCCAATGACTCGCCCAATTAACGCCCGCTGAACTAGTTTTGTCAGCTGGTCACGAAAGTCCCGCCTGTCCAGTAAGGACTGGTTGAACTTCCAATAACCAGCCAACCTAGGCCTAAAATCTAACACCACACGGGCACAAACGAGTTTGTGATCCGTGTAGCCTAACCAGTGGAACGTTGGACATTCTAAGAAGTCTATGTCGGCTTCTCTCACTAACACCCTATCCAGGTACGCTGATACCCGGGTAGAGGGCCAACTACGCGTCCACGTCCACATGCTCCCTTCCGGGTGATCGACCCGGTATCTATCGACGAGACCAAAATCGCCGACAAGATTGACCAGGCTACGATCACCACTCCACCCGCTAGCGCCCCTCCCTCTATCCCATTTGGGGGTTAGGATGGCATTCCAGTCCCCAACTAAGATTAGCCGTGTTGAATGCACCATGAAGGGCTCCAACAGCCGAAAGAAAAGAGACACGCTCACCTTGAACATTGGGCGCATAAACCGCAATCAGCCGGAACGACTTGCTTTTCACTGCAATATCGGCCACGATCAGCCGGCCCTCGGCACCGACATGGACAAGGTCAACCCTCGCGTCCAGGGTACGCTTAACCAGCAAAGAAACACCTCTGGCCCGCCGGCTCCCATATGCTGAATAAACGACAAAGTCGCTAGACAGCACACACGAGTCGACTTCGCAAACAAAGTGAGTCTCTTGGATCGCGGCCACATCCACGCCGTACGACAAGAGGTCACGAAGCAGGCGAGCCGCCTTACCCCGATCCCTCAGGCCATACGCATTCAGACTGGCTATCTTGATAGACATTTCTTAGGCCTGAAAAAGAGAAACAGAAAAAACATGCAACAACGGCTCTAATCACATACGGGGAAAAAATCTCTGGTGGCTGGGACCCCGACGGCCTGTCCTAGGGACCCTGTACCTATATCGGACGTAATTCGTCCGTCCAGGACAATACCGCCGACGTCCGTAGGATAAATTAATTTTACCACCCTATATAAGCAGGGGTGGAGTAATACGGGGAACCTCCCCGAACAATTTTTAGCCATTTTTCTCAGCTCTGGTGAATGTTCTTTGACCATATTTAAATTGGTATAATGCTTCTGGACCTCTGCGATATGGTCCCAGACCCGCAGGTTCCCCCCGGTATTCCTAACCAGGGTGATGACACCTGGGGCCTGGGCAAAGTTCCTCGGGTCTTCCGTAGAGAGACCCTTCACAGAGGTCAATTTTAAAAGAGGCTTCAGTAGCCTTCGTCGCTGGGAAGACCACTCCTCCGAAATATTTTCTGGAACCTTCATCAGGGCATCCCCACGCGGGAGGGCATTTTTTTTCTTAGCCCGAGAGGGAGTGGGAGTAGGAGAAGGGGAGGGAGTAGGAGTTATGGCACTAGCTTTTGCCAAGGGGGTCAGTTTAAAAACTGGGGACTGGGAAGCCTTAAGCGGGGAAGCGGGAAGGCTTCTTGCCTTGTCCGCATAAGTCCTTCTTACGGGGGACACCGGTAGAGACGAGCATTTCTCTTTGTGCACTTTTCTCTCTCTGCTCCTGCTTCTCCGCCGGGACTTTGGGCTGTCGTGCTCTTCCTCCGCTTCCTCGTCTCTCCCACGTTTGAGAGACGCTGCCCTATCCACCTCCATCTCCATATTGGGTGCGGGGCTCTTTTCCTTACGGGAACCCCTTTCCGGTTGGGCTGGCGACCTCTTCACCGGTGTCTCCTTCACCGGGGTCTCCTTCATCTTAGCCGGCGTTTTGGCAGGTGGCAGCACCTTCGCCGGGGATGGTGTTTTATTCTTCTTCCTGCCTACCACCTGCCATTCGCCTTCCTTGTTGGCAGCTGGAGCCGGTGCTGGTGATGCCGTCTTTGGTGTTGCCGTCTTCGGTTTGCCTTGCTCCTGCTGTGGCTGCTTGGCTGGTTGGGCCTTTGGGGCAGGATTCTTGGTGGGGCAGGTTTTTGCTACATGTTCCGCCGCCCCGCAGACCCAACAGCACGGTTTTCTTCCTTCAACAATTATGAATATTACGCGACCCCTGCAGGTGAGGATGTTAGGAATTTTGGGAATGTTTTCCTTCGTTATAGTCACCTGCAGGGTCATGTCGCCTGTCAAGATACCTGCTCTGGACCGCAGCGAGGAAACACAGGCCACCTTTCCATAATGGGCGAAAAAGGCACCTATGTGGTCCTCCGCAATGTCCATGGGGACGCCATGCAGGGTAACCTTGATTTTTTTGGTTCCCATATACTCAGTGTGGAGTTGGAGCGTTTTTGTCTCCAGAACTACCCCAATTAGTCTTTTGGCTTCCTCCGCTGATGCCAGCAGGACGTCCCACATGGCACTGCTCCTCCTCGCCACGGCCCTAGCATTTAGTTTCAGAGCTGATAACGCCTCCTCAAAAACTTCTCTGGTTACTCCCACCAATTTGTGCGTCTTAATATCCTTCGTTATCAGCGTGATGATCCGCACTTCTATTTGCGCTAGTTGTTCCGGAACTGAGACCAGCTCAGTTCCCTTAATATACTGCGCATATTTCGCTTTCATCTCGTCATAAAAATCTTCATTCTTCATAACGATCTTTCCCCCTGTCCACCCCGAGGTCGATGGTTTGGGGGATGCTGCTGCTGCTACGGACGCTACGGAGGGTGACTCCCGTGGCGGTAGTTGCCAGTCACCCTCCTTTCCTCCCACCGAGGCCGTGGTGGGAGGAACTACTTCCCCAGGCCCTTCCGAGGCCATGCCTCCCAAGAGGCCGAACCACGGACGCTTGTCTTCCGGCGTTTCGCGTTTTACCGCTACTTTTGCGCGGGCCTGAGCAATAAACTTAGGCTGGAACACAATTGTCCAGGAAACAAAGAGCTAGTAAATATCACTATGGAACAGATACTACACTTTGATCCTCTGCCATTTACCACACAACACAAGATTGGTAGGAATTGGCTAGTTTTATTTATCTTATATTACAAAGATTATGGCACAAGGCCGAAAAATGGGAGGGGGAACAAAACTTGGGGTGGTCTTCAGTACTCTATCTTATACCTAGCTAATCGGATTCACGACCCATACATACGTTACAATTTTCTCAATCACCATAAGAATTTGTCCATCAACACTCATACATATCATACACCAAAATACCGCAAAAACCATACCAGGGACCTACAAAACGCCCCAAATGTACATAAAAATTTGTGACAAATATAATACAAAAATAGATTTAAAAATTGGTGCATGAAATGACATGATGGGAAGGGGGAATGAAGAAACAAAAATCCCCAAACTAAAAACAATTTCAAATGAACATCATATACAAGGTGTTAGTAAGACCCAAACACACCCACATAATTAAAGAGGCCGCTGTATTCTGTCTTAGAAGACAAAATCAAGAAGCACTCTTTCTAAGGGGAATGGAGTAGCAGAGAACAAAAATAAATTGGACTGGAGAATGTATAAGGCTGACCCAGCCGAGAATGAAACGGGACAAAATAACGATGGACAAAGGGGATCTCGAACTGGATCATAACAAAAGTATTGGAGCCGGGAACAGGCTAGGACAACCCATACACTCACATTAACTAGGTACACAAAAGAATATCTACCTTAACCACGGGAAGGGTTCCAAAGGAATCCCCCCCGATGTGATTAGCAGATCTAAAAAAGAAAATCAAGGCTAGCCCCGGTCACACGAACCAGGCTCGCTGCATGTATCCACCTTTCGCAAAAGTCTGTCGGGTGCAGCCGTTTCCGTTCAGTTCTAATCTTCATTTTGAGCTGGTGCTCAAAATATCGGATTAGATCCTGATCCGAAAGACGACCGCCCCGCAAGACTTCCTCCAGTCGCGTCGTCCATATCACCATTCTAGCCGAAGCCAGCAGCGTCAGAAACACCATCCGCTTCACTCCAGAGTACGGGGGCAACACATTGTCCACAGCGTATGCGCGATCAATGAGCACGAGCTCCCGCGGCGCGATACGAGCAGTCAACTCGCCGACACGCGCCCACAACGGGCGAACGCGCGAACAATGGAAGAAGGCGTGCGCAGACGTCTCCTTAATTCCAAGGTTGCAACGTTCACAATCTGGCAAATCCGCCAGGCCCATTGCGAAACGCTTGTCATTGAGAGACAAACCATTCCGAGCCAATCGCCAGGTCAGAGAAAACTCAGAGTTGCTGAGCCAATCTGCACCTGGCGCCCAAGACCAATGAGAGCGGTACTCCACTCTCGACATGCCGAGCTTACTCCACAGCTTATCCTTCACGGCACCCTCCACTAATCCCCGATAGAAGATTTTCCTAGGCTGTGAAAGGTCACTGGACCGTGGAATGGCCTGTAAAGCCGCCAGACATTCGAGGAGGAATTTCGGTCGCACCCAAGGCCTGACGGTCAGCCATAGGGTCGGGGGCGTGATGGTAAGGCAAGGGAACATGTCCCTCACTACCCCCGCAAGCAACCGATCTTCCTCTAACGCGCGCCTGAGGAATGCCAACCTTGAAGCGAGCACGTGGCTCCTCAAGTGTGGCATCCCCAGACCCCCTTGACACGGACGGAGGCAACAGACTCCTTTGTCGACCATGTGTTTGCGTCCTCTCCAAAGACAGGAGAATAGCAAACGCTCGAGCGCCTTCTCATGATCGTCACAAAGGGGAAGTACTGACAGCCGGTAAAGGATCATGGGAAAGAGGTATGTGTTACACACCTCCGCCAAGCCCTTCACGGAGAGACCCCGTCGACGCCAAATCTTGACCGACGCGCCGACCTTTGCCAGTACTTCTGACCAGTTTTTCTCCAGCTGTAAGTCCGGACCGAACCAAACTCCGAGGAGCTTGACCGGCCCGTCCGTCCAGCTGAAGGGCCCCGGGAGGGAAACTCCCTTCCAGGCACCTAACCGCAAGCCGGATGACTTGTCGCAGTTAATTCTGGCCCCTGTCACCTTCTCGTACCGTACAAGCGCCTGGTGTACCGCCTCTATGTCCCTGCGGGAGGACACAAAGGTCGTTACGTCATCGGCGTACGCAGAAACCCTGGCTCGAGCTCCGCCAGGGACTTCAATTCCACGCAGGACCGGACTGCCCGTCTCGTCCCTTAGCCGGCGAAGGAGGGGCTCCAACGCCAAGACATAAAGGAGAGAAGACAGTGGACAACCCTGTCGGACCGACCTAGACAGCGCGAAAGCGCCCGACAGCTTCCCGTTCACCTGTACCACAGCCCGGGGGAGCGATACAGAAGGCTAATCCAGCGGCTGAAGTCGGGTTTGAATCCGGCGGCCTGCAGGACAGCAGCCAGGTAGCCATGGTCAATCCTATCAAATGCCTTGGACTGATCTAAATTGATCAGCGCGGCCTCATCGTCGTCTTCTACACCCTCTATGATCGTGCGAATCAAGTGCAGGTTGCTCTGAATTGTTCTCCCCTTCACAGAACAAGTCTGATCCGGTTCCAACAGAGACTCGGCAACTAGCTGCAAGCGATTCGTCAGGATCTTGGCCAAAATCTTTAACTCTGTGTTTAGCAGAGTTATGGGCCTGTAATCGTCTAGTTCCCTCCCAACCTTCTTGCCTTTTCTCAACAGCGTGATCACGCCCCTGGTGATCCGACCGGGGATGGACCCCTGCCGAAACCAGTGGTTGAACACGACTGCCAAGAGCGGGACAAAAAGGTGCGACATCCTCAAGTACAATTCATAGGGCAAACCATCCAAACCTGGCGACTTGCCACTGCCGACCTTCTTCAAAGCCACGTAGATTTCGTCCTCCGTAATCTCCCCTTCGCAGCTAGCCGCTTCAGCCGGCAAAAGCCGGGGAAAGTCAGCCAAATAGCTGCGAAAGTCCTCGTCACGGAGACCAGGCTCCTTGGTAAATCGGTGTTCGAAATGCTGCCGGAACGCCTCGCACATGTCGTCGGTCGACCTAAGGAGATGTCCCTCCGGGTCGCGTACCTCTCGAATGTACCGGTCGCCGGCTCGGCGAATTTCTTCCTTGCGCAGTTCCGCGCCCATTTTCACAGCTTCGGAAGACATCTTGCTTAACTTAGCCCTAATTACCTGGCCCATGTAGCGCCCGCTAGTCGAACGCTCCGGGAGGGCCTCCCTGGCTAAGGCTATTTCTAGGGAATCCCCACCAGCCTCCGCCCGGGCGAAATTAGCTCTAAGTGTCTTTGCCTCCGCAGCCTTATCTAGGTTGAGCCGCTGGCTATATTTGGTGGCGAAAGACCTAATGGAGTCCTTAAGACTAACCCACCACTTACTCCCAATGACTCGCCCAATTAACGCCCGCTGAACTAGTTTTGTCAGCTGGTCACGAAAGTCCCGCCTGTCCAGTAAGGACTGGTTGAACTTCCAATAACCAGCCAACCTAGGCCTAAAATCTAACACCACACGGGCACAAACGAGTTTGTGATCCGTGTAGCCTAACCAGTGGAACGTTGGACATTCTAAGAAGTCTATGTCGGCTTCTCTCACTAACATCCTATCCAGGTACGCTGATACCTGGGTAGAAGGCCAACTACGCGTCCACGTCCACATGCTCCCTTCCGGATGATCGACCCGGTATCTGTCGACGAGACCAAATTCGCCGACCAGATTGACCAGGCTACGATCACCACTCCACCCGCTAGCGCCCCTTCCTCTATCCCATTTGGGGGTTAGGACGGCATTCCAGTCCCCAACTAAGATTAGCCGTGTTGAATCCACCATGAAGGGCTCCAACAGCCGAAAGAAAGAGACACGCTCACCTTGATCATTGGGCGCATAAACCGCAATCAGCCGGAACGACTTGCTTTTCACTGCAATATCGGCCACGATCAGCCGGCCCTCGGCACCGACATGGACAAGGTCAACCCTCGCGTCCAGGGTACGCTTAACCAGCAAAGAAACACCTCTGGCCCGCCGGCTCCCATATGCTGAATAAACGACAAAGTCGTCATCCAGCACACACGAGTCGACTTCGCAAACAAAGTGAGTCTCTTGGATCGCGGCCACATCCACGCCGTACGACAAGAGGTCACGAAGCAGGCGAGCCGCCTTACCCCGATCCCTCAGGCCGTACGCATTCAAACTGGCTATCTTAATAGACATTCCTTAGACCTGAAAAAGAGAACAAGAAAACATGCAACAACGGCTCTAATCACATACGGGGAAAAAATCTCTGGTAGTTGGGACCCCGACGGACTGTCCTAGGGACCCTGTACCTATATCGGACGTAATCCGCCCGTCTAGGACAATCCCGCCGACGTCCGTTGGATAAGTTAATTTTACCACCCTATATAAGCAGGGGTGGAGCAATACGGGGAACCTCCCCGAACAATTTTTAGCCATTTTTCTTAGCTCTGGTGAATGTTCTTTGACCATATTTAAATTGGTATAATGCTTCTGGACCTCTGCGATATGGTCCCAGACCCGCAGGTTCCCCCCGGTATTCCTAACCAGGGTGATGACACCTGGGGCCTGGGCAAAGTTCCTCGGGTCTTCCGTAGAGAGACCCTTCACAGAGGTCAATTTTAAAAGAGGCTTCAGTAGCCTTCGTCGCTGGGAAGACCACTCCTCCGAAATATTTTCTGGAACCTTCATCAGGGCATCCCCACGCGGGAGGGCATTTTTTTTTCTTAGCCCGAGAGGGAGTGGGAGTAGGAGAAGGGGAGGGAGTAGGAGTTATGGCACTAGCTTTTGCCAAGGGGGTCAGTTTAAAAACTGGGGACTGGGAAGCCTTAAGCGGGGAAGCGGGAAGGCTTCTTGCCTTGTCCGCATAAGTCCTTCTTACGGGGGACACCGGTAGAGACGAGCATTTCTCTTTGTGCACTTTTCTCTCTCTGCTCCTGCTTCTCCGCCGGGACTTTGGGCTGTCGTGCTCTTCCTCCGCTTCCTCGTCTCTCCCACGTTTGAGAGACGCTGCCCTATCCACCTCCATCTCCATATTGGGTGCGGGGCTCTTTTCCTTACGGGAACCCCTTTCCGGTTGGGCTGGCGACCTCTTCACCGGTGTCTCCTTCACCGGGGTCTCCTTCATCTTAGCCGGCGTTTTGGCAGGTGGCAGCACCTTCGCCGGGGATGGTGTTTTATTCTTCTTCCTGCCTACCACCTGCCATTCGCCTTCCTTGTTGGCAGCTGGAGCCGGTGCTGGTGATGCCGTCTTTGGTGTTGCCGTCTTCGGTTTGCCTTGCTCCTGCTGTGGCTGCTTGGCTGGTTGGGCCTTTGGGGCAGGATTCTTGGTGGGGCAGGTTTTTGCTACATGTTCCGCCGCCCCGCAGACCCAACAGCACGGTTTTCTTCCTTCAACAATTATGAATATTACGCGACCCCTGCAGGTGAGGATGTTAGGAATTTTGGGAATGTTTTCCTTCGTTATAGTCACCTGCAGGGTCATGTCGCCTGTCAAGATACCTGCTCTGGACCGCAGCGAGGAAACACAGGCCACCTTTCCATAATGGGCGAAAAAGGCACCTATGTGGTCCTCCGCAATGTCCATGGGGACGCCATGCAGGGTAACCTTGATTTTTTTGGTCCCCATATACTCAGTGTGGAGTTGGAGCGTTTTTGTCTCCAGAACTACCCCAATTAGTCTTTTGGCTTCGTCCGCTGAAGCCAGCAGGACGTCCCACATGGCATTGCTCTTCCTCGCCACGGCCCTAGCATTTAGTTTCAGAGCTGATAACGCCTCCTCAAAAACTTCTCTGGTTACTCCCACCAATTTGTGCGTCTTAATATCCTTCGTTATCAGCGTGATGATCCGCACTTCTATTTGCGCTAGTTGTTCCGGAACTGAGACTAGCTCAGTTCCCTTAATGTACTGCGCATATTTCGCTTTCATCTCGTCATAAAAATCTTCATTCTTCATAACGATCTTTCCCCCTGTCCACCCCGAGGTTGATGGTTTGGGGGATGCTGCTGCTGCTACGGACGCTACGGAGGGTGACTCCCGTGGCGGTAGTTGCCAGTCACCCTCCTTTCCTCCCACCGAGGCCGTGGTGGGAGGAACTACTTCCCCAGGCCCTTCCGAGGCCATGCCTCCCAAGAGGCCGAACCACGGACGCTTGTCTTCCGGCGTTTCGCGTTTTACCGCTACTTTTGCGCGGGCCTGAGCAATAAACTTAGGCTGGAACACAATTGTCCAGGAAACAAAGAGCTAGTAAATATCACTATGGAACAGATACTACACTTTGATCCTCTGCCATTTACCACACAACACAAGATTGGTAGGAATTGGCTAGTTTTATTTATTCTTTAAATACAAAGAATTATGGCACAAGGCCGAAAAATGGGAGGGGGAACAAAACTTGGGGTGGTCTTCAGTACACTATCTTATACCTAGCTAATCGGATTCACGACCCATACATACGTTACAATTTTCTCAATCACCATAAGAATTTGTCCATCAACACTCATACATATCGTACACCAAAATACCGCAAACTCCATACCAGGGACCTACAAAACGCCCCAAATGTACATAAAAATTTGTAACTATTTACAAATATAATACAAAAATAGATTTAAAAATTTATACATGAAATGACATGATGGGAAGGGGGAATGAAGAAACAAAAATCCCCAAAACAAAAACAATGTCAAATGAAAACATATACATAGTGTTAGTAAGACCCAAACACACCCTCATAATTAAAGAGGCCACTGTATTCTGCCTTAAAAGGCAAAATCAAGTAGCTCTCTTTCTACAGGGGATGGGAGAAGCAGGTTAAAATAAATTGGACTGGGGAATATATAAGGCTGACCCAGCCGAGAGTAAAACGGGACAAAATAACGATGGACAAAGGGGATCTCGAACTGGATCATAACAAAAGTATTGGAGCCGGGAACAGGCTAGGACAACCCATACACTCACATTAACTAGGTACACAAAAGAATATCTACCTTAACCACGGGAAGGGTTCCAAAGGAATCCCCCCCGATGTGATTAGCAGATCTAAAAAAGAAAATCAAGGCTAGCCCCGGTCACACGAACCAGGCTCGCTGCATGTATCCACCTTTCGCAAAAGTCTGTCGGGTGCAGCCGTTTCCGTTCAGTTCTAATCTTCATTTTGAGCTGGTGCTCAAAATATCGGATTAGATCCTGATCCGAAAGACGACCGCCCCGCAAGACTTCCTCCAGTCGCGTCGTCCATATCACCATTCTAGCCGAAGCCAGCAGCGTCAGAAACACCATCCGCTTCACTCCAGAGTACGGGGGCAACACATTGTCCACAGCGTATGCGCGATCAATGAGCACGAGCTCCCGCGGCGCGATACGAGCAGTCAACTCGCCGACACGCGCCCACAACGGGCGAACGCGCGAACAATGGAAGAAGGCGTGCGCAGACGTCTCCTTGATTCCAAGGTTGCAACGTTCACAATCTGGCAAATCCGCCAGGCCCATTGCGAAACGCTTGTCATTGAGAGACAAACCATTCCGAGCCAATCGCCAGGTCAGAGAAAACTCAGAGTTGCTGAGCCAATCTGCACCTGGCGCCCAAGACCAATGAGAGCGGTACTCCACTCTCGACATGCCGAGCTTACTCCACAGCTTATCCTTCACGGCACCCTCCACTAATCCCCGATAGAAGATTTTCCTAGGCTGTGAAAGGTCACTGGACCGTGGAATGGCCTGTAAAGCCGCCAGACATTCGAGGAGGAATTTCGGTCGCACCCAAGGCCTGACGGTCAGCCATAGGGTCGGGGGCGTGATGGTAAGGCAAGGGAACATGTCCCTCACTACCCCCGCAAGCAACCGATCTTCCTCTAACGCGCGCCTGAGGAATGCCAACCTTGAAGCGAGCACGTGGCTCCTCAAGTGTGGCATCCCCAGACCCCCTTGACACGGACGGAGGCAACAGACTCCTTTGTCGACCATGTGTTTGCGTCCTCTCCAAAGACAGGAGAATAGCAAACGCTCGAGCGCCTTCTCATGATCGTCACAAAGGGGAAGTACTGACAGCCGGTAAAGGATCATGGGAAAGAGGTATGTGTTACACACCTCCGCCAAGCCCTTCACGGAGAGACCCCGTCGACGCCAAATCTTGACCGACGCGCCGACCTTTGCCAGTACTTCTGACCAGTTTTTCTCCAGCTGTAAGTCCGGACCGAACCAAACTCCGAGGAGCTTGACCGGCCCGTCCGTCCAGCTGAAGGGCCCCGGGAGGGAAACTCCCTTCCAGGCACCTAACCGCAAGCCGGATGACTTGTCGCAGTTAATTCTGGCCCCTGTCACCTTCTCGTACCGCACAAGCGCCTGGTGTACCGCCTCTATGTCCCTGCGGGAGGACACAAAGGTCGTTACGTCATCGGCGTACGCAGAAACCCTGGCTCGAGCTCCGCCAGGGACTTCAATTCCACGCAGGACCGGACTGCCCGTCTCGTCCCTTAGCCGGCGAAGGAGGGGCTCCAACGCCAAGACATAAAGGAGAGAAGACAGTGGACAACCCTGTCGGACCGACCTAGACAGCGCGAAAGCGCCCGACAGCTTCCCGTTCACCTGTACCACAGCCCGGGGGGAGCGATACAGAAGGCTAATCCAGCGGCTGAAGTCGGGTTTGAATCCGGCGGCCTGCAGGACAGCAGCCAGGTAGCCATGGTCAATCCTATCAAATGCCTTGGACTGATCTAAATTGATCAGCGCGGCCTCATCGTCGTCTTCTACACCCTCTATGATCGTGCGAATCAAGTGCAGGTTGCTCTGAATTGTTCTCCCCTTCACAGAACAAGTCTGATCCGGTTCCAACAGAGACTCGGCAACTAGCTGCAAGCGATTCGTCAGGATCTTGGCCAAAATCTTTAACTCTGTGTTTAGCAGAGTTATGGGCCTGTAATCGTCTAGTTCCCTCCCAACCTTCTTGCCTTTTCTCAACAGCGTGATCACGCCCCTGGTGATCCGACCGGGGATGGACCCCTGCCGAAACCAGTGGTTGAACACGACTGCCAAGAGCGGGACAAAAAGGTGCGACATCCTCAAGTACAATTCATAGGGCAAACCATCCAAACCTGGCGACTTGCCACTGCCGACCTTCTTCAAAGCCACGTAGATTTCGTCCTCCGTAATCTCCCCTTCGCAGCTAGCCGCTTCAGCCGGCAAAAGCCGGGGAAAGTCAGCCAAATAGCTGCGAAAGTCCTCGTCACGGAGACCAGGCTCCTTGGTAAATCGGTGTTCGAAATGCTGCCGGAACGCCTCGCACATGTCGTCGGTCGACCTAAGGAGATGTCCCTCCGGGTCGCGTACCTCTCGAATGTACCGGTCGCCGGCTCGGCGAATTTCTTCCTTGCGCAGTTCCGCGCCCATTTTCACAGCTTCGGAAGACATCTTGCTTAACTTAGCCCTAATTACCTGGCCCATGTAGCGCCCGCTAGTCGAACGCTCCAGGGCCTCCCTGGCTAAGGCTATTTCTAGGGAATCCCCACCAGCCTCCGCCCGGGCGAAATTAGCTCTAAGTGTCTTTGCCTCCGCAGCCTTATCTAGGTTGAGCCGCTGGCTATATTTGGTGGCGAAAGACCTAATGGAGTCCTTAAGACTAACCCACCACTTACTCCCAATGACTCGCCCAATTAACGCCCGCTGAACTAGTTTTGTCAGCTGGTCACGAAAGTCCCGCCTGTCCAGTAAGGACTGGTTGAACTTCCAATAACCAGCCAACCTAGGCCTAAAATCTAACACCACACGGGCACAAACGAGTTTGTGATCCGTGTAGCCTAACCAGTGGAACGTTGGACATTCTAAGAAGTCTATGTCGGCTTCTCTCACTAACATCCTATCCAGGTACGCTGATACCTGGGTAGAAGGCCAACTACGCGTCCACGTCCACATGCTCCCTTCCGGATGATCGACCCGGTATCTGTCGACGAGACCAAATTCGCCGACCAGATTGACCAGGCTACGATCACCACTCCACCCGCTAGCGCCCCTTCCTCTATCCCATTTGGGGGTTAGGACGGCATTCCAGTCCCCAACTAAGATTAGCCGTGTTGAATCCACCATGAAGGGCTCCAACAGCCGAAAGAAAGAGACACGCTCACCTTGATCATTGGGCGCATAAACCGCAATCAGCCGGAACGACTTGCTTTTCACTGCAATATCGGCCACGATCAGCCGGCCCTCGGCACCGACATGGACAAGGTCAACCCTCGCGTCCAGGGTACGCTTAACCAGCAAAGAAACACCTCTGGCCCGCCGGCTCCCATATGCTGAATAAACGACAAAGTCGTCATCCAGCACACACGAGTCGACTTCGCAAACAAAGTGAGTCTCTTGGATCGCGGCCACATCCACGCCGTACGACAAGAGGTCACGAAGCAGGCGAGCCGCCTTACCCCGATCCCTCAGGCCGTACGCATTCAAACTGGCTATCTTAATAGACATTCCTTAGACCTGAAAAAGAGAACAAGAAAACATGCAACAACGGCTCTAATCACATACGGGGAAAAAATCTCTGGTAGTTGGGACCCCGACGGACTGTCCTAGGGACCCTGTACCTATATCGGACGTAATCCGCCCGTCTAGGACAATCCCGCCGACGTCCGTTGGATAAGTTAATTTTACCACCCTATATAAGCAGGGGTGGAGCAATACGGGGAACCTCCCCGAACAATTTTTAGCCATTTTTCTTAGCTCTGGTGAATGTTCTTTGACCATATTTAAATTGGTATAATGCTTCTGGACCTCTGCGATATGGTCCCAGACCCGCAGGTTCCCCCCGGTATTCCTAACCAGGGTGATGACACCTGGGGCCTGGGCAAAGTTCCTCGGGTCTTCCGTAGAGAGACCCTTCACAGAGGTCAATTTTAAAAGAGGCTTCAGTAGCCTTCGTCGCTGGGAAGACCACTCCTCCGAAATATTTTCTGGAACCTTCATCAGGGCATCCCCACGCGGGAGGGCATTTTTTTTCTTAGCCCGAGAGGGAGTGGGAGTAGGAGAAGGGGAGGGAGTAGGAGTTATGGCACTAGCTTTTGCCAAGGGGGTCAGTTTAAAAACTGGGGACTGGGAAGCCTTAAGCGGGGAAGCGGGAAGGCTTCTTGCCTTGTCCGCATAAGTCCTTCTTACGGGGGACACCGGTAGAGACGAGCATTTCTCTTTGTGCACTTTTCTCTCTCTGCTCCTGCTTCTCCGCCGGGACTTTGGGCTGTCGTGCTCTTCCTCCGCTTCCTCGTCTCTCCCACGTTTGAGAGACGCTGCCCTATCCACCTCCATCTCCATATTGGGTGCGGGGCTCTTTTCCTTACGGGAACCCCTTTCCGGTTGGGCTGGCGACCTCTTCACCGGTGTCTCCTTCACCGGGGTCTCCTTCATCTTAGCCGGCGTTTTGGCAGGTGGCAGCACCTTCGCCGGGGATGGTGTTTTATTCTTCTTCCTGCCTACCACCTGCCATTCGCCTTCCTTGTTGGCAGCTGGAGCCGGTGCTGGTGATGCCGTCTTTGGTGTTGCCGTCTTCGGTTTGCCTTGCTCCTGCTGTGGCTGCTTGGCTGGTTGGGCCTTTGGGGCAGGATTCTTGGTGGGGCAGGTTTTTGCTACATGTTCCGCCGCCCCGCAGACCCAACAGCACGGTTTTCTTCCTTCAACAATTATGAATATTACGCGACCCCTGCAGGTGAGGATGTTAGGAATTTTGGGAATGTTTTCCTTCGTTATAGTCACCTGCAGGGTCATGTCGCCTGTCAAGATACCTGCTCTGGACCGCAGCGAGGAAACACAGGCCACCTTTCCATAATGGGCGAAAAAGGCACCTATGTGGTCCTCCGCAATGTCCATGGGGACGCCATGCAGGGTAACCTTGATTTTTTTGGTCCCCATATACTCAGTGTGGAGTTGGAGCGTTTTTGTCTCCAGAACTACCCCAATTAGTCTTTTGGCTTCGTCCGCTGAAGCCAGCAGGACGTCCCACATGGCATTGCTCTTCCTCGCCACGGCCCTAGCATTTAGTTTCAGAGCTGATAACGCCTCCTCAAAAACTTCTCTGGTTACTCCCACCAATTTGTGCGTCTTAATATCCTTCGTTATCAGCGTGATGATCCGCACTTCTATTTGCGCTAGTTGTTCCGGAACTGAGACTAGCTCAGTTCCCTTAATGTACTGCGCATATTTCGCTTTCATCTCGTCATAAAAATCTTCATTCTTCATAACGATCTTTCCCCCTGTCCACCCCGAGGTTGATGGTTTGGGGGATGCTGCTGCTGCTACGGACGCTACGGAGGGTGACTCCCGTGGCGGTAGTTGCCAGTCACCCTCCTTTCCTCCCACCGAGGCCGTGGTGGGAGGAACTACTTCCCCAGGCCCTTCCGAGGCCATGCCTCCCAAGAGGCCGAACCACGGACGCTTGTCTTCCGGCGTTTCGCGTTTTACCGCTACTTTTGCGCGGGCCTGAGCAATAAACTTAGGCTGGAACACAATTGTCCAGGAAACAAAGAGCTAGTAAATATCACTATGGAACAGATACTACACTTTGATCCTCTGCCATTTACCACACAACACAAGATTGGTAGGAATTGGCTAGTTTTATTTATCTTATATTACAAAGATTATGGCACAAGGCCGAAAAATGGGAGGGGGAACAAAACTTGGGGTGGTCTTCAGTACTCTATCTTATACCTAGCTAATCGGATTCACGACCCATACATACGTTACAATTTTCTCAATCACCATAAGAATTTGTCCATCAACACTCATACATATCATACACCAAAATACCGCAAAAACCATACCAGGGACCTACAAAACGCCCCAAATGTACATAAAAATTTGTGACAAATATAATACAAAAATAGATTTAAAAATTGGTGCATGAAATGACATGATGGGAAGGGGGAATGAAGAAACAAAAATCCCCAAACTAAAAACAATTTCAAATGAACATCATATACAAGGTGTTAGTAAGACCCAAACACACCCACATAATTAAAGAGGCCGCTGTATTCTGTCTTAGAAGACAAAATCAAGAAGCACTCTTTCTAAGGGGAATGGAGTAGCAGAGAACAAAAATAAATTGGACTGGAGAATGTATAAGGCTGACCCAGCCGAGAATGAAACGGGACAAAATAACGATGGACAAAGGGGATCTCGAACTGGATCATAACAAAAGTATTGGAGCCGGGAACAGGCTAGGACAACCCATACACTCACATTAACTAGGTACACAAAAGAATATCTACCTTAACCACGGGAAGGGTTCCAAAGGAATCCCCCCCGATGTGATTAGCAGATCTAAAAAAGAAAATCAAGGCTAGCCCCGGTCACACGAACCAGGCTCGCTGCATGTATCCACCTTTCGCAAAAGTCTGTCGGGTGCAGCCGTTTCCGTTCAGTTCTAATCTTCATTTTGAGCTGGTGCTCAAAATATCGGATTAGATCCTGATCCGAAAGACGACCGCCCCGCAAGACTTCCTCCAGTCGCGTCGTCCATATCACCATTCTAGCCGAAGCCAGCAGCGTCAGAAACACCATCCGCTTCACTCCAGAGTACGGGGGCAACACATTGTCCACAGCGTATGCGCGATCAATGAGCACGAGCTCCCGCGGCGCGATACGAGCAGTCAACTCGCCGACACGCGCCCACAACGGGCGAACGCGCGAACAATGGAAGAAGGCGTGCGCAGACGTCTCCTTGATTCCAAGGTTGCAACGTTCACAATCTGGCAAATCCGCCAGGCCCATTGCGAAACGCTTGTCATTGAGAGACAAACCATTCCGAGCCAATCGCCAGGTCAGAGAAAACTCAGAGTTGCTGAGCCAATCTGCACCTGGCGCCCAAGACCAATGAGAGCGGTACTCCACTCTCGACATGCCGAGCTTACTCCACAGCTTATCCTTCACGGCACCCTCCACTAATCCCCGATAGAAGATTTTCCTAGGCTGTGAAAGGTCACTGGACCGTGGAATGGCCTGTAAAGCCGCCAGACATTCGAGGAGGAATTTCGGTCGCACCCAAGGCCTGACGGTCAGCCATAGGGTCGGGGGCGTGATGGTAAGGCAAGGGAACATGTCCCTCACTACCCCCGCAAGCAACCGATCTTCCTCTAACGCGCGCCTGAGGAATGCCAACCTTGAAGCGAGCACGTGGCTCCTCAAGTGTGGCATCCCCAGACCCCCTTGACACGGACGGAGGCAACAGACTCCTTTGTCGACCATGTGTTTGCGTCCTCTCCAAAGACAGGAGAATAGCAAACGCTCGAGCGCCTTCTCATGATCGTCACAAAGGGGAAGTACTGACAGCCGGTAAAGGATCATGGGAAAGAGGTATGTGTTACACACCTCCGCCAAGCCCTTCACGGAGAGACCCCGTCGACGCCAAATCTTGACCGACGCGCCGACCTTTGCCAGTACTTCTGACCAGTTTTTCTCCAGCTGTAAGTCCGGACCGAACCAAACTCCGAGGAGCTTGACCGGCCCGTCCGTCCAGCTGAAGGGCCCCGGGAGGGAAACTCCCTTCCAGGCACCTAACCGCAAGCCGGATGACTTGTCGCAGTTAATTCTGGCCCCTGTCACCTTCTCGTACCGTACAAGCGCCTGGTGTACCGCCTCTATGTCCCTGCGGGAGGACACAAAGGTCGTTACGTCATCGGCGTACGCAGAAACCCTGGCTCGAGCTCCGCCAGGGACTTCAATTCCACGCAGGACCGGACTGCCCGTCTCGTCCCTTAGCCGGCGAAGGAGGGGCTCCAACGCCAAGACATAAAGGAGAGAAGACAGTGGACAACCCTGTCGGACCGACCTAGACAGCGCGAAAGCGCCCGACAGCTTCCCGTTCACCTGTACCACAGCCCGGGGGGAGCGATACAGAAGGCTAATCCAGCGGCTGAAGTCGGGTTTGAATCCGGCGGCCTGCAGGACAGCAGCCAGGTAGCCATGGTCAATCCTATCAAATGCCTTGGACTGATCTAAATTGATCAGCGCGGCCTCATCGTCGTCTTCTACACCCTCTATGATCGTGCGAATCAAGTGCAGGTTGCTCTGAATTGTTCTCCCCTTCACAGAACAAGTCTGATCCGGTTCCAACAGAGACTCGGCAACTAGCTGCAAGCGATTCGTCAGGATCTTGGCCAAAATCTTTAACTCTGTGTTTAGCAGAGTTATGGGCCTGTAATCGTCTAGTTCCCTCCCAACCTTCTTGCCTTTTCTCAACAGCGTGATCACGCCCCTGGTGATCCGACCGGGGATGGACCCCTGCCGAAACCAGTGGTTGAACACGACTGCCAAGAGCGGGACAAAAAGGTGCGACATCCTCAAGTACAATTCATAGGGCAAACCATCCAAACCTGGCGACTTGCCACTGCCGACCTTCTTCAAAGCCACGTAGATTTCGTCCTCCGTAATCTCCCCTTCGCAGCTAGCCGCTTCAGCCGGCAAAAGCCGGGGAAAGTCAGCCAAATAGCTGCGAAAGTCCTCGTCACGGAGACCAGGCTCCTTGGTAAATCGGTGTTCGAAATGCTGCCGGAACGCCTCGCACATGTCGTCGGTCGACCTAAGGAGATGTCCCTCCGGGTCGCGTACCTCTCGAATGTACCGGTCGCCGGCTCGGCGAATTTCTTCCTTGCGCAGTTCCGCGCCCATTTTCACAGCTTCGGAAGACATCTTGCTTAACTTAGCCCTAATTACCTGGCCCATGTAGCGCCCGCTAGTCGAACGCTCCAGGGCCTCCCTGGCTAAGGCTATTTCTAGGGAATCCCCACCAGCCTCCGCCCGGGCGAAATTAGCTCTAAGTGTCTTTGCCTCCGCAGCCTTATCTAGGTTGAGCCGCTGGCTATATTTGGTGGCGAAAGACCTAATGGAGTCCTTAAGACTAACCCACCACTTACTCCCAATGACTCGCCCAATTAACGCCCGCTGAACTAGTTTTGTCAGCTGGTCACGAAAGTCCCGCCTGTCCAGTAAGGACTGGTTGAACTTCCAATAACCAGCCAACCTAGGCCTAAAATCTAACACCACACGGGCACAAACGAGTTTGTGATCCGTGTAGCCTAACCAGTGGAACGTTGGACATTCTAAGAAGTCTATGTCGGCTTCTCTCACTAACACCCTATCCAGGTACGCTGATACCCGGGTAGAGGGCCAACTACGCGTCCACGTCCACATGCTCCCTTCCGGATGATCGACCCGGTATCTATCGACGAGACCAAAATCGCCGACAAGATTGACCAGGCTACGATCACCACTCCACCCGCTAGCGCCCCTCCCTCTATCCCATTTGGGGGTTAGGATGGCATTCCAGTCCCCAACTAAGATTAGCCGTGTTGAATGCACCATGAAGGGCTCCAACAGCCGAAAGAAAGAGACACGCTCACCTTGAACATTGGGCGCATAAACCGCAATCAGCCGGAACGACTTGCTTTTCACTGCAATATCGGCCACGATCAGCCGGCCCTCGGCACCGACATGGACAAGGTCAACCCTCGCGTCCAGGGTACGCTTAACCAGCAAAGAAACACCTCTGGCCCGCCGGCTTCCCATATGCTGAATAAACGACAAAGTCGTCATCCAGCACACACGAGTCGACTTCGCAAACAAAGTGAGTCTCTTGGATCGCGGCCACATCCACGCCGTACGACAAGAGGTCACGAAGCAGGCGAGCCGCCTTACCCCGATCCCTCAGGCCGTACGCATTCAAACTGGCTATCTTAATAGACATTCCTTAGACCTGAAAAAGAGAACAAGAAAACATGCAACAACGGCTCTAATCACATACGGGGAAAAAATCTCTGGTAGTTGGGACCCCGACGGACTGTCCTAGGGACCCTGTACCTATATCGGACGTAATCCGCCCGTCTAGGACAATCCCGCCGACGTCCGTTGGATAAGTTAATTTTACCACCCTATATAAGCAGGGGTGGAGCAATACGGGGAACCTCCCCGAACAATTTTTAGCCATTTTTCTTAGCTCTGGTGAATGTTCTTTGACCATATTTAAATTGGTATAATGCTTCTGGACCTCTGCGATATGGTCCCAGACCCGCAGGTTCCCCCCGGTATTCCTAACCAGGGTGATGACACCTGGGGCCTGGGCAAAGTTCCTCGGGTCTTCCGTGAGACCCTTCACAGAAGGTCAATTTTAAAAGAGGCTTCAGTAGCCTTCGTCGCTGGGAAGACCACTCCTCCGAAATATTTTCTGGAACCTTCATCAGGGCATCCCCACGCGGGAGGGCATTTTTTTTCTTAGCCCGAGAGGGAGTGGGAGTAGGAGAAGGGGAGGGAGTAGGAGTTATGGCACTAGCTTTTGCCAAGGGGGTCAGTTTAAAAACTGGGGACTGGGAAGCCTTAAGCGGGGAAGCGGGAAGGCTTCTTGCCTTGTCCGCATAAGTCCTTCTTACGGGGGACACCGGTAGAGACGAGCATTTCTCTTTGTGCACTTTTCTCTCTCTGCTCCTGCTTCTCCGCCGGGACTTTGGGCTGTCGTGCTCTTCCTCCGCTTCCTCGTCTCTCCCACGTTTGAGAGACGCTGCCCTATCCACCTCCATCTCCATATTGGGTGCGGGGCTCTTTTCCTTACGGGAACCCCTTTCCGGTTGGGCTGGCGACCTCTTCACCGGTGTCTCCTTCACCGGGGTCTCCTTCATCTTAGCCGGCGTTTTGGCAGGTGGCAGCACCTTCGCCGGGGATGGTGTTTTATTCTTCTTCCTGCCTACCACCTGCCATTCGCCTTCCTTGTTGGCAGCTGGAGCCGGTGCTGGTGATGCCGTCTTTGGTGTTGCCGTCTTCGGTTTGCCTTGCTCCTGCTGTGGCTGCTTGGCTGGTTGGGCCTTTGGGGCAGGATTCTTGGTGGGGCAGGTTTTTGCTACATGTTCCGCCGCCCCGCAGACCCAACAGCACGGTTTTCTTCCTTCAACAATTATGAATATTACGCGACCCCTGCAGGTGAGGATGTTAGGAATTTTGGGAATGTTTTCCTTCGTTATAGTCACCTGCAGGGTCATGTCGCCTGTCAAGATACCTGCTCTGGACCGCAGCGAGGAAACACAGGCCACCTTTCCATAATGGGCGAAAAAGGCACCTATGTGGTCCTCCGCAATGTCCATGGGGACGCCATGCAGGGTAACCTTGATTTTTTTGGTCCCCATATACTCAGTGTGGAGTTGGAGCGTTTTTGTCTCCAGAACTACCCCAATTAGTCTTTTGGCTTCGTCCGCTGAAGCCAGCAGGACGTCCCACATGGCATTGCTCTTCCTCGCCACGGCCCTAGCATTTAGTTTCAGAGCTGATAACGCCTCCTCAAAAACTTCTCTGGTTACTCCCACCAATTTGTGCGTCTTAATATCCTTCGTTATCAGCGTGATGATCCGCACTTCTATTTGCGCTAGTTGTTCCGGAACTGAGACTAGCTCAGTTCCCTTAATGTACTGCGCATATTTCGCTTTCATCTCGTCATAAAAATCTTCATTCTTCATAACGATCTTTCCCCCTGTCCACCCCGAGGTTGATGGTTTGGGGGATGCTGCTGCTGCTACGGACGCTACGGAGGGTGACTCCCGTGGCGGTAGTTGCCAGTCACCCTCCTTTCCTCCCACCGAGGCCGTGGTGGGAGGAACTACTTCCCCAGGCCCTTCCGAGGCCATGCCTCCCAAGAGGCCGAACCACGGACGCTTGTCTTCCGGCGTTTCGCGTTTTACCGCTACTTTTGCGCGGGCCTGAGCAATAAACTTAGGCTGGAACACAATTGTCCAGGAAACAAAGAGCTAGTAAATATCACTATGGAACAGATACTACACTTTGATCCTCTGCCATTTACCACACAACACAAGATTGGTAGGAATTGGCTAGTTTTATTTATTCTTTAAATACAAAGAATTATGGCACAAGGCCGAAAAATGGGAGGGGGAACAAAACTTGGGGTGGTCTTCAGTACACTATCTTATACCTAGCTAATCGGATTCACGACCCATACATACGTTACAATTTTCTCAATCACCATAAGAATTTGTCCATCAACACTCATACATATCGTACACCAAAATACCGCAAACTCCATACCAGGGACCTACAAAACGCCCCAAATGTACATAAAAATTTGTAACTATTTACAAATATAATACAAAAATAGATTTAAAAATTTATACATGAAATGACATGATGGGAAGGGGGAATGAAGAAACAAAAAATCCCCAAAACAAAAACAATGTCAAATGAAAACATATACATAGTGTTAGTAAGACCCAAACACACCCTCATAATTAAAGAGGCCACTGTATTCTGCCTTAAAAGGCAAAATCAAGTAGCTCTCTTTCTACAGGGGATGGGAGAAGCAGGTTAAAGTAAATTGGACTGGGGAATATATAAGGCTGACCCAGCCGAGAGTAAAACGGGACAAAATAACGATGGACAAAGGGGATCTCGAACTGGATCATAACAAAAGTATTGGAGCCGGGAACAGGCTAGGACAACCCATACACTCACATTAACTAGGTACACAAAAGAATATCTACCTTAACCACGGGAAGGGTTCCAAAGGAATCCCCCCCGATGTGATTAGCAGATCTAAAAAAGAAAATCAAGGCTAGCCCCGGTCACACGAACCAGGCTCGCTGCATGTATCCACCTTTCGCAAAAGTCTGTCGGGTGCAGCCGTTTCCGTTCAGTTCTAATCTTCATTTTGAGCTGGTGCTCAAAATATCGGATTAGATCCTGATCCGAAAGACGACCGCCCCGCAAGACTTCCTCCAGTCGCGTCGTCCATATCACCATTCTAGCCGAAGCCAGCAGCGTCAGAAACACCATCCGCTTCACTCCAGAGTACGGGGGCAACACATTGTCCACAGCGTATGCGCGATCAATGAGCACGAGCTCCCGCGGCGCGATACGAGCAGTCAACTCGCCGACACGCGCCCACAACGGGCGAACGCGCGAACAATGGAAGAAGGCGTGCGCAGACGTCTCCTTGATTCCAAGGTTGCAACGTTCACAATCTGGCAAATCCGCCAGGCCCATTGCGAAACGCTTGTCATTGAGAGACAAACCATTCCGAGCCAATCGCCAGGTCAGAGAAAACTCAGAGTTGCTGAGCCAATCTGCACCTGGCGCCCAAGACCAATGAGAGCGGTACTCCACTCTCGACATGCCGAGCTTACTCCACAGCTTATCCTTCACGGCACCCTCCACTAATCCCCGATAGAAGATTTTCCTAGGCTGTGAAAGGTCACTGGACCGTGGAATGGCCTGTAAAGCCGCCAGACATTCGAGGAGGAATTTCGGTCGCACCCAAGGCCTGACGGTCAGCCATAGGGTCGGGGGCGTGATGGTAAGGCAAGGGAACATGTCCCTCACTACCCCCGCAAGCAACCGATCTTCCTCTAACGCGCGCCTGAGGAATGCCAACCTTGAAGCGAGCACGTGGCTCCTCAAGTGTGGCATCCCCAGACCCCCTTGACACGGACGGAGGCAACAGACTCCTTTGTCGACCATGTGTTTGCGTCCTCTCCAAAGACAGGAGAATAGCAAACGCTCGAGCGCCTTCTCATGATCGTCACAAAGGGGAAGTACTGACAGCCGGTAAAGGATCATGGGAAAGAGGTATGTGTTACACACCTCCGCCAAGCCCTTCACGGAGAGACCCCGTCGACGCCAAATCTTGACCGACGCGCCGACCTTTGCCAGTACTTCTGACCAGTTTTTCTCCAGCTGTAAGTCCGGACCGAACCAAACTCCGAGGAGCTTGACCGGCCCGTCCGTCCAGCTGAAGGGCCCCGGGAGGGAAACTCCCTTCCAGGCACCTAACCGCAAGCCGGATGACTTGTCGCAGTTAATTCTGGCCCCTGTCACCTTCTCGTACCGTACAAGCGCCTGGTGTACCGCCTCTATGTCCCTGCGGGAGGACACAAAGGTCGTTACGTCATCGGCGTACGCAGAAACCCTGGCTCGAGCTCCGCCAGGGACTTCAATTCCACGCAGGACCGGACTGCCCGTCTCGTCCCTTAGCCGGCGAAGGAGGGGCTCCAACGCCAAGACATAAAGGAGAGAAGACAGTGGACAACCCTGTCGGACCGACCTAGACAGCGCGAAAGCGCCCGACAGCTTCCCGTTCACCTGTACCACAGCCCGGGGGGAGCGATACAGAAGGCTAATCCAGCGGCTGAAGTCGGGTTTGAATCCGGCGGCCTGCAGGACAGCAGCCAGGTAGCCATGGTCAATCCTATCAAATGCCTTGGACTGATCTAAATTGATCAGCGCGGCCTCATCGTCGTCTTCTACACCCTCTATGATCGTGCGAATCAAGTGCAGGTTGCTCTGAATTGTTCTCCCCTTCACAGAACAAGTCTGATCCGGTTCCAACAGAGACTCGGCAACTAGCTGCAAGCGATTCGTCAGGATCTTGGCCAAAATCTTTAACTCTGTGTTTAGCAGAGTTATGGGCCTGTAATCGTCTAGTTCCCTCCCAACCTTCTTGCCTTTTCTCAACAGCGTGATCACGCCCCTGGTGATCCGACCGGGGATGGACCCCTGCCGAAACCAGTGGTTGAACACGACTGCCAAGAGCGGGACAAAAAGGTGCGACATCCTCAAGTACAATTCATAGGGCAAACCATCCAAACCTGGCGACTTGCCACTGCCGACCTTCTTCAAAGCCACGTAGATTTCGTCCTCCGTAATCTCCTTCGCAGCTAGCCGCTTCAGCCGGCAAAAGCCGGGGAAAGTCAGCCAAATAGCTGCGAAAGTCCTCGTCACGGAGACCAGGCTCCTTGGTAAATCGGTGTTCGAAATGCTGCCGGAACGCCTCGCACATGTCGTCGGTCGACCTAAGGAGATGTCCCTCCGGGTCGCGTACCTCTCGAATGTACCGGTCGCCGGCTCGGCGAATTTCTTCCTTGCGCAGTTCCGCGCCCATTTTCACAGCTTCGGAAGACATCTTGCTTAACTTAGCCCTAATTACCTGGCCCATGTAGCGCCCGCTAGTCGAACGCTCCAGGGCCTCCCTGGCTAAGGCTATTTCTAGGGAATCCCCACCAGCCTCCGCCCGGGCGAAATTAGCTCTAAGTGTCTTTGCCTCCGCAGCCTTATCTAGGTTGAGCCGCTGGCTATATTTGGTGGCGAAAGACCTAATGGAGTCCTTAAGACTAACCCACCACTTACTCCCAATGACTCGCCCAATTAACGCCCGCTGAACTAGTTTTGTCAGCTGGTCACGAAAGTCCCGCCTGTCCAGTAAGGACTGGTTGAACTTCCAATAACCAGCCAACCTAGGCCTAAAATCTAACACCACACGGGCACAAACGAGTTTGTGATCCGTGTAGCCTAACCAGTGGAACGTTGGACATTCTAAGAAGTCTATGTCGGCTTCTCTCACTAACACCCTATCCAGGTACGCTGATACCCGGGTAGAGGGCCAACTACGCGTCCACGTCCACATGCTCCCTTCCGGATGATCGACCCGGTATCTATCGACGAGACCAAAATCGCCGACAAGATTGACCAGGCTACGATCACCACTCCACCCGCTAGCGCCCCTCCCTCTATCCCATTTGGGGGTTAGGATGGCATTCCAGTCCCCAACTAAGATTAGCCGTGTTGAATGCACCATGAAGGGCTCCAACAGCCGAAAGAAAGAGACACGCTCACCTTGAACATTGGGCGCATAAACCGCAATCAGCCGGAACGACTTGCTTTTCACTGCAATATCGGCCACGATCAGCCGGCCCTCGGCACCGACATGGACAAGGTCAACCCTCGCGTCCAGGGTACGCTTAACCAGCAAAGAAACACCTCTGGCCCGCCGGCTCCCATATGCTGAATAAACGACAAAGTCGTCATCCAGCACACACGAGTCGACTTCGCAAACAAAGTGAGTCTCTTGGATCGCGGCCACATCCACGCCGTACGACAAGAGGTCACGAAGCAGGCGAGCCGCCTTACCCCGATCCCTCAGGCCGTACGCATTCAAACTGGCTATCTTAATAGACATTCCTTAGACCTGAAAAAGAGAACAAGAAAACATGCAACAACGGCTCTAATCACATACGGGGAAAAAATCTCTGGTAGTTGGGACCCCGACGGACTGTCCTAGGGACCCTGTACCTATATCGGACGTAATCCGCCCGTCTAGGACAATCCCGCCGACGTCCGTTGGATAAGTTAATTTTACCACCCTATATAAGCAGGGGTGGAGCAATACGGGGAACCTCCCCGAACAATTTTTAGCCATTTTTCTTAGCTCTGGTGAATGTTCTTTGACCATATTTAAATTGGTATAATGCTTCTGGACCTCTGCGATATGGTCCCAGACCCGCAGGTTCCCCCCGGTATTCCTAACCAGGGTGATGACACCTGGGGCCTGGGCAAAGTTCCTCGGGTCTTCCGTAGAGAGACCCTTCACAGAGGTCAATTTTAAAAGAGGCTTCAGTAGCCTTCGTCGCTGGGAAGACCACTCCTCCGAAATATTTTCTGGAACCTTCATCAGGGCATCCCCACGCGGGAGGGCATTTTTTTTCTTAGCCCGAGAGGGAGTGGGAGTAGGAGAAGGGGAGGGAGTAGGAGTTATGGCACTAGCTTTTGCCAAGGGGGTCAGTTTAAAAACTGGGGACTGGGAAGCCTTAAGCGGGGAAGCGGGAAGGCTTCTTGCCTTGTCCGCATAAGTCCTTCTTACGGGGGACACCGGTAGAGACGAGCATTTCTCTTTGTGCACTTTTCTCTCTCTGCTCCTGCTTCTCCGCCGGGACTTTGGGCTGTCGTGCTCTTCCTCCGCTTCCTCGTCTCTCCCACGTTTGAGAGACGCTGCCCTATCCACCTCCATCTCCATATTGGGTGCGGGGCTCTTTTCCTTACGGGAACCCCTTTCCGGTTGGGCTGGCGACCTCTTCACCGGTGTCTCCTTCACCGGGGTCTCCTTCATCTTAGCCGGCGTTTTGGCAGGTGGCAGCACCTTCGCCGGGGATGGTGTTTTATTCTTCTTCCTGCCTACCACCTGCCATTCGCCTTCCTTGTTGGCAGCTGGAGCCGGTGCTGGTGATGCCGTCTTTGGTGTTGCCGTCTTCGGTTTGCCTTGCTCCTGCTGTGGCTGCTTGGCTGGTTGGGCCTTTGGGGCAGGATTCTTGGTGGGGCAGGTTTTTGCTACATGTTCCGCCGCCCCGCAGACCCAACAGCACGGTTTTCTTCCTTCAACAATTATGAATATTACGCGACCCCTGCAGGTGAGGATGTTAGGAATTTTGGGAATGTTTTCCTTCGTTATAGTCACCTGCAGGGTCATGTCGCCTGTCAAGATACCTGCTCTGGACCGCAGCGAGGAAACACAGGCCACCTTTCCATAATGGGCGAAAAAGGCACCTATGTGGTCCTCCGCAATGTCCATGGGGACGCCATGCAGGGTAACCTTGATTTTTTTGGTCCCCATATACTCAGTGTGGAGTTGGAGCGTTTTTGTCTCCAGAACTACCCCAATTAGTCTTTTGGCTTCGTCCGCTGAAGCCAGCAGGACGTCCCACATGGCATTGCTCTTCCTCGCCACGGCCCTAGCATTTAGTTTCAGAGCTGATAACGCCTCCTCAAAAACTTCTCTGGTTACTCCCACCAATTTGTGCGTCTTAATATCCTTCGTTATCAGCGTGATGATCCGCACTTCTATTTGCGCTAGTTGTTCCGGAACTGAGACTAGCTCAGTTCCCTTAATGTACTGCGCATATTTCGCTTTCATCTCGTCATAAAAATCTTCATTCTTCATAACGATCTTTCCCCCTGTCCACCCCGAGGTTGATGGTTTGGGGGATGCTGCTGCTGCTACGGACGCTACGGAGGGTGACTCCCGTGGCGGTAGTTGCCAGTCACCCTCCTTTCCTCCCACCGAGGCCGTGGTGGGAGGAACTACTTCCCCAGGCCCTTCCGAGGCCATGCCTCCCAAGAGGCCGAACCACGGACGCTTGTCTTCCGGCGTTTCGCGTTTTACCGCTACTTTTGCGCGGGCCTGAGCAATAAACTTAGGCTGGAACACAATTGTCCAGGAAACAAAGAGCTAGTAAATATCACTATGGAACAGATACTACACTTTGATCCTCTGCCATTTACCACACAACACAAGATTGGTAGGAATTGGCTAGTTTTATTTATTCTTTAATTACAAAGAATTATGGCACAAGGCCGAAAAATGGGTGGGGGTACAAAACTTGGGGTGGTCTTCAGTACTCTATCTTATACCTAGCTAATCGGATTCACGACCCATACATACGTTACAATTTTTCTCAATCACCATAAGAATTTGTCCATCAACACTCATACATATCGTACACCAAAATGCCGCAAAAACCATACCAGGGACCTAAAAAACGCCCCAAAATGTACATAAAAATTTAAGACTTATTTACAAATATAATACAAAAATAGATTTAAAAATTTATACATGAAATGACATGATGGGAAGGGGTATGAAGAAACAGAAAATCCCCAACATAAAAACAATTTCAAATGAACATCATATACAGAGTGTTAGTAAGACCCAAACACACCCTCATAATTAAAGAGGCCACTGTATTCTGCCTTAAAAGGCAAAATCAAGTAGCTCTCTTTCTACAGGGGAAAGGAGAAGCAGGTTAAAATAAATTGGACTGGGGAATATATAAGGCTGACCCAGCCGAGAGTAAAACGGGACAAAATAACGATGGACAAAGGGGATCTCGAACTGGATCATAACAAAAGTATTGGAGCCGGGAACAGGCTAGGACAACCCATACACTCACATTAACTAGGTACACAAAAGAATATCTACCTTAACCACGGGAAGGGTTCCAAAGGAATCCCCCCCGATGTGATTAGCAGATCTAAAAAAGAAAATCAAGGCTAGCCCCGGTCACACGAACCAGGCTCGCTGCATGTATCCACCTTTCGCAAAAGTCTGTCGGGTGCAGCCGTTTCCGTTCAGTTCTAATCTTCATTTTGAGCTGGTGCTCAAAATATCGGATTAGATCCTGATCCGAAAGACGACCGCCCCGCAAGACTTCCTCCAGTCGCGTCGTCCATATCACCATTCTAGCCGAAGCCAGCAGCGTCAGAAACACCATCCGCTTCACTCCAGAGTACGGGGGCAACACATTGTCCACAGCGTATGCGCGATCAATGAGCACGAGCTCCCGCGGCGCGATACGAGCAGTCAACTCGCCGACACGCGCCCACAACGGGCGAACGCGCGAACAATGGAAGAAGGCGTGCGCAGACGTCTCCTTGATTCCAAGGTTGCAACGTTCACAATCTGGCAAATCCGCCAGGCCCATTGCGAAACGCTTGTCATTGAGAGACAAACCATTCCGAGCCAATCGCCAGGTCAGAGAAAACTCAGAGTTGCTGAGCCAATCTGCACCTGGCGCCCAAGACCAATGAGAGCGGTACTCCACTCTCGACATGCCGAGCTTACTCCACAGCTTATCCTTCACGGCACCCTCCACTAATCCCCGATAGAAGATTTTCCTAGGCTGTGAAAGGTCACTGGACCGTGGAATGGCCTGTAAAGCCGCCAGACATTCGAGGAGGAATTTCGGTCGCACCCAAGGCCTGACGGTCAGCCATAGGGTCGGGGGCGTGATGGTAAGGCAAGGGAACATGTCCCTCACTACCCCCGCAAGCAACCGATCTTCCTCTAACGCGCGCCTGAGGAATGCCAACCTTGAAGCGAGCACGTGGCTCCTCAAGTGTGGCATCCCCAGACCCCCTTGACACGGACGGAGGCAACAGACTCCTTTGTCGACCATGTGTTTGCGTCCTCTCCAAAGACAGGAGAATAGCAAACGCTCGAGCGCCTTCTCATGATCGTCACAAAGGGGAAGTACTGACAGCCGGTAAAGGATCATGGGAAAGAGGTATGTGTTACACACCTCCGCCAAGCCCTTCACGGAGAGACCCCGTCGACGCCAAATCTTGACCGACGCGCCGACCTTTGCCAGTACTTCTGACCAGTTTTTCTCCAGCTGTAAGTCCGGACCGAACCAAACTCCGAGGAGCTTGACCGGCCCGTCCGTCCAGCTGAAGGGCCCCGGGAGGGAAACTCCCTTCCAGGCACCTAACCGCAAGCCGGATGACTTGTCGCAGTTAATTCTGGCCCCTGTCACCTTCTCGTACCGTACAAGCGCCTGGTGTACCGCCTCTATGTCCCTGCGGGAGGACACAAAGGTCGTTACGTCATCGGCGTACGCAGAAACCCTGGCTCGAGCTCCGCCAGGGACTTCAATTCCACGCAGGACCGGACTGCCCGTCTCGTCCCTTAGCCGGCGAAGGAGGGGCTCCAACGCCAAGACATAAAGGAGAGAAGACAGTGGACAACCCTGTCGGACCGACCTAGACAGCGCGAAAGCGCCCGACAGCTTCCCGTTCACCTGTACCACAGCCCGGGGGGAGCGATACAGAAGGCTAATCCAGCGGCTGAAGTCGGGTTTGAATCCGGCGGCCTGCAGGACAGCAGCCAGGTAGCCATGGTCAATCCTATCAAATGCCTTGGACTGATCTAAATTGATCAGCGCGGCCTCATCGTCGTCTTCTACACCCTCTATGATCGTGCGAATCAAGTGCAGGTTGCTCTGAATTGTTCTCCCCTTCACAGAACAAGTCTGATCCGGTTCCAACAGAGACTCGGCAACTAGCTGCAAGCGATTCGTCAGGATCTTGGCCAAAATCTTTAACTCTGTGTTTAGCAGAGTTATGGGCCTGTAATCGTCTAGTTCCCTCCCAACCTTCTTGCCTTTTCTCAACAGCGTGATCACGCCCCTGGTGATCCGACCGGGGATGGACCCCTGCCGAAACCAGTGGTTGAACACGACTGCCAAGAGCGGGACAAAAAGGTGCGACATCCTCAAGTACAATTCATAGGGCAAACCATCCAAACCTGGCGACTTGCCACTGCCGACCTTCTTCAAAGCCACGTAGATTTCGTCCTCCGTAATCTCCCCTTCGCAGCTAGCCGCTTCAGCCGGCAAAAGCCGGGGAAAGTCAGCCAAATAGCTGCGAAAGTCCTCGTCACGGAGACCAGGCTCCTTGGTAAATCGGTGTTCGAAATGCTGCCGGAACGCCTCGCACATGTCGTCGGTCGACCTAAGGAGATGTCCCTCCGGGTCGCGTACCTCTCGAATGTACCGGTCGCCGGCTCGGCGAATTTCTTCCTTGCGCAGTTCCGCGCCCATTTTCACAGCTTCGGAAGACATCTTGCTTAACTTAGCCCTAATTACCTGGCCCATGTAGCGCCCGCTAGTCGAACGCTCCAGGGCCTCCCTGGCTAAGGCTATTTCTAGGGAATCCCCACCAGCCTCCGCCCGGGCGAAATTAGCTCTAAGTGTCTTTGCCTCCGCAGCCTTATCTAGGTTGAGCCGCTGGCTATATTTGGTGGCGAAAGACCTAATGGAGTCCTTAAGACTAACCCACCACTTACTCCCAATGACTCGCCCAATTAACGCCCGCTGAACTAGTTTTGTCAGCTGGTCACGAAAGTCCCGCCTGTCCAGTAAGGACTGGTTGAACTTCCAATAACCAGCCAACCTAGGCCTAAAATCTAACACCACACGGGCACAAACGAGTTTGTGATCCGTGTAGCCTAACCAGTGGAACGTTGGACATTCTAAGAAGTCTATGTCGGCTTCTCTCACTAACACCCTATCCAGGTACGCTGATACCCGGGTAGAGGGCCAACTACGCGTCCACGTCCACATGCTCCTTCCGGATGATCGACCCGGTATCTATCGACGAGACCAAAATCGCCGACAAGATTGACCAGGCTACGATCACCACTCCACCCGCTAGCGCCCCTCCCTCTATCCCATTTGGGGGTTAGGATGGCATTCCAGTCCCCAACTAAGATTAGCCGTGTTGAATGCACCATGAAGGGCTCCAACAGCCGAAAGAAAGAGACACGCTCACCTTGAACATTGGGCGCATAAACCGCAATCAGCCGGAACGACTTGCTTTTCACTGCAATATCGGCCACGATCAGCCGGCCCTCGGCACCGACATGGACAAGGTCAACCCTCGCGTCCAGGGTACGCTTAACCAGCAAAGAAACACCTCTGGCCCGCCGGCTCCCATATGCTGAATAAACGACAAAGTCGTCATCCAGCACACACGAGTCGACTTCGCAAACAAAGTGAGTCTCTTGGATCGCGGCCACATCCACGCCGTACGACAAGAGGTCACGAAGCAGGCGAGCCGCCTTACCCCGATCCCTCAGGCCGTACGCATTCAAACTGGCTATCTTAATAGACATTCCTTAGACCTGAAAAAGAGAACAAGAAAACATGCAACAACGGCTCTAATCACATACGGGGAAAAAATCTCTGGTAGTTGGGACCCCGACGGACTGTCCTAGGGACCCTGTACCTATATCGGACGTAATCCGCCCGTCTAGGACAATCCCGCCGACGTCCGTTGGATAAGTTAATTTTACCACCCTATATAAGCAGGGGTGGAGCAATACGGGGAACCTCCCCGAACAATTTTTAGCCATTTTTCTTAGCTCTGGTGAATGTTCTTTGACCATATTTAAATTGGTATAATGCTTCTGGACCTCTGCGATATGGTCCCAGACCCGCAGGTTCCCCCCGGTATTCCTAACCAGGGTGATGACACCTGGGGCCTGGGCAAAGTTCCTCGGGTCTTCCGTAGAGAGACCCTTCACAGAGGTCAATTTTAAAAGAGGCTTCAGTAGCCTTCGTCGCTGGGAAGACCACTCCTCCGAAATATTTTCTGGAACCTTCATCAGGGCATCCCCACGCGGGAGGGCATTTTTTTTCTTAGCCCGAGAGGGAGTGGGAGTAGGAGAAGGGGAGGGAGTAGGAGTTATGGCACTAGCTTTTGCCAAGGGGGTCAGTTTAAAAACTGGGGACTGGGAAGCCTTAAGCGGGGAAGCGGGAAGGCTTCTTGCCTTGTCCGCATAAGTCCTTCTTACGGGGGACACCGGTAGAGACGAGCATTTCTCTTTGTGCACTTTTCTCTCTCTGCTCCTGCTTCTCCGCCGGGACTTTGGGCTGTCGTGCTCTTCCTCCGCTTCCTCGTCTCTCCCACGTTTGAGAGACGCTGCCCTATCCACCTCCATCTCCATATTGGGTGCGGGGCTCTTTTCCTTACGGGAACCCCTTTCCGGTTGGGCTGGCGACCTCTTCACCGGTGTCTCCTTCACCGGGGTCTCCTTCATCTTAGCCGGCGTTTTGGCAGGTGGCAGCACCTTCGCCGGGGATGGTGTTTTATTCTTCTTCCTGCCTACCACCTGCCATTCGCCTTCCTTGTTGGCAGCTGGAGCCGGTGCTGGTGATGCCGTCTTTGGTGTTGCCGTCTTCGGTTTGCCTTGCTCCTGCTGTGGCTGCTTGGCTGGTTGGGCCTTTGGGGCAGGATTCTTGGTGGGGCAGGTTTTTGCTACATGTTCCGCCGCCCCGCAGACCCAACAGCACGGTTTTCTTCCTTCAACAATTATGAATATTACGCGACCCCTGCAGGTGAGGATGTTAGGAATTTTGGGAATGTTTTCCTTCGTTATAGTCACCTGCAGGGTCATGTCGCCTGTCAAGATACCTGCTCTGGACCGCAGCGAGGAAACACAGGCCACCTTTCCATAATGGGCGAAAAAGGCACCTATGTGGTCCTCCGCAATGTCCATGGGGACGCCATGCAGGGTAACCTTGATTTTTTTGGTCCCCATATACTCAGTGTGGAGTTGGAGCGTTTTTGTCTCCAGAACTACCCCAATTAGTCTTTTGGCTTCGTCCGCTGAAGCCAGCAGGACGTCCCACATGGCATTGCTCTTCCTCGCCACGGCCCTAGCATTTAGTTTCAGAGCTGATAACGCCTCCTCAAAAACTTCTCTGGTTACTCCCACCAATTTGTGCGTCTTAATATCCTTCGTTATCAGCGTGATGATCCGCACTTCTATTTGCGCTAGTTGTTCCGGAACTGAGACTAGCTCAGTTCCCTTAATGTACTGCGCATATTTCGCTTTCATCTCGTCATAAAAATCTTCATTCTTCATAACGATCTTTCCCCCTGTCCACCCCGAGGTTGATGGTTTGGGGGATGCTGCTGCTGCTACGGACGCTACGGAGGGTGACTCCCGTGGCGGTAGTTGCCAGTCACCCTCCTTTCCTCCCACCGAGGCCGTGGTGGGAGGAACTACTTCCCCAGGCCCTTCCGAGGCCATGCCTCCCAAGAGGCCGAACCACGGACGCTTGTCTTCCGGCGTTTCGCGTTTTACCGCTACTTTTGCGCGGGCCTGAGCAATAAACTTAGGCTGGAACACAATTGTCCAGGAAACAAAGAGCTAGTAAATATCACTATGGAACAGATACTACACTTTGATCCTCTGCCATTTACCACACAACACAAGATTGGTAGGAATTGGCTAGTTTTATTTATCTTATATTACAAAGATTATGGCACAAGGCCGAAAAATGGGAGGGGGAACAAAACTTGGGGTGGTCTTCAGTACTCTATCTTATACCTAGCTAATCGGATTCACGACCCATACATACGTTACAATTTTCTCAATCACCATAAGAATTTGTCCATCAACACTCATACATATCATACACCAAAATACCGCAAAAACCATACCAGGGACCTACAAAACGCCCCAAATGTACATAAAAATTTGTGACAAATATAATACAAAAATAGATTTAAAAATTGGTGCATGAAATGACATGATGGGAAGGGGGAATGAAGAAACAAAAATCCCCAAACTAAAAACAATTTCAAATGAACATCATATACAAGGTGTTAGTAAGACCCAAACACACCCACATAATTAAAGAGGCCGCTGTATTCTGTCTTAGAAGACAAAATCAAGAAGCACTCTTTCTAAGGGGAATGGAGTAGCAGAGAACAAAAATAAATTGGACTGGAGAATGTATAAGGCTGACCCAGCCGAGAATGAAACGGGACAAAATAACGATGGACAAAGGGGATCTCGAACTGGATCATAACAAAAGTATTGGAGCCGGGAACAGGCTAGGACAACCCATACACTCACATTAACTAGGTACACAAAAGAATATCTACCTTAACCACGGGAAGGGTTCCAAAGGAATCCCCCCCGATGTGATTAGCAGATCTAAAAAAGAAAATCAAGGCTAGCCCCGGTCACACGAACCAGGCTCGCTGCATGTATCCACCTTTCGCAAAAGTCTGTCGGGTGCAGCCGTTTCCGTTCAGTTCTAATCTTCATTTTGAGCTGGTGCTCAAAATATCGGATTAGATCCTGATCCGAAAGACGACCGCCCCGCAAGACTTCCTCCAGTCGCGTCGTCCATATCACCATTCTAGCCGAAGCCAGCAGCGTCAGAAACACCATCCGCTTCACTCCAGAGTACGGGGGCAACACATTGTCCACAGCGTATGCGCGATCAATGAGCACGAGCTCCCGCGGCGCGATACGAGCAGTCAACTCGCCGACACGCGCCCACAACGGGCGAACGCGCGAACAATGGAAGAAGGCGTGCGCAGACGTCTCCTTAATTCCAAGGTTGCAACGTTCACAATCTGGCAAATCCGCCAGGCCCATTGCGAAACGCTTGTCATTGAGAGACAAACCATTCCGAGCCAATCGCCAGGTCAGAGAAAACTCAGAGTTGCTGAGCCAATCTGCACCTGGCGCCCAAGACCAATGAGAGCGGTACTCCACTCTCGACATGCCGAGCTTACTCCACAGCTTATCCTTCACGGCACCCTCCACTAATCCCCGATAGAAGATTTTCCTAGGCTGTGAAAGGTCACTGGACCGTGGAATGGCCTGTAAAGCCGCCAGACATTCGAGGAGGAATTTCGGTCGCACCCAAGGCCTGACGGTCAGCCATAGGGTCGGGGGCGTGATGGTAAGGCAAGGGAACATGTCCCTCACTACCCCCGCAAGCAACCGATCTTCCTCTAACGCGCGCCTGAGGAATGCCAACCTTGAAGCGAGCACGTGGCTCCTCAAGTGTGGCATCCCCAGACCCCCTTGACACGGACGGAGGCAACAGACTCCTTTGTCGACCATGTGTTTGCGTCCTCTCCAAAGACAGGAGAATAGCAAACGCTCGAGCGCCTTCTCATGATCGTCACAAAGGGGAAGTACTGACAGCCGGTAAAGGATCATGGGAAAGAGGTATGTGTTACACACCTCCGCCAAGCCCTTCACGGAGAGACCCCGTCGACGCCAAATCTTGACCGACGCGCCGACCTTTGCCAGTACTTCTGACCAGTTTTTCTCCAGCTGTAAGTCCGGACCGAACCAAACTCCGAGGAGCTTGACCGGCCCGTCCGTCCAGCTGAAGGGCCCCGGGAGGGAAACTCCCTTCCAGGCACCTAACCGCAAGCCGGATGACTTGTCGCAGTTAATTCTGGCCCCTGTCACCTTCTCGTACCGTACAAGCGCCTGGTGTACCGCCTCTATGTCCCTGCGGGAGGACACAAAGGTCGTTACGTCATCGGCGTACGCAGAAACCCTGGCTCGAGCTCCGCCAGGGACTTCAATTCCACGCAGGACCGGACTGCCCGTCTCGTCCCTTAGCCGGCGAAGGAGGGGCTCCAACGCCAAGACATAAAGGAGAGAAGACAGTGGACAACCCTGTCGGACCGACCTAGACAGCGCGAAAGCGCCCGACAGCTTCCCGTTCACCTGTACCACAGCCCGGGGGGAGCGATACAGAAGGCTAATCCAGCGGCTGAAGTCGGGTTTGAATCCGGCGGCCTGCAGGACAGCAGCCAGGTAGCCATGGTCAATCCTATCAAATGCCTTGGACTGATCTAAATTGATCAGCGCGGCCTCATCGTCGTCTTCTACACCCTCTATGATCGTGCGAATCAAGTGCAGGTTGCTCTGAATTGTTCTCCCTTCACAGAACAAGTCTGATCCGGTTCCAACAGAGACTCGGCAACTAGCTGCAAGCGATTCGTCAGGATCTTGGCCAAAATCTTTAACTCTGTGTTTAGCAGAGTTATGGGCCTGTAATCGTCTAGTTCCCTCCCAACCTTCTTGCCTTTTCTCAACAGCGTGATCACGCCCCTGGTGATCCGACCGGGGATGGACCCCTGCCGAAACCAGTGGTTGAACACGACTGCCAAGAGCGGGACAAAAAGGTGCGACATCCTCAAGTACAATTCATAGGGCAAACCATCCAAACCTGGCGACTTGCCACTGCCGACCTTCTTCAAAGCCACGTAGATTTCGTCCTCCGTAATCTCCCCTTCGCAGCTAGCCGCTTCAGCCGGCAAAAGCCGGGGAAAGTCAGCCAAATAGCTGCGAAAGTCCTCGTCACGGAGACCAGGCTCCTTGGTAAATCGGTGTTCGAAATGCTGCCGGAACGCCTCGCACATGTCGTCGGTCGACCTAAGGAGATGTCCCTCCGGGTCGCGTACCTCTCGAATGTACCGGTCGCCGGCTCGGCGAATTTCTTCCTTGCGCAGTTCCGCGCCCATTTTCACAGCTTCGGAAGACATCTTGCTTAACTTAGCCCTAATTACCTGGCCCATGTAGCGCCCGCTAGTCGAACGCTCCAGGGCCTCCCCTGGCTAAGGCTATTTCTAGGGAATCCCCACCAGCCTCCGCCCGGGCGAAATTAGCTCTAAGTGTCTTTGCCTCCGCAGCCTTATCTAGGTTGAGCCGCTGGCTATATTTGGTGGCGAAAGACCTAATGGAGTCCTTAAGACTAACCCACCACTTACTCCCAATGACTCGCCCAATTAACGCCCGCTGAACTAGTTTTGTCAGCTGGTCACGAAAGTCCCGCCTGTCCAGTAAGGACTGGTTGAACTTCCAATAACCAGCCAACCTAGGCCTAAAATCTAACACCACACGGGCACAAACGAGTTTGTGGTCCGTGTAGCCTAACCAGTGGAACGTTGGACATTCTAAGAAGTCTATATCGGCTTCTCTCACTAACATCCTATCCAGGTACGCTGATACCCGGGTAGAAGGCCAACTACGCGTCCACGTCCACATGCTCCCTTCCGGATGATCGACCCGGTATCTATCGACGAGACCAAAATCGCCGACCAGATTGACCAGGCTACGATCACCACTCCACCCGCTAGCGCCCCTCCCTCTATCCCATTTGGGGGTTAGGATGGCATTCCAGTCCCCAACTAAGATTAGCCGTGTTGAATGCACCATGAAGGGCTCCAACAGCCGAAAGAAAGAGACACGCTCACCTTGAACATTGGGCGCATAAACCGCAATCAGCCGGAACGACTTGCTTTTCACTGCAATATCGGCCACGATCAGCCGGCCCTCGGCACCGACATGGACAAGGTCAACCCTCGCGTCCAGGGTACGCTTAACCAGCAAAGAAACACCTCTGGCCCGCCGGCTCCCATATGCTGAATAAACGACAAAGTCGTCATCCAGCACACACGAGTCGACTTCGCAAACAAAGTGAGTCTCTTGGATCGCGGCCACATCCACGCCGTACGACAAGAGGTCACGAAGCAGGCGAGCCGCCTTGCCCCGATCCCTCAGGCCATACGCATTCAAACTGGCTATCTTGATAGACATTTCTTAGGCCTGAAAAGAGAACAAGAAAAACATGCAACAACGGCTCTAATCACATACGGGGAAAAAATCTCTGGTGGATGGGACCCCGACGGACTGTCCTAGGGACCCTGTACCTATATCGGACGTAATCCGTCCGTCTAGGACAATCCCGCCGACGTCCGTTGGATAAATAAGTTTTACCACCCTATATAAGCAGGGGTGGAGTAATACGGGGAACCTCCCCGAACAATTTCTAGCCATCTTTCTTAATTCTGGCGTATTTTCTTTTGCCATGGTCAGCTTGGGGTAGTGCTTCTGCACCTCAGCGATGTGGTCCCAGACCCGCAGGTTCCCCCCGGTATTTCTTACCAGGGTGATGACGCCTGGGGCCTGGGAAAAGTTTCTCGGGTCCTCAGTGGAAAGACCCTTTACCTTGGTTAGGTTTAACAGAGGCTTGAGTAGCCTTCTTCTCTGAGAGGACCACTCCTCTGCAATGTTCTCTTTCACTTCCATCAGGGCATCCCCACGAGGGAGGGCATGTTTTTTCTTAGCCCGAGTGGGAGTGGGAGTAGGAGAAGGGGAGGGAGAAGGTGTTGTGGCTCTAGCTTTCGCCAAGGGGGTCAGTTTAAAAACTGGGGACTGGGTAGCTTTAAGCGGGGACGAGGGGAGACTTCTAGCCTTTTGGGCATAGGAACTCCTTACGGGGGAGACCGGCAGTGAGGAACATTTGTCTACTGCCTTCCTCCTCTCAACACTCCTGCTTTTGCGTCGACTTTTTGGGTTGTCGCATTCTTCCTCTTCGTCCCTCCCTCTCTTCAGGGAGGCCGCTCTCTCCACCTCCATTTGTTGTTCTTCTGTGGGGGAAGGACTTCTCGCCTTCCTCTCTTTGGGAGGAGACTTCTTTTTGGGCGCCTCCTTTGCTGTTACGGGCGCCTCCTTAGCTGTTACGGGCGACATGCCAGGTGGCAGCACTTTTGCCGGAGACGGCGTTTTCGCCTTTTTGCGGCTCACCACCTGCCACTCGCCCTCCTTGCTCACAACCGGCGTCTGTGTAGGTGTTACTGGCTTTGCTCCCTCCTTCTCCACAAGCTGCTGTTTCACTGGTTGAGCTGGTTGGGCCATTGGGGCCGGGTTCTTGGTCGGACACGCCTTAGCGACGTGTTCCGCGGCCCCGCAGACCCAACAACATGGCTTCCTCCCTTCCACAATAATGAAAATCCTCCGTCCCCTGCAGGTGAGGATATTGGGGATTTTCCCGATATTTTCCTTTGACGCCGTCACCTGCAGGGTCATATCGCCAGTTAAAATGCCAGCTTTAGACCGCAGCGAGGAGACAGAGGCCACCTTTCCGAAAGCAGCGAAAAAGGCGCCAACGTGGTCTTCGTCAATTTCCATGGGGACGCCATGCAGTGTGACCTTCACCTTTCGGGCACCCATGTACTCAGTACTAAACTGGAGCGTTTTAGTTTCCAGTACCGCATTGACTAAGCACTTCGCCTCGTCGACCGTGCCCAGCAGGACGTCCCACATGGAATTGCCCCTCCTCGCCACGGCCCTGGCTTTAATATTTAAAGCTTTCAAAGCTTCTTCAAACACGTCCCTCGAGACTCCCACCAACTTGTGCGATTTGATATCCTTCGCAAACAAAGTGATCATTCTCGTCTCGATCTCAGCTAGTTTGTCTGGCACAGAGACCAGCTCTGTGCCCTTGATGTAATCCGCATATTTAGCTCGCATTTCTTCATAATATTTTTCATCCTTGCTCGCCATTATGCTGGTCGTCTTAATCCCTGTCCACCCCGAAGTGGAAGGTATGGGGATCCTGGAGCTGAAGGGGGATTGATCCGAGGCGGTAATGCCCAATCCCCTCCTTTCCTCCCACCGATGCCGTGGTGGGAGGACCGACTTCTTCCGGCCTATTACAGGCCATTGCCACCAAAGTGGCCGAACACCGGGTAGTTGCAATCCGGTGTTTCGCGTTGTTTAGACGCTACTTTGCGCTGGCCCGAGCGATAAACTCGGGCTGGAATGCAACAAACCCAAAAACCAAATTGATAGCTAATATCACGGAGGAACAAAAGCTTCTCTCTGGTTTTTTTGCCATAAACCACACAAACACAAGTCTGGGTAGGAATTGGCTAGTATATTTCAATGCTTCTAAAACAAAGCTGTTATCATCGAACCACCATAGACAATCGCATCTACCTCCCATTAGCATGTAACAGGCTTGCCTCCCAGAGAGTAAATCACTACGCCTCCTTGACCTTACGCTTTCGGCGGACCTCAAATGGAATGACTATATTGAATCCATTGCCAAATCTGCCGCTATGAAAGTCGGCTCTCTGTGCAGGGCCCAGAAGTTTTTCCCGCCTGATTCTATCCTGCACATATAAAAATCTACCATCCGCCCATGTAGTGAATACTGCTGCCAGATCTGGTTGGGTGCCCCTGCTACCCTCCTTGGGCTTCTTTACAAAATACAAAGGAGAATCTGTAACGTGGTTGATATTGACTTGGCAGACCGACTGCAACCACTCTCTCACCGGCGTGATGTGACTTCCCTGTGCCTCTTCTACAAGTACTTTCATGGCTTCTACTCTGATGAACTTAGATCACTGATGCCGCCTAAGCACAAATTTGCGCGAGATACTAGATTAGCAAATAGGTCCCACCCTTTTACAGTTAAACAGATAAGATGTAACCGTAATTTCTACTCCAACAGCTTACTTTCTCGCACTTCCCACCTGTGGAATTCCCTTCCACAAATCTGCTTTCCCGACAACTACAATCTTCAGGTGTTTAAGTGTAGGGTCAATAGACACCTCCTATCACACTAACTTCCAATTATTCTCAGAACACTCTCATCTACCCAACCCTCATTTTCGGTATCCTTACCCGCTTATCACCCACCCTCTGACATTTCCTATATTTAACCATCCTTCCTCCACTCTATGTAGCCCCCTGCGCAGTAGTGGCAATGAAACGCCTTGCTCGGGGTGAAACGCTTATTTAAAAAAAAGCCTCGATTGGAAATCATGTTATTTCCCTCTAAATGACTTGACTCTTAGAGTTGTGAGTTTAATACCAGGCTACAGCGGTGGTGAACAAGTAACTTGCATGGTCAGAGGTAAATAACTCATGGCAACAAAGATGAGGACAATAGTCCGAATAATGTAAATACGTAATCTTAACTGTCTGTTGTATACAACCGTTTACTCAGATCAGTCGTTAAAAATGGCCTCGAGAAAATGACGCCTGTAGGTTTTGCTGAAAATGATCCTTGTCGAACGGCGTGGACTACCACTAAAATCCCCCAAATCTGTACCAAATAGCAAACTGTAAATTACTTAATGGCTTTAAACAACGGCAACAACTAAAATGGGTAACACATGTACCTCAAAGATAAAACAATGACATAATCAATATGATGACTTTCCACTCTATATCATATATAGGATTAGAAAGGAAGATCTCATTGATTTAAAAAAAGTGATATAATATAGTGAAAAATTGTTTTTAATTGTTTGTTGAAATTGTAAGCAAAAGCAGTCTAGCAGTTCGATTAATGAATTCCGAACTTTGGCTTATAAGGAAACGGCTAATATTATCATTAGATATGAGGAGAACAGATGCTACACTTTGATCCAAGATTGATGGCCAAGAACTAAGAAAAGTATAAATTGACGAGTACTAGCTTTTCGGTCAATATATATCCAATGTTTCCGAATAGGGAAAATAATATTACCGAGTAACACGATGTTTGTCCTTGGGTAGCAACTGTTATTTTCCTATTTACTTACGCCAAGAAAGTATGAAAAATGGTTAATAGTTCCTCCAAACTGTGCTTTTATGACCAGGATAATATTTCTGAAATTTAACAATTCCCATTGGGAAAACTGGTGAATGTGAACATTCTTGTTCACGCAACGTAGGAAGAAAATGAAATATGATTCAAAAGTAGCAGTTTCTTATTCTAGTATTACACAAGAGAGACCACAAATAATATAGAAGTGTGTAATTTTTCCCGATTTTCGCTTATTCTGTAAATTACTTTCACGAATCAGCTTTCCAAATATCGTCCCGAATCATGTTTTCGTTATATGATCGTTGGTAGCCAGAACGTTCTAGAATTTCCTCCAAATTCTCGAAAGTTCTCTTTCAACTACGCAGCGCTGAATCTGTATAGAATTTAATGGAAAATACATTAGTTTTAGAATATCGATGTTTAGATATCAAAAGAAATGTTTGAGGGGAATAATAATCATTTATTTCATTTTCTAGACAGATGCAATTAGGAAATTGACTGACCAAAGACAAAAAGTCAAAATTTTGTTATAAAGTAGACCTTGGCAGGAATTACTCATTGATAGTTAACAATACATGTGATACAATAATGCCATTGTATGTTTCCTTATAAAAGAATTTCTTGAACAATTTTCATATTTTCTAAGTCCTTGAATTAAATATAATCATCTAAGAAATTTTAAAGATAGTTATTGTTTGGTTATAATTTTCCTTGCTTGAATAGAAGTCGATTTAAAGCTGGCGCAATTATAAACAATATAAGAATTGTCTTCTTTCTGGTGCTGATTACTAACGTTGCTCACATTATCGATCAAATTTGATTCCGATCAATACTAACTAATACTGTATTGAGTTAATAAACTCGCATTACGTGGAAAATGAATCCGCATTGTAATCATAATAGACTTTAAAATACGTTAAATAATTGTGAATCCACAAACCATTTGATAATAATAACGTTATCTTTGGTTTGCTCGTTTAAAAATTGTGTGTGCTTTTATGGTTATTATGATGGGTTTGTGATGAAAATATTCCTTTTTTTTTTTCATTTGCACGGCGTTTCTGAAGTGTTGGTGATCATGGTTCTCTGCAACTCACATATTTTGTTCTAAGTAACTCTTGCCGTTGTACCATCCGTATTTTTCCATGTTCTACGATTCATTCCCTAAAAAATAATAATGCTTGTTGCACATGGTTTTACCCTGCTATTATTTGACTTTAATATGCCTTCTGACTGTTAAATGACCCATTTGTTTCACATTCGATCCTGCAAATTTCATCAGTTGCATTTTTTTTTATTAGCAACAGTTTCTTCCTGTTTCTGTTATCCATAAAAATTCTTAGTTTTCTCACATGCTGTATGGTATTTTAACTATTTAATGACAAAACTACATCTTCATTTGTGGGGAAATTGACCAACATTTTCTCACAGAGATAATTTAGATACGATTTCAAAATCCAATACTTACGTCATTGAATCAAAGCATATTCAACTCTGTCTTAATTATTTTCCTGGTCTTAGAAGGCTTAGTCCGTTAGTCTTATGCACATTCAAAATTATATGTTTAATGAGATTGTTACGGTCTTATAATACTTGAAAAGACGCAAATAATTGCCTAATATCAGTGTTATGTCGTGAGTAAGAATAAATAACTCAACAACAGGAATAGGTTAATTGTTGTATTCCGTGAAAATAGTATTTACAAAGGTTATTAGTATCCAATACAAGAATAAGGGTTAATCGTCTCAACCGTCGTAAGACGTAGTATGAGCCATGGGTACTTTCGGGTCGTCACCGGAAGTCTATGACTGACTTGTCGATCGGTTGCTCGGCACACTCTCCTACGTAGATGCCACCATTACTTTACACATAGAATAGGCGCGGGCGTCCCAACAATCAGAAAACAGGTAATTACGTCTACAGGCCATCACAATTCATCTGTACGAATGCAAAACTTAACAAGAGAATTACAACAACAAAGAATGCAAGAATTAGACATGGAATACTACTGAAGATTTCGAGGCATTTTCATACTAAATCCCATCACATCGAACAGGTATGTTGGAAGACCTTGCAACAAATGTCAAGAAGATAAATTTGAAATGTTATGGAAACGACATAAAAAGCAAGAATCATTGCATTGCCATCCCGGAAGGTATAATTTTACGTAAGAAACAAATAGAGGGGTCAAAAAGGGCTGGTAGGTTTGAATTAACTGGAAGGTTATTCACAGAGATGATGGAAATAAAAAAAGAGATATTCGAAGGGAGTTGGCCAGTAGATCTATTGCACGAATACTTTAAGATTATATGGCATACAGATGATGAGGCTTCTTTTACCAATGACGATGATACCTGCAATACATGTAAAAACGTGTAGGGAAGAATAGGGTGACATAAACCGAAAACCAAAAATGCTTTCGTGTTACAAGCTACTTTGACAGAAGAAAAATGAAACAAAGAAAGTTGATATATTGTATATAAAATGCTATTTTAACACACGACTGCAGGAAAAAGTCGGGCAAGACTAATCAACACTGTCTATCCTAGACCTAGCTAACCAGAATCCTAACCCATTATAATTTGCTCATTCACCAACAGAAGTCATTCTTTACCATTCAAACCTGCATTACCACAATAACACATATTCAAAGGAAACCTGAAAAAAAAGATTACGTAAATATTCCATTTATATACAAATGTCCATCGAAAAATATATTTTAAGATATAACTGTTATGTAGAAAAAAGTGTCAATACCGATACTCGGGGTCGAACACGGATTTTCAGGCAACAAACGTAAACGTTGAATGAATTTTGCTAATGAGATCACGTGACCACAAATATTTATTATATAATGCACTCAGAAATGTATGAGTATATTCTGTATTGGGAATCATAGGGCACCTCACCGTGGTGAAATGGTCAGCAAGATCGTCTCGCTAGATTCATTACAATTAAGCATTGAGTTCGATCCTCACTGGGTCTCCCATACTTTCGGCTCTGTGTCACATCTAAGCTGCCCTCAGAAAACTGCTATGTTGTGCATCATAGGGCACCTCGTTGTAGTGTAATGGTTAACAAGCTCTTCTCGCTAGAATCATTACAACTAAGCATTGAGTACGATCCTCACTGGGTCTCCCATACTTTCGGCTCTGTGTCACATCTAAGCTGCCCTCAGAAAACTGCTATGTTGTGCATCATAGGGCACCTCGTTGTAGTGTAATGGTTAACAAGCTCTTCTCGCTAGAATCATTACAACTAAGCATTGAGTACGATCCTCACTGGGTCTCCCATACTTTCGGCTCTGTGTCACATCTAAGCTGCCCTCAGAAAACTGCTATGTTGTGCATCATAGGGCACCTCGTAGTAGTGTAATGGTTAACAAGCTCTTCTCGCTAGAATCATTACAACTAAGCATTGAGTACGATCCTCACTGGGTCTCCCATACTTTCGGCTCTGTGTCACATCTAAGCTGCCCTCAGAAAATTGCTATGTTGTGCATCATAGGGCACCTCGTTGTGGTGTAATGGCTAACAAGCTCTTCTCGCTAGAATCATTACAATTGAGTATTGAGTTCGATCCTCACTGGATGTCATTGAAAGATAACCGTTTCCGAATCAATCGCCAATTAAGGGAAGATTCAGAGTTGCTGCGCTCACGAGCAGCACAACTTGATTCGATTGCTGACCAGTCGAGCCACTCACTGAGAGGATCCTCTTGTATCTCTTCCACTAATTCAAGGTCCCAATAGTCTCCGAGGCTGAGAAAAATCACTGAACCGGAGAATGCCTTGCAAGCCACTCGATGTTTCGGGGAAATCTCGATTGATTCTGGTGCAAACGTCAGCCCAAGAAACAAGAAGAGTGATGGTAGGGCTAGAGAAGGCATCCCTATCACTTCCCTCCTATATCAAGTGCTCTGTTAATGCGCGGTATAGGAACGCCAACCTCGAGGCGTATCGGAGACTTGCCAAGTGTGGCATTCCCTGCTCCCGATGAAACAGACGTTGAACAGACATCTCTGTCTACCTGATGCTTGCTATCACCCGGGAAGAGAGAGGAGAGCAAATGCTCGATCGCCTTCTTATCATCCATACAGAGAGGAAGTACAGACAATCTCTAAAGCATGAAAGGAAATACATAAGTGGTACACGCCTTAATCATTTCCTTTATGCCGTCGAAGCAAAGTCCGGACCGCTGTTCCGACATTTGCCTGTACCTCATCCAAGTTCTTCTTCCGCTGCAGCCCGTGCCCGAACAACAATTCAAAAATGTGGACTGGTACGTCATTCCAACTAAAGGGCTCCGGAAGAGGTGACAAAGAAGAAAGAAAAATGCTGAATGAGGTCATCTCGCTCATGTAAGAGAGCTTCTTATAACGAATCGTGGCTCAGGTTTTACTGAGTGGAATGGATTGTATAGAAAAATATGTTAATCGGGTTTTATATTTCACAAATTCATAATCTTATGACGGTCCATTCAACTGCTATAAAAACAATTATCTTTTCTTACAATTAGAGATTTTTCTGAGAAGGCTGCACCTGTTTATATAGATGATTTCAATTTTGTTAATTTATTTACATACATTTGCATAGCAAATATAAACAAATAAAACACAATGAGAGACTTTTGCTCGAAAATGAATCTCTTTTTCTTTTCTTTTTTTTTGTAATAATTTCAAATATTGTCAATTCAAACAAGTTGATGATAAAATAGTCACCGTCACACTGGCACGTAGAAAAAAATATGGTCGCAACATATTTGTTATACCCATTGTAATAAGCTAATAGCCTTTTATATGAAATACTGTCATTTTAATTAACTTTTGCAGTCTTTCTTTCATTTTAGAGTTAATATTTGTTTACACCTTCTAGTAAGAAGTTTAATAGTTACGTTGCCATTATTTATTTTTGTGGAATACATTTCATGATATATTAATTGCTTGTTTATTTCTAGTAGTAAAAGATATGAAAACTTTAATTTGACAAATCTTTAGTGGATATTTAGTATAAATTTGGGACCGTTTAGTTTAATCTCCCGGTTGTTTTTTTTCTTTCTTTCTTTCTTTCTTTTTTTGTTTCTGGTTGTTTTAAACACTAAAGAATATGTGCGTGTTCAGTTCTACATGTTCTTTCTGACTATCGTCAGATAATTTTCATAATCGTTTGTCATTTGTACATCATTAAGCTTGATGTAGAGAATAGGGTGTTTGTGAGCTCTTGGTCAATCACTTTCCCATAATTATCTAACCTTTACGAGAAGTAGTAACAAAAAACCGTTACACATGTTGGTTTGGTAGTGGGAGCGTTATCGTTCCGAAACCGGGTCATTCTGGGAACGGCGATAAAAATCATCATACAACACATTCGATCGGGAAATTAGAGAATTTCAGAAGCAAAGAACCACACTTTCATTGCTTTTGTTCCCAGGTTCACCCTGAGCCAGATTGGTAGTACCTGTTAGCGTCCCAGCTATGGGCAACTAGTAATCCTCCTTCCAAATATCAACTGTAAATTTTTAAAATAAAATGAGCAACAATCCATTTTTATAGAAAAATAACAACCATTGCAACACTAAGAAATATATAAAATATATATTTATAGTAAAATTAACAACAATACATTATATGATCTAAAAACTATATATCTAAAAAAAAGAAAAGAAAACATAACCTTACCCTAAAATTATAAAAATTATGTATAAAATATATAGGCGTTAAATAACCCATTAAGTAGATATGCCACTAAGCAAAATCAACCATACAACAATATGAATATTTTTTTTAATCGTTTCACCCCAAGCAAGGCATTCCACTGCCATTATAGCGCAGGGGGTTACACAGAGGGATTGGGTATAGGAAATGACAGAAGGAGGGTGATAGACGACTTAGGATGTACATAGGGAGAGAGTTGGAGAGAATGGGTGTGAATTAGGGCGTTAGGAGGTGTCTATTGACCTTACATTTAAACTCCTGGAGGTTGTAGCCGTCGGGGAAGCAAGTATGCGGTCGGGAATTCCATAGGTGGGAAGTGCGAGAAAAGAAGCTGTTGGAGTAGAAATTGCGATTAAATTTCATCGGTTTCACTGTAAAAGGGTGGGACCTAGTTGCCAATCTAATATTTGATGCAAATTCACATCTAGTGGGCACCAGTAATTTAAGTTCGTCAGAGCAGAAGCCATGAAAGTATTTAGAGAAGAGGCACAGGGAAGCCACGTCACGCCGGTGAGAGAGTGACTGCAGGCTGTCAGCCAAGTCGGTATCAATCACATTACAGATTCTTCTCTGTATTTTGTCAAGAACCCCGAGGAGAATAGAGGGGCACCCGACCAGATGTGACAGCAGTACTCAATACACGGGCGGATGGTGGATTTATATAATTGCAGGATAGATTCAGGCGGAAAGAATTTCCGGATCCTGCACAGAGAGCCGACTTTCATAGCTGCGGATTTAGCAATGGATTCGACGTAGTCATTCCACTTGAGGTCCGCTGAGAGTGTCAGGTTAAGCAGGCGTAGTGATTTACTCTCTGGGAGGCAAGACTGTTCCATGCTAAAGGTGCGGTTGTCTGTGGTGGTTAAGTGACAGCAGCTTCGTTTTGGAAGAATTGAATTTTACGAGCCATTTCTTACCCCAATCCACCACGGATTGGAGGTCCTTCTCAAGCTCGGCAGCGAGGTTTGCCTTGTCACCAACACCAGATTTCTGATCGAGGCGAGAGTAAACTGTGGTGTCATCGGCATACATGCCTACTTGTGATCTTATGGCATCGGGGAGATCATTGATATAGATTAGAAAGAGCGTAGGACCTAGGATAGAGCCTTGGGGTAGTTCTGGGAGGTAGTTCTGGGAGGCATGTCCGTTTAATACCACCTTCAGTAAAATTACAAACAATACATATTTATCTCAAGTATAAGCCATAAAATTGTGTTCAACATATGTAAACATCGCATTAAATAAACCATACAAGTTGATTTGGGGCTAAAAAAAATCAACAAACCAAATGAAACCGGACTTGATTGGTTAAAGCGAATGGTCAACGTGGTCTATTAGTCAAGGAAGTAACTTCTTACTGATATTAACCTGGGGATAAGGTACCAGTGTGTGGAACCGTTAGAAAATGCTTAAAAATGAAAACTATACTATGACCTGACCCAAATATGGTGGGAAAAACTTAGTTGATGACTTTCTTCGGAATCCCTCGATGGGTGTACTATCATGAAGCTACTTAACGGGCAGATAGTAGCATTTAACTTTTGGTTGGTAATCTCTCTTCAAATGGTGTCTTGAGAGGGAAAAAAGATGATTCAGCCATCTCCAGCAGTCTAATATTCGCGGAGAGGTACAAGCGTGAAGAAGTTTGCCATTACTAAAATTTTGTCAAGACAATTGTCGCATGAATTGTATGCTGCAGGTGGAGGTAACCCATCAGAGTTCACCTTATTTTTTTCCTTTCATTTCTGTCTTTTTCATTCTTTTTTTTTTATTTCTGTTTTATATTTCTTTCTTTATTTCTTTGAAAGCGAGTTAACAACCTTCTTCAATATTTCCAAGACGCGTGGGCTTGAACAAGTTTTGCATACATTACATCCATCTGCGACAATTGGAATTTTCTCAATGCATAAATAACTTTTAAAAAGACGCTAACATCGCTTTGAATTTTAGTACTTCTTTTATCTTTTATATTACTATTTATTCTCTTTTCACTAGATTTCCTTTAATTTCTCTTCTTGAAAAATCTGAAAATTATGAAATGTCATCTGCAAATCCGAATCGAAAATCTTTCTAGGATTAATTTTTAGCTTTCAAGAAAATCGGTCAGTGATTTTGGAAAACAAGCTTCAAGATAATTGGGCTAAATTGCTGCATTTATCCTTCTTTCTCGTCACACTCCCTTGACTTTTTTCTCTCTTTTTACTCCTTTTCTTTCTTTCTTATTATCTAGGTATGATTCCTTCAAGTATTTCTTTTCTCTCTCTCTCTCTCTCTCTCTCTCTCTCTCTCTCTCTCTCTCTCTCTTCCCACTTCCCATTTATCTGAGTTTCTTTTTGGCAGAAATCAATTTCTGTATATGCGTTCTCAGCTCTTTCACGTGACAATGATTCATCGTAATTGTTTTAACATTTAGCGTTCTTTATGCTTTCACTCTGTTCATTTCTCCAATATTCCCGCCTTTCCCGTTCATTACTAAAAATCTTCCTCTACAGCCTGCTGCGCTTTTCTCTCATGATATAATTCCTTTTGTCTAACACAATTAGACTATGCATCGATATAAGGATATTTATCTCTCTGTATTAAAGCAACTATCAACAAGCACACACATGAACACACACGCACGTATATATATATATATAGTCATTCGCAGACAGTTCTGTTTCGCTGTATCACAGTTCATCAGTACGGGTAGACATCCGATTGCTATATATATATATTTATATATATATATATATATGTATATATATATATATATATATATATATATATCCTATTGCTATATATAGATTGCTATATATATATATATATATATATATATATATATATATAGTCATCCGCAGACAGATCTGTTTTGCTGTATCACAGCTCCTCAGTACGGTTAGACTCCGATTGCTTTTAATCCAGGAATGAAACCCGACTGAATTGGCGTCAGTCAGCGATTCTACCTCTGGGCTATTGCTATATATATCTATATAGACAGAAAATCAAAGCCTGAGCCAACAAACCTATCTAGGTTTCACCCTACAGCTCGTCAGGGCCAATTTACCCTGACGAGCCGTAGGGTGAAACCTAGGTAGGTTTGTTGGCTTAGGCTTAGAGTTTCTGTCTTTGTTGCTCTACCTTCGTATTGAGCATTTTAGTGTTAGGGTTTTCGTCTTGGGTTTTTTTCTTTCTTACGGGTACTTGAATGTTTGTTCATGTACTTCGTTTGTTTCTTTTTTTACTGCCCCTTCTTTTCCGTACGAGTTTGTCCTCGTTGGGTTTTACAAGACGATTTAAATTATAGCTTAAGTAGTACTAGTTTTGTCAAACGTAGTTCTGTTACTATTGGTATAGTAATTACTATAGTTAATATTATATATATATATATATATATATATATATATATATATATAAAATTCCAGGTGAAGAGGACTCAAGGTTTTATTATTTTGAGTACCCCGGTCATTTATTTTATTATGAACAGTGCTCAATATGACAAGTATTATAGAGCTTAATATAATTATATAGTTATGAATTAATTGTACATTGCGACACAAAAATGTCTATATTTCGAGAAAGTTTCTGATCATCAAGCAATATTTGATATTGGTTGTGCCAATGATTTACATTTAAATAACACAGAACAAAAATGTAAATTTTATATCTTTCTACATATATACACAGCAAACGAAAGGTTTTTGTTATTTAAATAATGTAAATCACCTGCACAACCAACATCAAATATTACCTGATGATGAGAATCTATCTCAAAATATAGATAAAATAATAAACTCTCGAGTCAATACAGAGTGGCCAAAGTCTGCTTTGTTCTTTAACGCTAACTTCAGACCATGAATGTTGGATAGCAGCTTGGGTATTTCTATAAGCTAGTTATATCTGCTTAATGGTTATCAAGGGCTGTTATGGTTATCTTAACAGGTTTGTTAATCAATGGGCACTCTTATATTTTAATGAAATATCATGGTTATAGAATAGAAATAATTAAGAGCCACAATGCGGTTAATATTTATAGCTACAATAGTTAATATTTATAGCTACAATAGTTAATATTTATAGCTACAATAGTTAATATTTGTAGCTACAATAGTTAATATTTATAGCTACAATAGTTAATATTTATAGCTACAATAGTTAATATTTATATACTGTATAGGAGGGTTGCTAGCATTTAACTATTTATTTATTATTAATTTCTCGCCCACTTAATGACTACTCTTATATTTTCAAACGTTACATGCCAGATTTTGAGCATTGTTACCAAAAGATGGCACTGAGTTTGAGTTTGAGTTTTGTTTAATGGCATATCAACACCTCCGTGGGTTATTTAATTCCAAAAAGGTAGGGTTTTAAGGTATTATTTTAATGTTCAGTTGTAGTGAAAAGGTGGATTTAATCAGATTGATATATTTTTAAAATTTTATTTTAGAAACGGAAGATATCTTCTAGTTTTTTTTTATTAAAAATGTATTGCCGGTAATATTTTTTCCTTTAGAAATGTATTATGGTAATAATTTTTTTCCTTTCTTCAAAACTGTATTATTGGTAATACTTTTCCTTCATAAATATATATTTTTCTATAAAAAGTCAATTTTTATATTTTCATATTATTTCGACCCTAGTTTGGGGGGTTGACTATTTGTCCATAGCTGGGACCCTAACAGGTCCTACCACTCCCGGTCAGGGGGGACCTGGAAACAACAGCAATTAAGAAGTGGTTGCATGCTCCTCACAAGCTCTCAATCAGAGACCTTGCTATTCGTTGCATTTTACAATCATACCCAGGATCATATAACAGTATTATATATATATATATATATATAAATCAATAACCAGTTTGCCACAACGGAATATATATATATATATATATATATATATATATATATATATATATATATATATATATTATGAGAGGGACAATTAACTTCTTGTTCATGGTCAGCACAAGAGAATTGAAGCAGCCCTTATAGAAAAGTACATACAGATATACCTACATTAAGTTATTCAAAATTATTAGATTAATCTTGTAACAGGGAGTAAATTGTATCAGATTTATATTAATATATTTCCAAGTATACAAAAATAACCACGCTCACGCAAACAACCAGATAAATAGATTATTCTTTCAATATAGGCAAATTTTGATTTTACTTCATCAAATAGATGACAACGAATGCGCCTCATCGGATCAGGTCACGTATACTATTTCAAATATGAATACAGGTTTATATATCTTAATTTTTTCACTCCAAACAAGGCAATAAATCTACTAATGCGTTAAAGGTTACTGAATGTTAAGGAAATATAAGAATATAAAATCTACTACTATTGATTGAAGAGGACAATCCTTTCTATTATAATAAAGATCGTTATATATATATATATATATATATATATATACACACCACCTGTCACGCTCATCAATACAGGTACAACAGTAAGGTATCATCAGCTCAGTTCATTCTGTTAACTACCTGTTATGAATATCTTACCACATGTTTGATCTGTACAATGTCTTATTTCTCAACAATAATTATGTCATCGCTAAGTGAAGAATATATATATATATATATATATATATATATATATATATATATATTATAAATTATATTTTAGAACATGTACATAATCATTCTATATATATCCGCTACAAAGGTACATTCGTTTCGACATTGAAACTTTAATGTCTCATCAGGCGGTGTGTAAAGTAATGGCAATCCTCTTTTCTTACATTTATTTAGTTTTCTTAGAGGTGTTTGTGGGGGTTAATGATAGAGGAATAAGCCTCTGACAGTTCGAAATTTTGGAGAGGGTGTTTTTTAAGTAGTTGATTAATGAGATTCTTTGATTTCTAGACAGTTGCAAATTCTTATTATCTAGTGACTAGACTATATCCCTATGGTTTTCTTTGAAGACCCGCGAGTGGTTGGCACGGATATTTTTAATTTAGGCAGAGTCTTTATAATTAATGTAAGTTTGTAGATTTAATCTTAACTTTGGATTTAGGGAATTTTTTTTCATTAAATTTTTAATTTTTAATATAATTTATAATAAATATTCACAGCTCTATATATTATATATCGAGCACCGTTTTAAATTAATGTTTTGTACGTTGTAACAATTCTTTCTTCGTTCTGTATTCACTCAGATATATATATATATATATATATATATATATATATATATATATATTGATTGTTTAATACTTATTTTTTGGTCATAATAGATTTAGACCAGGACACATAGGTCCCTTCTGTCAATGTCAAGGGGTAGATTATTTTTTCTTATGTCTTTATGTAAGATAGTCAATAGTAGATATATCAATTTATACGTTGCTGTCATTTTAGGCGGTTTATCGATATAAATATTTTTCCGTCTTTTTTGACATCACTGGCTCACTCTTAAAAGAATAATAATTGAGAGGGAAGATAACGACTTATATTCCATTAACATTTGTGAAAATCAAAATTGATTGAGAAGCAAGAAGCCACAAAATTCCCAAAGCTTGGAGTCTGATAGAAGAATCTGTTAGGTTTAATCTTCCTAGACAAATGCACACACCTAAGAGGATACAATAAAAAGTATGATGTTTGGTGATGTCGTCCAGATTTTGTTAAGTTAGTGAGGTTGCGTTCTTTTCAGCACATCCTCCTAAATTTATAAATAGGTTAAATCACCATACTAAGATGACAGTGAGAATAAATGACCTCCACTTAAATAAAAAAAATCACTATATATAAGGATCGCAAAACTAAATAATGTACACTAGTTGTGAAAGTATTTATTTTATCATGTAGTTCTTTCGTATTATGCTCAATGTTTCTCTCCAACTCTGCATAAACAAACACACACATTATATATATATATATATATATATATATATATATATATGAGAAAAAGTGCGGGAAACCATGAAAAATTTGTTTAAAATGTAATATTATAAATAATTACATGCCGTTGTATGATATATTAAGTGTCCTTATTAGTATCTGTGTCACTACATGTGTCTCGAATTCAAGTTGGACTTTTTTTCAGGCACCAAAATCTGTGACATTTCATATCGAGATCCGTTGTATTTTCTGATGGCCGAATTATCGTGTGTATATAGATACGTGGACAGTGAACAATTCAGAAATTTCAGATGCTTGCCTGTTTTTTGTACTTTTTTTTTTACACTCACTCGTTAAATCTCTGCAGTTTTGAGAGTCAGTCACCTTTTGTGGGCCAGAATGTTTTTCTTACACTGAAATGTCAAATTTGATTTCGTCTTTCGTTACTTCAAAATTGTTTTCAGCGATTTTGATTTAATTCTACTCTCATGGTCATCTAGTTCTTTTTGTTGTTTTCCGAATACTATATTTTGCAATGCTTCGAGAATTTTTTTCGAATTTAAGTTTTTCATGTTGTCTGGTTGAAGGATGGCTTGTATTTTTTTTAATAAATGTTTCTTCTTGCATCATGAGTGTGCCATAACTGCATTTTAGTAGCGAGGCATTAATCTAAATTTACCTCCACTACATTAGTGTAACTGTTGAGAAACGTACAATTTTCTGTTATTGGTTAGTTTAATGTTACTTTTGTGCAAGGCTATTCTTTTATTAAAGCTTTCTATCGATCATTTTTATATTTTTGCGCATTCTTCCATTTTAGAGCATAAATTCCGTTTTGCTTTTATTTCGAATGTAGATGTGTTTTCGAACTTAAATTAGTTTCCTCTCTTTTTCGTATTTTGATGTAACTTTGTTTTTACTGATCCCATTAATTGTACATTGCAACACGAACATTTCTATGTTTCGAGATAGATTCTCTTCATCAGCCAATGTTAGATGTTGGTGGAGAAAATGATTTACATTTAAATATAAAAAAAAAACCATCGGTTTGCTGTTTTGTGTATGTGGGAAGGGAAGATATAAAATTTATGTGTGTGTTCCTTTTAACTAATCAGAGTACAGATTCGCTTTGGAATTTGGACAGTAGTTTCTTTCTTTTTCCTTCCTAACGGTCACAGTGTCAACCTGCTTTTAACCGAATTTTATTTTCCTTTTTTATTTTTACTTTTAATTTTATTTTTATTGCGTCTCACTTTATCTTATTAACTTTGATGTGTCTAATTTTTTTGATTTATCAATAACATTTTTATTTTTCCCTACTTTAATTCCTGCTTTCATTATCCCATCTTTGTATTATCTATTAATTATTGTAAAACTTTTTTGTAATATTTGTTTATGCTTAAATTTTATATACCAATATTCTTTATTTTAATATCACGTCAATTGTTATTTTCCTTAAGCGAATTATAGGGTATATGCATGTAGAATTTAAATTGTGTATCTGTGTTTTCTTAAACACGAGGTTTTACTACTGTCTAATGAAGAAAACTAAGAAATGAAACATGTTAAACAAAATTTACCACTGTGCTCTTTACATATTCAATCATATATATATATATATATATATATATATATATATATATATATAATTTTTCTCATATTGAAAGAGTTTGAAATTGAGTTTTGTTTAACGGCATATCAACCTCTGTGGGTTATTTAATGCCAAAATTGTTTTGTTATAAGGTGTTTGTATTTTATATTGTTCGGTTATAGTAGAAAGGTTGATTTACTCAAACTTTAATTAATTTTTTTTGTTTTTATTCTTTTTTATTTTAGAAAACTGAAAATGTTTTCTAGTTTTGTGTTCAGAAATGTTTTACTGAGAATTTTTTTTCCTTAAATAATGTGTTATGGTAATAATTTTTCCTTCAAAAATGTATATTTTTCTATAAAAGTCTAGTTTTTAGTATATATTTCTTTAAAAGCGTATTTTATACTTTCATAGTGTTTTGACCCCAGTTTGGGGGTGGTTAACTATTTGTCCATAGCTGGGACCCTAACAGGTGCTACCACTCCGAGTCAGGGCGGACCTAAGAACAACAGCAATGAAGAGGTGGTTCCAAGCAACTCACAACCTCCAAATCAGAGACCTTGCTGCCGGATGCAGTTTACGGTCATACCCAGGACCATCACACTGAGAGAAAAAAAGTTAGAGAGTGTGTGTCACTGTGTATGTCTATTTATGTGTGATTTTTTATCGCGCTATGAACTTGTGTGTTTACAAGATAACCTATCGTGTCACAAGTTTAATAATGGCTCTTTATCTGGCACAGTATTTAACTGCATTCCCACATACTCACCGACTACTACAACTTCTCTTGCCAAATCACTCTCTAGAGAAATTATATTTCTTTTGTGATAGTATTAGCAGATAATCGAAAATAGTTGAAATGCTCTACGTGTTTCTTCGACAAATAATTTAATAGACGCCCTCACGGATACCACATAACATTTCCGTTCAAGGTGATCTGGACTCATTCTACGAAAACCTCTTCTGCCAGAGTGTTTACTATTGTATTCTATTATTTTTTTAAATGAATCTAGAAGAAATATAGGTAAATCCTGATAAGAGAAACCCGGATATAAGATAGGTTTTTCTCTAGTCACTACATAGAGCCTGTTGTAATGTATATAAAATAGACCAAACCCGGATATAAGAGAAACTTTGATAAGAGGCTCATCCCTTGTTCCTTGTTTAGGATGCGGTTTCCGGTTTTCTCTTTTCCAATCTTTTCACTCATTTCGGTTTTGTTTTTTTTTTTCAATTGCCCGGTTCACAAGCCACCCACGTCTATTGAACAGGTGAAGAGGCTCATACCTTGTTCCCTGCTTAGGATGTGGTTTTCTCTTCTAATCTTCACTTTTTTTTTCTTCAATTGGAGTAGATAGACTAAACTATCGCCTGGTTCACACTCCACCCACGTCTATTGAACAGGTTAAGAGGCTCATCCCTTGTTTCCTGGTTACGATGAGGTTTCTGGCTTTCTCTTTTCCAATCTTTTTTACGTAGCCCCCTGCGCATCAGTGGCGTTATCGCCTTGCTTGGGGTGATATGATTAAATAAATAAATAAATAAAAATAAAATAAAATGAAGAAGAAGCGGTTAGTTTTACAGATATACGAAAGTTTTTTATCCATATTCTAATGTGAACATTTTTCAATGTCTCACCTATTTATCAAAAGATAAATATAGAAATCATGTTTATAATGGCTAAAATAATAGCCGAAGCATTCGGACATGCTAAAATTTTGGACAGTTTTATACACTTTATGCCTACAAAAGAAAACACTCGTACTAACACAAAAAATTAAATAAAATGATTAATCGCTGTACCAATATAGTGTCTCTTTGTTTTTTGTCTTTAAATTTTTTATCTGTGTTTTTTACAACACTAGAAAACTAATAAATAAAACATGTTAAAGAAAATTTACCACTGTGCTCTTTACATATTCAATCATATATATATATATATATATATATATATATATATATATATATAAATGAGAGAAAATTTTCAAAATTCAAAGGTGTCCGAAGCGCATTTTAACATGGGATCTCTAACGGATATTCCACGTCACGTCAGCGACATTGATTTTTCCCTTAAGGTCAGATAAGTGGAATTTTTTTAAAGCAAAATAGAACAGGACAGAGCTGGTAGTGGCGTAGGTTACAGGGTGTAGAGACAAGAGATAGACGGGGTATCAATTATCAAATAGTAGAGGCTAGTGAATGTTTACAGGGGTTTGAAACGGTATATTACATGTGTGTGTGTTAACAAGGGAAAAGAGGGATTTGGTAAAGGAGTTCATATTTTATAAAGATAGACAACTAAAGGAGTTAAATTACTTTTTTAAGGTAAAGATTTTGAGCTGTTTGAAGAGATCTAATTAGCGGGGAAGGAATGGGTTTCAATATAAGATCTTAAAATATTTTTTTTAAAGTTTATTTAATTAAAACTTTTAGGTGGATGCGAGTTAAATGCCAATTACAAGAAGTTATCAGTTTAAAAATTATTAGAGAAAAAAATATATATATATATATACATGTGTTAACCAAGGAACGGAGGGGTTTAGTAAAATAATCCATATTTTATAAGGATAGGCAATTAAAGGAGATTGGGATAGGAAGGTAGGGGTTTTAAATACTTTTTAAGGTTAACGTTAAGGTAAAATTAAGATTTAAAACTTAAATTGAATCCTTTTAATTTATATTCTAACATCTAGTCAACGGGGATTTAAATTCTAAATATAAGTATTCAAAAAATTTGCCTTGTGGCAGCACTTACTGATGAATTCCCTCCTAGGATTCAGTAGCCGGTGTTGGTGGGGCATTTTAATATTGAAATTTTTTCCAGTAACCATAGACAGCACCTATCACGAAGATTCCTCGGAATACGGGCTGAACCTACTTGTTTCCAGCTAATTTAAGGCTCCAACCCTTCCTCTTTCATTTTCCAGAATTTGCCTCATATTGAGAGAGTTTGAATTTGAGGTTTGTTTAACTCTGTGGGTTATTTAATGCCAAAAATGTGTTTGTATTTTATAATGTTCGGTTATAGTGGAAAAGTTGATTTACTCAGATATTAATAATTTTTTTTGTTTTTATTCTTCTTTATTTTAGAAAACTGAAAATGTTTTCTAGTTTTGTATTCTGAGTTCATAGTTTTATACACTTCAGCAGAAATAGATTGGGTCGTCCGAAAAATTTCATGTCTTTTTTTTTAAACATTTAAACATTTATGGTGCAGAACACGTCAAATTTATCGACAGATATTATATGAATATATAAACAAAATAAACAAATTCGATTTGAATTTGTTGCATTCATTTAAGACTAAATATCTTAAGGAAAGGTATTATTCCATCTCTTCACCCTTTAGCTATGGGTTTAATAACAGGACAGAATGGGTTCTACATCCGTGGTTGGCAACCAGTCTACAGCAGAAAGAAAAGACAACATTCTGTGGAAAAACTTTCTACCCATAATTGATTTAAAAAGACATGATCTTCCAAGCATGTATCACGTATGGCATTTATATGACTGACTGATAACAGACTTGCATTTCCGATTAGAGCACACTTCAAAATATCACTTTATGAATAAAGTTTAAAATTACCTTTCCATCCCTATGAAAATGGAAGATTATAAGGTAAATTTTAGAGAGTTCATGATTTTATTACCGTAAAGGTAAAAAAAAAAGCCACGCAAGTAACAAAAATAGATGTGCTGTGTCCAATGAAAGTGCTTTAGCTGTACGGAAGTGTTTCGTTAAGTTTAGCAGAAGTGATAGTGATTTTATTGATGAAGACCCCCCCCCCACCAACTACAGGTAACAACCAAAGCTAACTATTAACAGAAAATAATTCGCATTACACACTAAGAATTCTTAGAAACACTAAATTTATCAAAATTCGCCATCCATGGAGCACTCTGTGAGGCTTAGATATCACGACAATATTTGGGTAACATATGATTTGAGTGAAAAGAATATTTTATCGCATTTCTAACTGTGATTTGCTGTATAAACACAATGAAAAATAGCCATTTTTAATCATATTATGATGTGCAATGAAAAATTGATCGTTTACAACAATGTTCAGCGAAAATCATTAACCGCCTTAAAAGCAAATGAACATAAGAAAGTCATTCTGTTCATCTGGAGGGATTGGAAAGGAATCTTGTACTATGAGCGTTTGCCAAGTCAATAGTCAGTTAGGAAAAATTTTGCTCGAATTAAAGGCAGAAATTAAAGACAAATACCTACAGCTGGCAAACAGAAAAGGTGTGTTTTGCATCAGGATAATAACAGACCTCACGTTTCTTTGACGACCGGACAAAAATCGTTGCATTTTGGCTGGGATGTATAATGAGCCATTAATTTATTCAGGTCCATGCAAAATAATCTCAATGAAAAAATTGAAAGGCATAAACATCTACCTTAATGAGCATTTGTCAGAGAACCTACCAAAACTCTGGGAAGGCGAAAGGTTGTGTAACAAAATCATTTACATTTAGTTGCCTAATTATTTAAGGGTATAATTTTGTTTTGTGTTTTAATTTTCATTAAAACTGAGCTTTTCGGACAACCAAAAGTTTGAGAAAAAGTGAATCCGTCTTTTCTACCTCCAGGTTAAGATTAAATAAGATGTCATGAAAATAAAGAAAAAAAAATGGGTAGCCATAATCGTCTAAAGTGTGAATTGATATGGAATTTATTAAAATGTAATTACCTAGCAAAATCACTCGGCGTTGCTCTGGTGTAATAAAAAATTTAAAACTAAGCTATGGTTCTGGAGCTCAGACTCTTTAGACGTTGACACGAAAACCGTAGGTTGTTGAAAGTTTGATGTCGAAGCCGTAAGACTTACTAGAATGAATGGATGTAAGTCAAATTTTTATTTCCGATATCAATGTCAAATAGGTTTTCCGTCGCAAACTGAATGTTGAAGGTTAAATAAGTCCTCTGAGTAAATGGTATTATGGCTGAGACTAAGAACTACAATTATATCTACTTAGAAAAAAGCCGAAGCAAAAACCAAATTAAAAGGGCTAAAAACCTGATTTTGATCACAGCCGATAGGTTATCGGGGTATCGAGTTCCAATATCGGAGTCAATAAGTCATACAAGGATAAACTAAGTAAGTCTATGAAAACTTATCAAACCCATCGGAAGTAAAATTAGAGAAAATGAGCCATATTAATGGCTGAATATCGTTTTTTGATCAGATTCGATAGAATATCTGGAGTACCGATTTCCGACATCGGGGAAAATGAGTCGCTTGAGAAGATCTGATAATGTTTGAGACTAAAAACTATAATTTTACCAAGTTCGAGCAAATTCTGCAGCAAGAACCACAATAAAAGGGCTGAAATCCTGATCTTGATGATACCTGATCGGATATCGGGGTATCGATTTCCAATATCGGAGGGAAATCGGAAAAAAAAAATAACCTATGACCTGACTAAAAGAATATTTGTGTGAAGTTTGGTGAGAATCTGATAAAAAGTGTGGATTTGTATAAAGAACATACAGACAGACAGACACACAGTTATCTTGGTTTTTATATATATAGATATCCACCAATAAATATTACACATGCTGGATTATCCAGTAGACAGCGAGAAAAATGTATCTCTACCGCAGGCAGAACATAATGAAATTTAAAGCAAAGTGCATATGCAGGTTGCGTTAAAGTTATCGGCGTAAAAAGTTATATCGTCTGCGTTCTTATTTTTGCCAATTCTGCTCTGTTCACCTTCACACCAATCAACTTTAATAAAAGTATCATTACATCTTTTCTCTCTCTTTATTTAAGTATTATGTGTTTAATACCAGAGCACAGAATGCTTTCTCAACTTGAATGATAGTCAGTCGATGGATGGACCAAAACCATGATGCTAGCCACAGAAAATTAGTCTACTTACCCTCCAAGATGTCAAAGTAATTCAGAAATTATTAGAGGGCAACAAAAGTTGTATAATGCTCTTATTCCCTGTATCATGAAAGGGAGTGTTATTTTTTTTTTAAATCTAAAGGTAACGTGATTCTACTGACGGATTATGAGAATACCATGGACCGATTATGTTTGAAATCAGAAGGTTTTAAAAAGAATTAGAATTACAATGAAGTTTTTTTTTTACTAATAAACAGAAAGCAGAGACGTTTCTTAAGAATAATAAGAAAAGATGGTTGGAAGAATTTAACACCCACAATGTATATGGAATGAATGAAGTAAACATCAATAAACTTATTTAGAATGGTTTTTCAAATTGATTGATAGACAAAAACGGTTGAAAATAAAAAGAAAGAAGAAAGATGTGGAGAGCCATAAAGTAGCCAGCGTGGAAAGAATGCATTTAATGGGTTGTATAATCAATGGAAAAAGGAATTTTTGCATTGTCATTGTCGAATAAATTTCAACTCTCCAGAATCTACAAACATTGTGTGAAAGAAAAAATTCAACAAACTCTATATTTCTAACAAGAAATTAACCTTCGAAAGAAATGATCATATTCGTAAATATACAAATAGGACTAAGGCAAATTATAAAAGTGTTTGGGAGAGTTGTATATGTTCTGACCAAATAATATTTAGTCTCATTTCAAAGTATTCAAATCGACCCTATTAAATACTAAAAAAAATTTTTATTTTTTTATGTTCATTTTTCGAAGCTCTACGCAAATAATTGGTTTGTGTCTAACAATTCAAAAGTTATAATTTTTTTTCTTTATTTTCATTTGCCTTAAGATTTTGACCAGTAGTGTAGTTATGAGCTTATTAGAACTGGCAGATATTTAGATCTTATAGGTAGGCGCATAACAATGTATCGATATATCCAAGCCCACACAAAAATATAATGAAGCAAATATAATAAGGTGGCAATAGATAAAGTGTATATTATCTTCTGCCTTTTATCTGGGCCACTTATTTAAATACACACCTAATTTTCCTTGAACGTAATATTGCTATTTGTAGAATTATTCCCTTTCCTTCTTTCTATATTCCTCATTGTTTCACTCAATATTTTATAGAGTTGGGATCTGTTTCATCGTTATTTCCCTCTCGCTTCTCTTCTCTCTGATCTCTTTTTCCATCCACTTACCAATTTCTACTCAGCGTCGTCTTTCTCCTCCTTGCCCTATTTTTTATGAATTCCCAGAATCCCCTGCACGGAACGAAGTAATACGCCCACTTAATGTCCGTTATATAACAGCAAATTTTCTTCGATTACCTAACGCTTTATCGGAAAAGCAAAATCGCTCCGGGAGCTTCAAATAAATCGAAAATAAATCGATTTGGAATCAAATCAAACAAAAAAGGTAAGCGGTTAAGTAAAACGGTAAATGCTACGTTTGGTTGCAAAATATCTCCAATAGCGGTAAACAAATTCGAAATCAATCTTGCAGAAGAATGTTTATCACTGAGAAGCAATCAGTCAGTGTGTCTTGCACACAGTGTTTTTCTTATATTTATTCTAAAACAACAATTCCATAAAACTGATTAATTTCCCTAAGTCTGGGCTTTCATTTACACATACATATAATGTAGGACATGTGTAGTTTGACATTCATTTAGCACAGAAAAAATGACTTGGCTTATAACAAAACAACCAATTTAAAGAACTTATTTACTTCGATAATACAAGTAGAAAAACCCAAATCAAGCTCCACAAAATATTTAACATTAAAAAATGCGGATTGGCGTTTACTTATATTTATAGAGAATAGTTTAAATGTAAGGTGAGTGATCAGTTGTATTATTCTATTGGTTAGTGTGTCTTCCGGCTTTCCACGTTTGTCTCTCAAATTCAAAAACTTGAACTCACAGCTGCCATATTGTTTTCTCTATACAGTAAAATATTTATTTTCTGCCGATTGAACTATTGCTCTAGACGATGGGCGGATGGTGCCACAATTACTGGCTCGAAAACAGAACTCAGTAAATTAAGTTCGATATAGCCACTTTCGTATAATTACTTTTGGAAAGGTGTGCATCTATCATTTCTCTCTTCCACCTAACAATGTCAAGATATACTCCACTCTCTTGGTCTCTAAGCAACCAGTCGAGAAGAACAGGTCTCAGTTTAAAACTATACCCTTGTCGAGGTGCCTACTATAGATTAATGGAAAAGATTATGTAGATCATTATTAACAACAGCACGGAGTCGAGAACTATCTGATCTCGACTTTGGTTAAATAAAAGGCATTGCTTTACTGTCGTTGCAAAGAAAGTTACGAACAGGAACCAGTTTTATACTCTATACTCGATAAAAAGCAAGCAAATAAAACCATCTTGCTTTAGGTGCTCACAATGTAAAGAAATTCCCTAGCACAGATATTGTTGAATATTTCCCTTCCATAAATGTGAAGATTTCCCATTGATAGCAAAGTTATATAATTTGCCATCAAAAACGGAAATAGTATATTTTCTAACAAGAGAGAGAGTTGTTAATTTCTCCACTAGAAATGTTGAATTTCGAGCAGAATGTATGCAGTTTACGGCCATAAAATTTGAACCACCAATTCTAGTCTGATAATTGTGGTTATGCAACATCGGAACCGATCAGTACCTAGACCAGTGTCCGCTTGGGAATATGAAGTGTTGTAATCTGTGTTGTGCGCCGATGACTTAATAGATAATTGAGAATTCGGAGATCAGATTTCGAATTCCAGTTGAGTGTGCTACATTCATTTACGTACAAATAAGCTTGAGTGGTATGAAGCCAAAATAAATATCATAGTCCTAACGTGTCAAATCTGTCCCTACAAACACACATTGGGCCAGCGTGGTAACGTAATAGCCTGTTCCTCCCCATGGTCTGACAAAGCCTCCACCCAACAAATTATTTTCGGAGGCTGGCAAGAAGAATGAGTTTAAAAAGACAGGATTTCGAATGTTTTGGGTAGAGACATCAAAATCAAACAATCTCATATAAAGGCTGAAAAATTGCAGTGGAATTCAATTTCCTTTTTTTTTTTTAATTTGAATTTAACTTAGGAATACTTAAGTAATCTTAGAGAAATAATTATTATTGCTATTATTACTACTACTAACATCATCATCACTATCATCATACCTCTTCTAGTAATATCTATATAATTTATATTACTATTTTAGTATATCGTTAATGTTATTTCGGTAAAACAGCAGGATTGTAGCACCTGTTAGCGTCCCAGCAATTGAGAAATTCTGACCATTCCCGACAAAAAGCAAAATATTGTGAAAGTATAGAAATATATTTTATCGTAAAAATATCAGCAATACATATTTATATATAAAAAGTTTTTTTTTTTACTAACAGTAGTTATTTATAGTAGAATTACTGACAATATATTTTATACCTAAATGACTAAGAATAAATTTTGAATATTTGAAGGCATTCAATTGCGTTCAAAATATTTACATTTCGTCATTAAATAATCCATAATTGATATGTCGCTAAAAAAAATCAGCCAAGTATCACGCATTAATTATCGTGGTGGTGGTGGTGGTAGCATTATTATTATTATTATTTGTTTTAATCATATCACCCCGAGCAAGGCGGTAACGCCACTGATGTGCAGGGGTCTACGTAAGAGGGAAAAGATTTGGAAAAGAGAAAGCCGGAAACCACGTCCTAAACAGGAAACAAGGGATGAGCCTCTACACCTGTACAATAGACGTGGTTGGAGTGTGAACCGGGCGATAGTTTAGTCTATCTACTCCAATTGAATAAAAAAAAAAAAAAGAAAAAAGATTGGAAAAGAAAGCCGGAAACCACATCCTAAAGAGGGAACAAGTGATGAGTCACTACACCTGTAATTGTTATTCCTTTTTTACTAATATCTATATTATAATACATTGAAAAGGACCTCCTAGTGCACTCAATAATCATCGTGATATGATAATAAAGATACATCTAATTTGTTCTGCAATGTCAGTAGTTAAGTGCCATACGTGATATACGCCTGGACGATCATGTCTAGAAACTTACATGACAGACTGGGCAGAAGATTATCTCGCAGTAGGTTGCCATTGCTTTCTGCGGTAGACTGATTGCCAGCCAAGGTTATAGAACCTAATCTGTCCTAGTATTTAACGCATAACTGGTGGAAAAGGACGGCCTAATACCTTTCCCAATATTGTTTGTGCGTTAGTGAATGTAAGGAATTCAACTAGAATTCGAACTCGGCTCGCCTATCTGCCGTCGTGAATCGATATCCATTGCAACACAACGCACATCCTTATGCAATGTAGAAATATTAAAAATGTCGTTTCTCTGTTTCACCCTATATTTTCGGGCAATAACGATAATATCTGAATTTCATACAATGCAACCACTCCCCATTTAATAATCGGCTTCCGTTCAAGCGACCTAATTCCTAAGTAAAACGTTATACCTAGATTCTATTTCAGGCATAATAGGATGTGCGTTGTGGTGTAGTGAATATCGGCTTGGAACAAGAAATCGGGGATTCAAGTTCGAATGCCCGTTGAATTCTTTGCATTCACTTACGCGCAAATACTTTTGGGAAATGTATTAACCCATCTCTTCCTTCCAGCTATTGTTTAAATAATAGGAGAGATAGGGTTCTATAACCTTGGCTGGCAACCAGTGTATCGCAGAAAGCAATGCCAAGCTACTGCGAGTTAATATTGTGCCCAGTCAGCGATGTCTTTTTCTAGACATGATACCCCAATCGTGTATCACATATGGCACTTAACTGACTGACGCATGCATTAGATTCGAGACAATCAGTTTTAGTTAGATTTCATATCACTTTTGAGCCATCTGTAAAACAAATCTCTAAATGTTTATAGGTTGACACGAATAAGAAACTACAAAGTCTCCTCCAGAAAGTAACTGAAGAAAGCGAGAAGAAAGGACTACATATAAACTACAAGAAAACTAAATACATAGTCAACAGTAAAAAGAATAGCCCAAAATGTCAACTATAGGCTGAGGATACTAAAATCAAGCTGGGACAGAAATTTAAAATTCTTGCAAATGTTCTAGCAGAAGACGTAAAGTGCCACAATGAGATCCCAAGTTGAACTGGCATGGCCAAAGATACATTCCCGAAGCTGAGCAGAGTATTGGGTGACAGGAACATTTTTCTGGAAACAAAGAATAGAATTCTTGATTGTTATGTGATGTCTTTTCTAGTAGCGAATGCTAGACAATCTTCCCAAAGATGAATGGAAGACTTGAAGAACCCGAAATGTGGTTCTACAGAAGGGTGTTGAGGAGAACCTTGATCAAACCTGTGAGCAACGATTAGGTTTTGGAGAGGACGAAAACGAAAAAGAAACTAAGACTTAACATCAGTAAAATACATCTGAAGTTCCTGGAGCAAGAAAGAGGGAGGAGGGCTTGGAAAAGAGATACAGGGGAAAGCAATGCGTAAAATACTTGATTGACTTGATCAAACGGATGGCTGAGCGGGTTTTGGGAGGGGTAACAAAAGAAAGCGTGTTGAGCGCCATTAGAAATAGGAAGATGTGGAAGGCAATGATCGCCTACGTTCTAAAGGGACACGGCACACAGAAGAAGAAGAAGTGTACTGAACAGGAAACGTAATAAATAAATGTGCAGAGATGTGCGTTGTGGTGCAGTGGATATCGACTCGGAACGACTAATCGAGGAGCCGAGTTCGAATTCTAGTTGAATTCCTTACACACAAATACCCTTGGGAAAGGTATTAATCCGTCTCTTCCATTCTAGTTAAGGGTTAAATAATAGGACAGATTGAGTTCTATATCCTTGACTGGCAACCAGTCTACCGCAGAAAACAATGGCAACCTCTTGCGGGATGATCTTCTGCCTAGTCAGACATGATCGCCCAAGCGTGTTTCACCCATGGCACTTAACTGACTGAATAAATAAATCTGAAAAATCAGCTTTTTTTCTGGAAATTATTGCGTTTCAATACAGTACAAGAAATTTTGTTCACTATATTCAATTATTTTTATTTACTTTAATGAAAGAGAAAACAATATTATAATTTTCTTTTAATTTAAAATGCCAACTGATATGATTTTTTGGTATCGTTATTATTATACCAGATTTTATAACTGGATATTAGTCAGGAGGTTATTAAGTAAGCAGCGAGTTTTTACGAGGTTATACTGAAAGGTTCATACGCTGACCAATATATAAATGCAATTAGTGGCAGACCAAAAGATATACAATGATACCAGAATAAAACAGCAGGTGTTGACTTGCATTTGTATCATTGTCAGTCCAGTAACGTTTTAGTCAACCCTCGTATATCGCGATGACGATTATTCTCAAAATTTAAGATTATAATATTTATCAAAGAATAAATACACAAACTTCTCACGGAATTCCTCACTATTTGTATATGATAATTCTTGACATTTAAAAAAGAAAATTGCTACCATTTCTTTTCTTTTTTTTTTTTTAAATATCGCAAAGCTACTAAGTTCGTTTACTTCTTTACAAGTAATTCATACGTAATTCAAATTTACGTTCGCTTAGCTACCTTAACACAATCTTTTAACCAATCAAATGTCGAGATCTCTTTGTACGCCTCAGGTAACACTCTTCTTGCATGGACTTATTAGCAACAAGAGCAATCACAACATTGAATTCATTAAGTCTTTTAATGGTTAGTCTCAGCATTTCTTAAAACCTTTTATATCAACAGGGATATAACAACTATCTATAAGGCATACATTATACGCGTGGAATTGATTCTCGAGTCAGTCATTAAATTCAATAATACAAGTTAGCAGTCAATCAACAAACTTTCCCCTTACTCTATTTACCCTACCTTTTACATTCTCCTATCTAAAGTTGCGTGTAAGATATAAATTCGATTGTCCGGGCTGATCAGTTAATCAGAGAGCTAACTTCTTAAATAAACAATTCTAGCCTGAACTTCCAGCTTGAATGTCAGCGATAAACCAGATTCGTTCGGAATTCGCCTGAGATAGACTTTCGGAAAGGTTCCGAATTCATTATTATTATTTTATTAACGAAATTTCCGAAATGTTTATCGAGAGCGCTTAACAGAATACTTCAAGCTATAGGGGCGGTTAATGTTTCTTTTGACTCGGCCTTGTGTCAGACATAACCGAACTCCCTACAGCTTACAAGTTTTATGCAGGATTATCGTCAGAATTATTATCAGAAGGTTTTCATCAGCAGGTTGTCGGCAATCGCGTGGAATAGAGTAAGAATAAGATATACATTTTAAAATAGAAATTTATTAAAGGGAAAGACTAACGTAAGTTGGAAGAGTTAATGTGCAATTAGAAACATGATTAAGAGGTTAAAGGTAGGTTTTTAGAAATTCGGAAAGTTTCCAAATTCATTCGTATTATTTTATCAACGAAATTTCCGAAATGTTTATCGAGAGCGCTTAACAGAATAGTTGAAGTTATAGGGGCTTGTTAATGTTTCTTTTGACTCGGCCTTGTGTCAGACATAACCGAACTCCCTATAGCTTACAAGTTTTCTGCAGAATTATTATCAGAAGGTTTTCATCAGAAGATTAGTTGTCGGCAATAGTGCGGAATAGAGTAAGAATAAAATACACATTTTAAAATAGAAATTTATTAAAGGGAAAGACTAACATAAGTTGTAGGAGTTCATGTGCAATTAGAAACATTATTAAGAGGTTAAAGGTAGAGTTCGTACAAAATGTTCGTAGTAGTAAATGTTGAAAGAGAGAAAGTGAAAGAGGACAATGTCCGAGTCGCTTGAAGTTGAAGTTACATTTTTAGATATTTGTCTCGCGGTTCCCATATGACTTTCTTACTGACTGACGCTGATGAAGTCCTTTTAATGTAATCTAGATTTTTTTCACATTTACACGCGAAGTTCTTTTGGTCATGCAAGTCGCTCCCATTCATCAAAATCATTTTAACACCTACTTGCGAAATCCGGTTTCGACTTTTTCTTTAAGCAGATGTTCAATCCTTTTTCTATCTGGGAAAACCAGGATTTTACTCGTCAATGTGAATTTTTGAAGAAGTGAAAAAGAAGGTTGATTTTAATTAATTCATCATCCGCTACATACTCACCACCGACGACTTTGACCTCAGCAACGCTCCTGAATATATCCAGATGGCGTAATTTTGTTAATTTTCTTTCGGGAATTCATTAAACATCTTTTTCTACATTCGACGTATGTTCATTTGATTTTATAATATTATAATGCAAATAGACATGTTTCTTTTTCTTTTTGTAAACAATATTGTTAGAATACAAATCTCGTAACTATATAAAATGACATTGAATTTTTCAATTGAATTTTAAGTTTTTCTTTCTCTGATTTTTAACATTACTCACTTCAATCCTATTATGTTCGCAGAAAATTAATCGGCATTCAGGATTAAGACATTCGATTAAATATTTGCTTGTGAGAAATTTATTTAAATTGAAATTTTTTTTATTTAACTTGCGAAATTTTAAGTTTCTTTAATTTTACGCTGTTAAAAATGACGTTCGTTTGAAAAGATTGATTTGATATTTAATGATTCAAAGAAATTGAGAGAATTTAATATATTGATGGGACTGTCAGAAATTGGATAAAAATGAACGCGAGTTGATGGAATGATTCATTCCCTGTAAATATCAAGAATTAATTACTTTACAGCTCGACACTTGCACTGAATCTTTGATAACATTGTGTCAAAGGTAAGGCTAGGGTTAGTTTAGAATTCGGTACTTATGGAGTGAGATTGACTCAAGCATAGGTATTTCTTAAGTACATGGGATTGAGAAAGTATGAATTATACTAGAAAAAAAGGGATAAATAAAAATAAAGAGAAGGGAAGGGTAAATAGTAAGGAAAGAGAAAGAGAAAGAGAGAGAGAAAAATACTTTAGGATTTTAGTATCAATTTACACCCTGACCAGAGCAGCGTTTATATTCCGAATTGACTAACCCGCGTTCCAGTTTGTATATTACGTTTAATATAACCTACTTTTCTATTACTATATGTGTTTTTGTTGTTTATTATTTTGTGGGGTTCCTCATGCGGAATCCACAACAAATTGGCGACGAAAACTTGAACTGACGCACACGTACATCGCCACAACACTTACTTTAATTTTATGACAATCGCTATTTAAATCACAGTAACCACATGTAGGTTAACTTTATAACGGAACCAATCCCCCTTCAGACTGGTTTTGAATTTAGTCTGACTAGAGTACGACCATTCAAAGAAAGAGTAAAGAATAATATCACAGCTTTCTTTGAATTAATCAATAAGTAATATTTTATTTATTTTTCCACTTTGCAAGGATGTTTCGCTTAAGCGTATTATCTTAAAAAATAGTAAACATTGTTATTGCTGAGGAGTAATTAAGGCACAGCCGTGAATAAAATAAACTAAGCGACAGGCAAAGAGAGATCAGCGACAAAGTTTCGATTGAGCTCTTATCTGTCGACCCAACTCTCTATCTTCTGACAGAAAAATACCCAGTCGAGGTCTAAGTATCCACTGAAACTCGGCTGAGAAAGACAAGCTCTCTGCCATCTGGGAGAGTTCAACTGAACCGAACTCTGACTGCAGAACCTTCAGGCAAATATCATAAATAATTGTGCAAATCCAAACAGTAGGTTCTGTGACAAATGTTAGGAAACCTAATCTAATTCATTTACTCACAAGATTTTCTGAACTTGCGCCAAATGAATATAAAAATCGTCACGATACAGAAGGGCAATGTGCAAATACTTTGTAAAAGATGTTAACAAATACTGGTATGGACGTTACCCCGCACTGGTTAAAGTAACAGAAGGCATCACAATTCACTAGCATTACACCATTATTATAGACAGGAAGATTGAAGCAAATAAGCCAGTCATAATTGTCAACACACGAAAAGAAAAGAAAAACATTGCTTACTGAATGATGTGGTTTGACCAGTGAATTGTAACATAGCAACTAAGGAATTTGAAAAATATCGAAGGAAAAACATCTGGTAATCAAAATAGAAAAATGTAGAAACTGAAAACGAATAGTACCAGGCAGAATCAGTCAGTTAAGTGCCATACCTGATACACGCTTTGGGCGATCATGTCTCGAAAGAGACATGACTGACTGGGCAGAGGATTATCTCGCAGTAGGTTGCTATTGCTTTCTGCGGTAGACTGGTTGCCCACCAAGGCTACAGAACCCAATCTGTCCTATTCTTTAACCCATAACTGGAGATGAGAGACGGATTAATACATTTCCCAAGGGTATTTGCGCGTAAGTGAATACGAGGAATTCGACTAGAACTCGAACTCGGCTTCCCGATTTCTCGTTTCGAGCCGATATCCACTGCACCACGACGCACATCCAGGCACAGTAGGTGCGCTTAAATTGATAAATAAAAAATGAACACAAGAGTACATTGAACAAATGCCTGATAATACCTGCTTAAGAGAAATATAAAAATTGTATTGGACAGTAAAGCACATAGAGTAAGAAAGATTTTGCCAATGTAACGAAGAGTAATATTATGGGAGTTAGAAATTAATCATGAAAAAAAACAAACTACGTTCATTAGGTTTTCCTGCCGACTAGGTAGGAAGTGTGACATATCAGAAATCCAAATATAATGATAACTGTAATAATAATATCTATTATTATTATTATTATTATTATTATTATTATTATTATTATTATTCCTTTAATTCTTTATGTATACTCATTTCCCTACATGAGACCTAATGTCAAAAATGGCGTCATGAGCTTTTCCACTGAGCATGTTTTGATGTAAAACACTAAGATCTTACAAAATGCACGTAGATTTACACCTACCTAAGGTTTGGTCTTTATTTGGGAGTACAATTTTTAGTATTTCTTTAAGTCTTCGACTACAAGGAATCCCTTCAATAAGTCTATCTGATGCTTTGCCTATCAATCCGAGTGCTCCAGCTACAATATGAATTGTTGATGCTCTCACACGCCTCCTTTTTGAGATTTCGATTTCAAAGTATTTATTGAATATCTCCCAAGATACATTATAGTTTGTATAAAATATCATGTCACATTTGGTTTTGCGATCTCTGATCACGATGTCTGTGATATCAGCTTTGATTGTTCTGACACTTTACATTGTAAAGTCCCGTAAAATTGTTACAGGTCCTATGTGTGTAACCAGGTCTAGGTGGTGTTCATATTAATTTCTTATTGTTTCCTTCTCCTTCTTCTTCTTCTTATCATTATAATTTATTTTTGTTATTAGAAAATTCTTCCAATGTTTCTCTAATAGCTATTTTCAGAGTAGAAAATTCAAGTGTTCATAGGATATGAAGAAAAAGTTTAGAAAATAGTTGTTAGACTGAAAATGCTGTTTACATGATAACTTTATAGATAACTGCAGCGACAACTTTGGTTTCACTGTTTATAGAATAAATATTCGGATAGTTTCTTTAAATAAAAGCAAGTCTCATACGAAGGAAAAAAAGAAATATATGAAGGAAACTGTAAACCGTAATTTGATTTTTACCATTTCCCACTGAAACTCAGCGACATTTTATAAGTAATCAAATACAATGTGCAGCTAAAAATTGTATTAGGGAATTTTTCCCGTTCGCTAAGTCAAGACAGACATAGATATCGTATAAGGCTGAAAAGTATACAAGAAGTATCATGTTTAAAATGAAAACGGATTTAAGTGGAAGCCTTTCAGAAAACAAAATGTGTATCATATCGTGTCCAAATTCATTCTTTCGTTCTTATATATAATATTCTTCACTTGCTGCCACCCCATTTCTATTTTTATTACACACTTAATTCAGTTTACCATTTTAATTGTAAGCCCCTACTTTGAGTGATTTTAGAACATTTTATTGGTTTACATTTATATATATATATAATCATTTTGTGAACAAATCATACATATATATATATATATATATATATATATATATATATATATAATATATATATATTGATTAATTACTTAGTTTTTGATCATAATAAAATTAAACCAGTACACATTTGTATTAAAATGTTCAGTACAGTTATATTGTATAACTTTTGAATATTCTTTATTTGTAAACGAGTTATTACGCAACCTAGGTTTCTACTATGTGGTGTCTTCAATCGATTTCCAATAACTGATCTTACTCTTACCTAGTATATATACTCGCATCATAGCCCGGAGTTGCCCGTGCAACTCAGAACATTTTAGTAGTAGGAGATGATGTCAATGAGAGAAGTAGATGGAAATAATTTATTGAAAGTTGGAAAGGAGAGCTGAAGCTGTTAGTAACCATTTTTAGCATTTATAAGTAGGCATTTTTTTTATTTTTTAACTATTTACTTGGTTCAAAATTACTGGGAAAATATTCACATTTTTTTGTTGACCAAATGAATTTTTAAAACGTCGGAATAAAAATTAAATATAAAGGCTCATTTAAAAAAATATTTTAGTCGCGGTTGACACGTGTGATTTGATTTCTGTGACGTAATTTAGCAACCATCTTAGATTTTAGACGTTTTACAGAGCAAATGTAAACAATCGGCTCCATTGGCCAAAAAGTGTGAAAGGGAAAATTGCTGAACTTAAACTCAAAAAGTATGTGTCGACCTGGCTTCCCTGTAGATATGTATCCCTAGAAAGTTTGAATAGCGTAGCTTAAAAAATATAGTCGTGCATAGGGAACAGTCACACACAGACTCACAGATTACCTTTTATATATATATATATATATATATATATATATATATATATGTGTGTGTGTGTGTGTGTGTGTGTGTGTGTGTGTGTGTGTGTTCAAACGCATTTTGATATTTGATAATTCTGTAATCGAAACATGAAAGTTTACTTTGAAAAAAAAACTAAAGTTTGTTCAAATCCTATTTCATAATAACACTGAATAGATATGAGTTGACAGAGGTTTGGTTTTCAGTATGATGCTGCTAATGCCAAGGACGGAACATGAATTTCTGAATCTTTAATCAAATGCAAACGTCTTTTTAAGCAAAATGAAAGTGACACTATGAATCAGAAAGTGACAGTTCAAAGTTCTTAAATATAATGTGAATAGAAGGCTTGGGAAATTTGACAATTACATAACCCATGAAATGTAAGACCGAAAATGAGATACAATTAACAACAAGCCTAACGAGCTTGTGTAATTGGATGGCAGAACGGAGTAAGATGGGTAGTAAGTGGACAAAAATTGCCTAGAGCTACAAAGGATAGGAATTTGTGGAGTTATGACGACACACATTGTCAAGAGAAACTGAAAGAAAAAGAATCAGTTTCAGTGAGTTGATTGGAGTTTAAAATTGTTTCAGCATCAAATGTAACAAGCTCCCTTTCGGTTCTTGGTTACTGTTTGACTTATTGGTTTCAGCGCGATAATAGCAATGGTATCGTTTCGTAAATTTGAATATGCTTCAGGCTATGATGTCAAATGTCTTTTTAGATTTTTTATTTGAAAACAAGAAACAGATAAAATAAAATGTCAATTTTGAAAGACAAACTCTATATGAATACTTGCCTGGAACTTCCATATTGGCTCAATGCGCAGTATTAGAAATTTCACTCGTTTTAACTGAACGTTTACACTGAGTGCTTCTCGCTTTCGTGATAGTGTTCGACTCAACCAAGAACTGTTTCTGTTCCAATAAACTATCATTATATTATTATCGTCATTAGTACGCCTCCTGTTATCACGTTTAATGAGTTCGACACTTGCACGTTACTCTTTTGTATTACTGTGTCGTTTTTAATTACTTATATTGTTTAACGTTGGAGTGATTATCTAAACAGGATAAACAACAAAACCTATTTACTGAGTATTGCTAATGAACAAAGTTCAATTCTCGTGAGATTCATCACTATCTTAACCTTAAATTATCTTAAAGTAGCCTTAGTAAATACTTAAGAATGTTAATATTGAACAACTAACACCAAGGGATTTTTATTCAAACAGGATTACTTATCTCAGTTTTTACAGATACTACATCTTAGACTTCATCTGGCGCCATACATATTCAATGAATTTCTTCTAATTTCGAACTCTGATCAGTCCACTTAACAGATTGTTCTCCCTTTGTTGTCCACGTGGAAGGATATATTTTATATTTAATTGTTTAAAACTAACCATTTATCATGACTTAATTAATAAATTTATTTATTACGACTTAAGTAATAAATCAATGCTATACATTCAACAGATGCTAATATGAATTAGATCTTTTTTAACGATCATAGACGCAAATAATATCCGTAGTAGGACTAGCATAGAATTAAACACCAAATACTAGTTTTGATCAGAAAATAATAGACATAATATTTAAGACCCCAAACTACTCCAAGCGATTATCTTATAAAATATGTTAAATATAAGCATGAATAATGACGTTTACAAATATGGCGCCACTGTAGCGGTTATTAGCAGAGCAAGTGTGATTAGTGGGTCGAGATTCAGTTCTAGCGTAGGTCGTTGTGTTGAACAAATATTATTGGAAAATACGATAATCCATCTTTGCTTCCCCCAACTATCTATGGATTAAATATCAGAGTTGATTAGAGATTCTAGCGTTACTTTTAAACCAGTCTATGAATAAGACTATTTTGAATTTCAAACCTGTGAGGGCTAGAAACGAGGAAACTGTCCATTTATCTAGCCAGTGAGGAGGTGATATTAAATGGTTAAAAGAGACAAAATGCTAGGATCAACGGAGCCAACTCTAGTTTGGTCAGTCAAGGTCTTCAGGTTTGTGACATTGATTAATAAGATCAATTCCAGCGTGTGTCAATTCTCTCTTAGAATTCGGCTTTACTCACTTTCTCACCGACGTGATTTGGTTGCCCTTTGGCTTTTCTACAAATATTTTCCCGGCTTCTGCTCTGACGAGGTTCGTTCACTGGTACCCCGATCACATGAATTTACACGTGATACTAGATTGGCAACTAAGTCCATTCCTTTTATCATCAAACTTAACCACCACTTCTGCTCTATTAGTTTTTTTCTCGCACCACCCTCCTGTGGAATTCCTTCCGTATGCTTACTTCTCTGTTTGCTACAATCTCCAGAAGTTTTAGCGCAACGTCAATTACCATCTTCTATCTCTTTGATTCTCATCTTTCTCATATCATTTCTTCAATTTCCTCTGTACCTTCTTCCTCTTCTTTTTCGTTTCTCTTTTCCTCTCACTGTAACGACCTATGCGTCAACGACAGTACAGCATTGCTTCGGATAAAACAATCATGAAAAAAGAAAGAAAACAAGCAAAGTGGATAATATTAGGCAATAAACTGGATAATCCTCTGTTGAGAAATTTAAGAGTAGCGTTCTGTTTTCAAACGCTCAGAGAATGAAGTTTTGTATAAGAAACAGTGATAATGTTCTGATGCTGTTCTTTCTAAAATTGGTTTAGATTCACTCGAACTCCAAACTCCAAATTCCAAAGCAACACCTGTGAGCAGACCAGAGCCCCAGTTCAACTGCTATCGCTTCTTTTGTGTATCTAAGTAAGTCACCTTTAAGTAGTAGTCTTATTGTAATACAAAGTATGAGTGAATTTCTGCACCATAACCTAAAATTATACATTGACATTACATTGTTTTTAAATAATACGTAAATATTATCCCCGACGAACAAAGTTTTCTATAACGATTTCATATTCTAATATTAGGACATATTTAAAGAAGCTAAAACTATTTTCATTTAGACGTAGACGCATGAGGAAATGTTTGAACTAATGCTTTATAAAATATAGATATAAAAAAAAATCAATGAAATCCTGTTTTTCCCACTGCAACATTAGGGCGTAACACGTGACATAGAAAGTCTTCACCTTATTTGCAATTGCAATTAACCTGAAAAACATTGCTTACTCATCTGGTTTATAACAAAAGAAGAAACGTTTAAATGGTTAAGAATCGAATGTGAAATCTATCTATTTCTTTGTGACATCTTGGACTGAGACTGTTGGTTGTCTTCTGTCTTGTGACAAAGCGTAAACCATTTCTGGCGTATTTGACAGTTTTCTTCCCATGGCTGAGTAAATTCTTCTAAAGAAGAAGGTGATGTAGGTAGAGGATGTGTACGAGAGAAACAAGAATTCGTTTGAAAAGAAGAAAAAAGCGAGGACAAAAATTTGCAGACGAAGAAATATGAATGTTCACAAAGCTTTTTTTTGCTTGTGCGGCTTCACTATGTAAGAATATAACGGGATAATGGTTTCACCACATTTAAAAAAAAACAGCCTACTCACTTCGATGTCATTCTTTGTGACACGCCAATAATAAGGCATTTTGAAAAGTTATTTGGCAATGGGACAAAGTGTATTGAAAAGTGGGCTCAGAAATACAAAAAATGTTTCTGAATAACAGCTGCTGGAATCTGCCCTGATTTCATCACTTCCATCTTCGATTCATATAAAACACACACACACACACACACACACACACACACACACACACACACACACACATATATATATATATATATATATATATATATATATATATATAGTGTATAATTGTGATAATGTTTGGCGCCAAGCCTGTTGTTTTTCTGTGCTTTTACTGATAAAATGCATTTTGACAAGCATCTATTTTTATCTTAAAGTGCACGTATTTTAGGTGTAGATAGAGCATTGATAAGTACAAAGAGCGTGTCTCTTTAACAGAGCAGATTCATGCCGACTTCGAAGTTTCGTGAGGACATCGTTATGATGTTCTCATTCGTCAGGGATCTTTTTGCATTTATATATATGTAGAAATGAAAACAGACACGTTATTCCATGGTTTAGCGTAAATGTACATCTATTTCAAGCGAACCATTATCAGCTTCCGTCTGATGATGGTTCGCGTAAAATGGATCTAAACTTCCGCTTGACCATGGAATAACATGTCTGTTTTCATTTCTAAATATATTTGCTCTACATGTATTTATATACATATATATTTCGAGCTCTTATAGAGAGTTATCCTACCACTTAATGTACAGGATACTACTTTGGATTTTTCTACAACTACACCGCATATATATATATATATATATATATATATATATACATATATGATTAAACAAAAACCAAAACAAATGGACGAATTGCTAAAGACCTAAATACTCCTAAACAAGATAAAATCACCAACCATCAAGGACAGCAATGAGAAAGAAGAATATTGACTAAGTGAAACACTTACCTACTTTGTAAAATGCTCAATGACTAAATTACCGAAACAGAACAAAAGCATTTGACAGTGCTAATTCCTATCAAAGTATGGCCCTAGTCGTAACCCGAGATTTATACTTACACTATCTTCAGACTACTCAGAGGAATATATATATATATATATATATATATATATATATATATATTTTCTAGACATATGCTATTAAATATAAGAGACAATGAATGTCTATTATGTTTAATCATGAGCTGTTCTAAACGTCGTATTTTTGCTTTAATTTCAGTTGAAAATAAAGACAAAAATTCTCCAACATTTTGATAATTATTTATTGGTTTTCTTCTAAGCTTTCGGCTCACATGAGCCATCTTCAGAGAGGTAGTTTAAACTGAAATATTATAAAATCCACCATCACTGACGATTTTATTTTGTGTTGAAATAAAACTCCGCTTGGCAACAGCATATCAGACAGATTTTGGTCAACAATACGGTGATCCTTACTCATACACACAGTAAGAGGAACCTGCAGATATTGGAGGCCATGTACATCAAATCAAAACAACCAACACTCAATAAAATCAACTTTAAAACAGGAAATAACATATTACATTGCATTTGACTACATGGTTTTGTTGTCATTTCGCGCTATCACGCGGTGTGACGTCATAAAACCGCATTGCGAATTTGAGAACTGCGTTTATTATTTTTGGTAAATATTGCCGTTGCCAAGCGGAGTTTTATGTCAACACAAAATAAAATCGTCGGTGATGGTGGATTTTATAATATTTCAGTTTAAACTACCTCTCTGAAGATAGGTCATGTGAGCCGAAAGCTTAGAAGAAATCCAATAAATAATTATCCAAATGTTGGAGAATTTTTGTCTTTATTTTCAACTGAAATTAAAGCAAAAATACGACGTTTAGAACGGCTCATGATTAAACATAATAGACATTCATTGTCTCTTATATTTAATAGCATATGTCTAGAAAATTACTTGCTGCCTCGATATGCTAAATATATATATGTATATATATATATATATATACATACATATATATATATATATATACTCACAGACACATAGATATATGTAGGGATGAGCGCACGTAATATTGTTGTTTTATGTACTATTTCCCTTCAGGACGTAAGCGATCGTTCTTCCCTACCCAATCCCTGCCAAAATCCCCTAACTGCTAACGAAGCTCGCCTTGTAGGTCATTTGCTGCTTTCCTCTCTTCAACTTTCCTTCAGGTTTCTTCTGCTCAGCTTTGCCTTCTGGTTCCATCTATAAGCATCCTTTTTCCTTCAATTTTATCTAAAATTTCGTCGTTGCTCGCATGTTCAAATCATGGAATTCCAAACATCCCTCTGTAGAGTTAACTTCCAATTGCCTCAAGTCTCTTTTTTATCTTTGAAGAAATTGTCCCGCCTTCATTGCCATATATGAAGAGTAAGGGAGATGCATCTCATTAAATTAGTACCAAAAGCACATAAGATTATCCTAGGCTTAAAATAGTTAATCTCTCCCTCAGGCTTCACCTAGATCTGACTAAAAACGATTTTGTGTTCTATGTTGGCACTAGCTTCAGCTCACAGAATCCATTTACTTTTATTAATATTATTATTATTATAATTATTATTCGTTTTATTATATGAATTTGACAGACGCCGTTTCTAGAAGACAACAGGAGCAGGAACTTCAATGGAACGGATATGCCCGCGCATCTCGCCACGTTCGTCCTTCACTTCTTATATCTAAATTATAAACAAAAGCAAACCATCACCGTCAGATTACCTTGCTCACGAAGTATTCTGACCATGAGCTGGCAATCCTTGATCAGCCTCCACCTTCAGTAACAAAAATAAAGCCAGTCAAATATACAAACTGCAGCAAAAGAGACATGATAATATCATTTTGTATTTGTGGTATATAAATATCTTGAAGAAAAGGAAACATGAATATAAGAATATTTTTTTTTGAAAATGGAATAAAAGGTATATTTGTCTTGCTAAAAATGATTATTTTTACATTCTAATAATAGATAGCTCTTATATATATATATATATATATATATATATATATATATATATATTAAAACAAAAATTTCGATATTTAAATCCGTTGAATAGCCATTTGTAAGAGTAAATTCTCGCTTCTTCAGCAACGGCGAATCGAAAATTTTATTTACTCAAATTCAAATACATTATAAGATTTTATACCGGCAGAAGTCCAAGAAACCCTTCCATCCATAGGAAAATAAATTGGGGTGGGATGAACAATTTTTTAATTTAAGGAAGTAAAAAGGAGGAAGCAGACAGATACCTGTGTCTCTTACGAGATGATATACCTGTCCTCCATACCTGAGTCAAAAGTTCAAAAGCCAAAATTCAGCCATGTCAGAGGGACATAAGCGGCAGGGGAATGAAAGAAAAGTTATATATATATATATATATATATATATATATATATAAGTGTGTGTGTGTGTGTGTGTGTGTGTGTGTGTGTGTGTGTGTGTGTGTAACACTGTTCTGCTCAGTGTCAAACTCCCTATACGTTGTTTTACAGAAGGATGCTGAGGATACCATGGACTGAGCACGTGAGCGATTATAATGTATTGGAGAAGATGCAAACGAAATACTTAAAACCAGGAAGAGACAGATGAGGTTCTTGGGTCATGTAATGAGGAAGGAGGGTCTGGAAAATTTAATTCTCAGAGGACGGATAGAGGAAAAGAGAGAGGGAAAGAGAGGGAGAGTGAGAAGGGGTAAAGCAGCGCGATACATACTAGATAGGCCTTAGAAAAATGGATGGCGAAGTTGGGTTTGGGAGAGATAACACGAGGAAAATATTGAGAGCGACAAGAGACAGAGCCAAGTAGAAGTCCATGATCGCTTACATCCTGAAGCGCCACGATACGTGAAGATTATATATATATATATATATATATATATATATATATATATAGGGGGGAGAGACATAATTAATACATATAGATATAGGTGCTAGCAAACCTATCGTTAGGTATAATAAGCGCATCTTACAGAGGATTTCCTTCATGACATGAGTTCGATCTGCATTGGAGTCTTCAGTTTTGTGACAGAATATCAATTAATATTTGTGTTCCTAAAAATGAATTAATAACACTGGAGATATTCTAAAACAAATCTCTTAGTTTAGTGACTTCAGTCCACTCTTATTGCCTTTGACTTAATTCCAACGCTGCTACTGGTAATGAAAACTCGGAAATATTGCGTTGGGTTATATGTAAAAAGAAAATGTATCATTTTTATACATAAATTATTCAATCTATCACACTCAGCCACTTAAATACCATACGTGATACACGCTTGGGCGATCATGTCCCGAAAGAGAAATGTCTGACTGGGCAGAAGGTTATCCTGTAGTAGGTTACTATTCTTTTCGCAGAAGACTGGTTTCCAGTCAAGGCTATAGAACCCAATCTGTCCTGTTATTTAACCCATAACTGAAGGGAAGAAACGTACTAATACCTTTCTTAAGGGTATTTGCGCATAAGTAAATGCAAGGAATTCAACTGGAATTCGAACTCGGCTCCCCGTTTTCTCGTTCCAAGTCTATCACATTAGACAGTGTTTCTACTCAAAAAGACTCACAAACATTCTGGGGCATATAATTAAAATACATTAAAATGTACAAATGTTTCGGGATAGTAAGAACAAAAAAAAATTCTTTTTTTTAAATTTAACTTTAGATCATCAGTATAAATATAAAAAATTCAAAAAAATTCAAACTTATATCTTTATAAGAAGTTATTACCCTTAACTAGAATTCTAGCACAACATTTTAGGAAGTAAAATGTTCTTTAAAAATACGGATAGCGTTCCGTGATAATACTTAACCCCGTTGTCTTATTTTTTTTTTATTTTTGCTGTTATTTTAAAAGGGTTATATTTCGCTGACATAGACATTGTTATTACATTAACAGATATTGACAATTTAATTCCTAGCAGATTTTTTCTACTTACCGCAAGTTCAGGCTATTTGACAGTCTGAATGATTGATTAATTTCTTCTTAAAAGAATTTGGAAGATATATGGTCATTAATATAACAGAAATCCTTCATGATATTTTTTTTTTCGCTGATATTTGAAAAACCTGAATTTTCTTCCATGGTGGGCTTGCGTATACGTATTCATATACGTGTACAAGAATGTATGGATGTATACGTCTAATGTGATCTACGTAAGATCCTAGGATTGATCTATGACGTTAGAATAAGAACTGTATTTCAAAGATGGAACGAATATATCAGAGAATTCTTGCACGACGAAAGAGAACAATCGGCAATACACAGAAATGTCGACACGACCGGAAATTTTAGAACCCGAAGTAGAAGCAACACAAGCCAAATTAAAGAGAAGGAAAGCGACAGGGAGAGAGAGAGAATCCTATTAGAGATGCCAGCGTCCTTAGATTATTTCGGCCTAGACTAGATTACAGAAATAGTAAATTAAATCTACAACAGTGGCGATATACCTGAAGACCTAAACAGATCTATTTTAATAGACTTTTCTCAGAAACTATGTACAAAAGAATGTAAACGCCATTTGACGATCAACTTAATGTGCTATGTATCATAGCTCATTCGATTTCTGATGAATAGAGCGTGCATCAGAATCAGAGTAAGAGGACAAGAACAGTGCAGGTTTGTCAAAGACACTGGAACAAGGAATGCAATATTTATGCTCAGAATGTTATCAGAATGAAAAATAAAAATGCATATAGACGGGTATCTCTGCTTTAGAGATTACGCAATACGAATGGAAAATTAGTATATCGGATTGACATAATTATAAAGTGATGTACATTGTGGTGCAGTGGATATCGACTCGGAATAACAAATCGGAGAGCCGAGTTCGAATTCCAGTTGAATTCCTTATATTCACTTACACACAAATACCCTTTGGAAAGGTATTAATCCGTCCCTTCCAGTTATGGGTTAAATAATAGGACAGTTTGTGTTCTATAGCGTTGGCTGGCAACCAATCTACCGCAGAAAGCAATGGCAACCTACTGCGGGATAATCTTCTGCCCAGTCAGTCTTGTTTCTATCGAAACATGATCGCCCAAATCGTGTATCACGTATGGCACTTACCTGAATGCAAGGCTAGGATGTGCGTTGTAGTGCAATGGATATTGGTTTGGAACGATAAATTGGGGAGCCGAGTTCAAATTCCAGTTGAATTCCTTCACTTACTTACTTTGGAAAAGGTATTAATATGTCTCTTCCCTCCAGTTACGGGTTAAATAACAGGAGAGATTGGGTTCTATCTCTTTGGCAAGCAACGAGTCTACCGCAGAAAATAATAGCAACCTACTACGGGATAATTTTCTGCCCAATCAGCCATGTCTCTTTCGAGATATGATCGCCCAAGCGTGTAGCACGTATGGCACCTAACTAACTGAATGGAAGGATGTGCCTTCTCACAAGACTTACTGAACCTATACAGCAAAGCATTTCTGTGAGAATTTGATGTCCTACCAGGATTCATTATTTGTCGATCCAAATGTCAACAACATAAAATATGCAGATGAGAGTGTTTATAGCGAACGGAAAAAATTACAAAAGTTGCTTCCCACAGAAGGTAGTGAAGAAAAGCGAGAAGAAAAGACTAAACCTAAACTTCAAAATAAAAGAATGCATGGTTGTTAACAAAACGACAAGTGAAACATGCAAATTACTAATGGGAGTGATATATCCCGGAAAGGAATATCAGTGAAAAATAAGTGTAAGAATGATACTCAACACGGGAAATAGATAGCAGGGGTTTATTATATGAAGGTACAATAAACCATAAAGTATACAATAGCAAACAACGAATAGGAGCGGAATAATCTATCAAGTAGAGAATGCCTTCCCCTATGACGTATTGTATTTACTAACCATCCCATGCAAGGCCAGATGTGACACATGGTCATTTTATAGTGGGTATTCCCGGCCATATAGCCGGGCCAAAAAATCTCTGTCTATTTTTCCCCAGTCGTGGATCTACCCTTCGGCGGAACCACGACTGGGTTTGTGCTCTCTGCTCGGAAGCAGAGAGCGCCCTCTACCCGAAGGCAGAGTGCTGACAGTATCATAGCGTCGTCAGGCAAGTGCAAGAATGTAAAATCAAACAAGCACAAGAATGTAAAAATCTGGGAAGTGTTCTAACAAAGGACAGTAAATGCGATACTGAATTCTGAAGATGTATTGAAATAGCCAAAGACGCATTACAGAAGTTAAACAGACATACAATTTTCATGAGAAACAAAGAAATGAGTAATGAAATGTTACATGATAGCTGTCCTGTTATATAGAAGTTAATGCGGAACAATTTCTTTAAAGATGAAGAATAGTATTGAAGCAACAAGGCTTGTATAGAATTATACTTTGGATACCATAGACCAAACTTTTGAGCTACAACAAGGTTTTACAGAAAATGGAAATAAAAAAGGACGTTATATACATCATTTATAAGAGACAGGTCAAATTTCTGGAGGGTATACTGAGGAAAGAGGACTTGGAAAATTTGATACGCACAAGACAAATTGAGGAGAAGAGAAAACAAAACCAACGCATAACATACTTGGCGAGCTTGAATAGAAGAGAAAATTATAATAAGAGCTACAATAAATATAAAACTCTAGAGAACTATGATCGCTTTCGTTCTGAAGGGACAGGGAATATTAAGAAGAACCTTTTTTGATAGAATTTTACTTTTGATCTGTTTACAAAAGATCGATACGTACACATACAAATACATGTATGTATGTATGTATGTATGTGTTGAATTGTGATAATGTTTAACGCCAAGGATGTTGTTTTCATTAGTGGATTTACTGATAAAATATGTTTGGACAAGCAGCTAAAGTGCTTGATGTCAGTGCGTAGATAGAACGTTGATAAACACAAAGAGTTTTTTTAAATGAGCAGATTCAAGCCAACTTCAAATTTCGTGAAGCCATCACTATGTTGTTCTCCCTCATCAGGGCTGTTATATATATATATATATATATATATATATATATAGTGTATCGAGGCAGCAAATAATTTTCTAAACATACACTATTAAATATAAGAGACAATGAATGTCTATTATGTTTAATCATGTGCCGTTCTAAACGTCGTATTTTGGCTTTAATTTCATTTGAGTATAAAGACAAAAAAAACTCCAACATTTGGATACTTTTTTATTAATTTGGTTCTAAGCTTTTAAAATTATCCAAATTTTGGAGAATTTTTGTCTATTTTCAACTGAAATTAAAGCCAAAATACGACGTTTAGAAAGACTCATGATTAAACATAATAGACATTCATTGTCTCTTATATCTAACAATATATATATATATATATATATATATAAATATATATATATATAAACATACTTATATTTAGCATATACGCATCGTCCATTCAGCAATGAATTAGAACACTCTCAGCTATTGGGCGTGCATAATGATAATATACACGCTAAAATGTGTGCCGCCATCTCCCCAGCGCCCATAACTCAGAGGTAGAATCGCCGAATGATGCCATTTCGGTCGGGTTTCAATCCTGGTTTGAAAAGTAATCAGAGTCTAACCGTACCGATGAGCTGTAATACAGTGAAACAGATCTAACTGCGGTTGACTATATATATATATATATATATATATATATATATATATATATGTATATATATATATTACAAACAGAAATAGGGGTTGTTCCAACGAAAAAATGTGACAAGCCGTAAACGTTTTGTTTAAAGTGCACATTTATTGATATTGTTATTATCATTATTAATATTATATGCTTTGTATATTAACTTTCTATAATATAGGAAAAACTACTAAAAAGTTGTAAGTTTAAATTTTTTTTTTTACTGTATTTATTTATTTCTATTTGTGTCGCTCCACGTGTTTCGCGTTCGTCCAAAGCTCTCTCTCTCTCTCTCTCTCTCTCTCTCTCTCTTTATAGAGCATAGAGTCACCAGCATAGATACTGAGTAGAGAACTGATAAAACCGAGAATGCAGTTGATGAATATTAAAAACAAAGTACTTCCAAGCAGAGATGGCTGAGTAAAACCGTCATTAATGTAAAAAGATCGAAAAGAATCACCACTCAAAAAAGATTTAATCGACTCAGATAGTCTGCCAGAATCTCTGCAAAACTTTAATAATCAAGTTCTTTTTTCTAACCAGTCTCTCTTAAATAATATGAAATTATTTTATTGGAAACCGCCACCGTTTTTTGAGTTCTTTCACTGTTGTGTATTAGTTTTCCTCCAAAAACAGAAATCCATTAGAATTATTAGATACTTTTTTCCATACAATCACTGTCTGCTTAATTAAGTACACATGAAGAAATCCACCTTTATGTAAATATCTAATCAGCCAATTTAATTTACACAGCCATTTAAACATGGCCATGGCGACTTGCTAAATTTAATTTCTTTCATTAGAATTTATTCTAATTTAAGTGACGTTCTTGCTAGACGTGTGAATAAAATTATTTCAAAAAATGATCTTTTAGAATTTTCACGCACAACCATCTCTACGATTTAGAAAGAATGGTCAAAAAACATAAAGAAAATCCACTTTGCTAAAACTTTGTGGGCAAAAACACTGTTGACTGAGATCTCTGGATAATGAATAAACTGGTTCAAGCTGATTAAAAAGTTAAGAATAGCTGAAGTAAACACTGTTCAATGAAAGTTGGTTCTGACCTGGCATCTCGCCTTCAGTTCCTTTACCACCACCGTTATGTAGTTTCCCTGTGCCTTTGCTACAAATACATTTATCGTAATTCTTCTGATGAACTCTGCTTTATGTCTTCATGAATTCATGAATCTAAGCGTTGTACTAGATTGCCGGCAATATCTCATGATTTTACAATTGAAAAATTACATGTAACCGGAAAATTCTATGCTAGCAGTTCTATCGCCCTTCTCTTATCTTAACAGACAAATTTGATTTTTAAAATTTAAAATCTAATGTTAATCTATTATCAGTTATCTTCATGTTATTTTAATGTCTCTTGATTATGTTTTTTCTCATAAAACCAGTAAACTCTTGCGTCTTAGTGGCGTTGTCGTCTTGCTTGGGGGTACTGATTAAAATAAAAACAGAAGAGCGTCTCTGAACGCACAACACGTCGAAACTTGAAGCAGACTCGCTACAACACCGGAAAGCCACAACAAGTGCTAACCCCGTGAGACAAAGGCAAAAACTGATCGTCCGATTCAATAAGGGTTACAAATATAAAGACTAGAATATTGTAAAATGTTGATCTGCTTGATGTGTCTCGTTTCTGTTTCGACATTCGGAAGGTAGGGCCAGAATTCATCATAGACAAACATGATTATATGAACAGATCCTGTCCTTTGCCAACGGTTCAGGCTAATGGCTGTATCAGCGGTGTTAGTGAAAGGACATGAGAGATATTTTCTTAAGATAAATTCTAACTCTTGTAACTAATAAAAGATTGTTGAAATTCTTTAGCATAGTTGTTGTCAGACAGCGAACCTCAATTTATGGCTATAGTGCAGCCATTCTTCAGCAATTCCAGCAAAATACCATAGCCTGTCACTAATCGAAATAGTAATAGAATGGTTTATGCAACAAAATAATAAGTTTTCTCTTTTAAAATGGCCCCCACAGTCGCAGGTATCAATTTCAGTGAAAGAATTCTAAAGAATCATCAAATATATTCCAAGAAGATTTGAGGCAGATCTCACGGTTAAAGAGAGTAGAGCAAGAATTATATCCTCAATAAAGTGAATAGTTGAGAATTTGTAAGTCTAAATATTTAGAATGATAACATTTTAATTAATATTTCTCTTACTTTATTTCTGTTGCTTTCATTTTAATCCATTATAATTGTCATTGTTTCATCTACGAAATTTTAATAATTCTACTAGAGTTAAATATAAACATGATGTATTGTAATGTATAGAGTTAGGAAATTAAAGATATATAGCTAAATTTAGATAAAGATTAATTACTGGCATTTTTGGTTTCCTCAATTAAACGTTGGTAACGAAAAACTCGCTCCTAATATTACGGAGTTGTGCGTTCAAATCTCGTCAACGAATTATTGTTTATTTCTGATCAATGCTGTTTTTTAACGTCTACGAAATTTTGTTCCAAGGCTTGTAAAGAAAACTGGAAGAAATTAAATAAATATTACTGAAAAATTAATGAAAAATTAATAATAAATGATTAAAATTTTAAACGTTTACTATATTCAGACGCAGACATATTTTATTGTTGAATTTTCCATTCATCTCCAGTAAATTTGTAATCATTAATGCGAACTAAAATTTTATTAAATATTTTTACATAGTTGTTCAATAAAAGACTTTCAAAATTTTTTCAATAAATTATGAATAGAATATTATCGCTTATATTAACATCGCGATCAAAACAATATGTCAATTTAGAAATATTTAAAAAATACACGTTCAAATATTCTGTATAGAATTTTGTCAGGTATCTAAATTTGACTTTCATAGCTACTCATTTAATGATGTCTTATTTCCTTTGTGAATAAGTGTTTCGATAAGAATACTCACATAAAAAGACAGACACACTATATATATATCGGGTTCAATGGGTAAATTATCGCTATTTTATATACTCAGTTTGTCTGAATTTGAAGGCCGTGGTTGAAGACAATATGTGTGTGTGTGTATATATATATATATATATATATATATATAGTCATCCGCAGACAGATCTGTTTCGCAGATCATCAGTATGGTTAGACAGTCGATTGCTTTTGACCCAGGATTGAAACCCGACCGAATTGACGTCAGTCGGCGATTCTACCTCTGAGCTATGGGGGGCAGACGTTTTAGTGTGTATATTATCATTATGAAAAATGTAACCGCGTGTAAATGGCAACACCATGAAATCTACCGCAAGTTTTCTTTAAATTTAATAACTTAAAAATGAAGGTTTTGCGGACATATCTTCATATGGACTTTTGCCCTTATTTTGTTGTGAGGAACGCGAATCCATATTTCGTAAAATATTTTATATATATTTACATACTGATATATATATATATATATATATATATATATATACTGGGTGTATAAAAATATTTTACAAATTATGGATGCGCGGTTCTCTCACCAAAATAAGAATAAAAGTCCATATAAAGATATGTCCGCACAACATTCATTTTAGATTTAAAGAAAGCTTGCGGTAGAGGTCGCTGTGTTGCCATTTACACTCTGTTACATTTGTCATTCGTGTATATTTTTGACTAGTCTGTTTTCAATATTTAGCGTTTGTATTAATGAGTTAATTGAGAAGTGTTCCGTTTAACAATGGAAAAAGATTCATATCGTGAACAGGCATATATGATTTTTACATACGGCCACGCAAAATGTAATGGACGCAAGGCTGTACTGCTGCATGAGATTGCGTTTCCCGACCGAAGGAAACCAAGTCATCCAACAATTACTGTTGTTTATCTTGGTGCTGCTGAGACAGGATTCGTGGCACCACTAATTATGGAATGAGAAAGACCCGGATCTGCTGTAAGCATGACCACAATGAACACACTCGGAGACGATCCAACTATCAGTACAAGTCAAGTGGCCCAAGCATGTCGTACATCTCATATTACTGCATGCGAGCTACTTCAAGTAGCTCCTCTCTCCGTATCATTTGCAACGTGCACAGGTTCTTTTCTTCTACAATCTTTCACCACGGGAGAAATTCTGCCAACGTTTTATTGCACAAAGTGGCAATCTCTTATTTGTTTACTCAGTCTTGTTTACTGACGAGGCAATTTTTGGAAGAGATGGAATAACAAATTTACGCAACCAGCATTTGTGGGCAGATGGGAATCTCCATGATACAACAGAAGCTAGACATCAGTATTAGGTTACGATTCATGTGCGATTAAATCTGGAATTGTACGTGACTGTCTGGTACGTCCATAAATTCTTTCGGCACATCTTACAGGAGCCGTCAGCAGAAAATTTATTTCCAACGCACTTCCACACCGGCAATAGGATGTACCTCTGCTAAAATAAAGACACAAGTGTTTCATGCATTTAAGAGCTCAAGCAATTTTAGTTACATTGTTCGCGAACCACTGGCTGACATCTATGGTGAAAGATGGATAGTTAGGAGAGACGACTTTCATGGCCGACACGTTCCTCCGAACTCAATCTTATCTGTTAGGCCACAAAAAAAATTTGGTTCATGCATAGTGACTGCAGGGTGACTAGCAGTTTCACGACTTATTGCGATTTTCAGACCACAGACTATTCCAATATACACACTGTTTATAAATTAATAAAACGTATAGACAAGTTTGATTGCTGTTTCCAGGAAGATTGACCTAGAAATCTTATAGCAGATGTGGCATAAGATTTACGTCAAAGGATCTGACCTGTTTGTAAAGTCCGTTCAGATTTTATGTGAATTTTCTTGACAGCTAAAACCAGAGCCGTTTCTGAAGTTTTTTTCTGACACACACAATGTTACGCTATTCCTAGGGTAATACTGATCATGATTTATCAAAAGGTTATTAATAAGAGTCTTCTTGTGGGTAATGAGGCCTGCATTGGAGAGACATACTCAGCCACATCCATGACATATAAATTAATGGATTCCAAGATCTATCATTTCCCCTTTCCTAACTGCTTGACATTTGTGCAAGTTATGTTAAGTTCATGAATGATCGTAGCGCCTTTTTAAGCATAAAATACCAGTTGCGAAACAATACACAGAACAATCCTTGAAAACGAATGGAGTATCACTCGAAAGTACCAAGGAAAAAATAATCTATATATATAAAAGATAAGATGTTTGTGTGTGTATCTGTGTGTCTGTATGTCCTTTATAGAAATTCACGATTTTACCGATTATGATCAAAATTCACACAAATATTCTTCGCCTCATTTTATAAAAATGTAAATTTCAAAATAAAATTTTTGGAATGTAGCTTTTTGTTCCATAACCTTTTAGATTGTAGTATTGGTAACCTTAAGTGGAAGAAGTTTAAAATCTATCTGTAAAAAAAAAATTCTTTTTAAAGATTTTTAAGTGGTCTTAAATTTTTGATCGGGAGTGTATATCTGTCTGTATGTCCTTTATACAAATCCACACTTTTTATCCGATTCTCACCAAACTTCACACAGATATTCTTTAGGCTTCCAGTCAGGTCATAGGTTACTTGTTTTTTCCAAATTACCCCCCGATAGTGGAAATCGATACCCCGACATCCGATCAGGTCTGATCAAGATCAGGATTTCAGCCATTTTATCGTTCTTCTTGCTGCAGAATTTGCTTTAACTTTGTAAAATCATAGTTTTTAGTTTCAAACATTAGTAGATCTTCTCAGACGACTCATTTCCCCGATTTCTGAAATCGATACCCACGATATTCAATCGAATCTGATCAAAAACCGATATTCAGCCATTAATATAGCTCATTTTCTCCAGTTTTACTCCCGAGGGGTACGATAAGTTTTCATGGACTTACTTAGGTAAGTTTATCCTTGGATGACTTATCTGACTCCGATATTGGAAATCGATACTCCGATATCCTATCGGAGCTGATTAAAATCAGGTTTTCAGCCCTTTTATTTTGGTTTTTGCTTTGGGTTTTGTTCTAAGTAGGTATAATTTTAGTTCTTAATCTCATTCATGATACAATTTACTCAGAGGACTTATCTAGCCTTCAAAATTCTGTTTGCGACGGAAAACCTATTTGACATAAAGTGATCTATTTTGAAACTACAGCCGTCTGATTGGGCACCGCCTTCATATTCACTTTTAACATTTTGTAGATCCCTAATCCTGCACTTTTGCGATTAATATCTTGCTGTTCGTTTCTCAAACTCCGGCCTACTACTTGCAAGGTTCCTTATACTCACATGTTGCTCTTCTGACTTTACTGTAATTTCTTCTAAACGACCAAAGTTGGCCACGTAATTACACAAGCATCTCTGTGAGTTCGTTCCTTTGTAAATTCACGCCACCCAGAAAAAAAGATTTTTTATTGGGCGCTGAAGCGTTTCGGCATCGGCAAAGAGGGCCACTGGGGCCAACGTTAGCCCCTTTGTTAGTGCTGTGCGATTGTGCAAAACACACTGCGTTCAGTAGAACGTAGAGCAACTGAAACTTATGACAGGCATTCCATTAAGTGATCCAGCGATTACTTCCGTAAATAAACTTAGGCGTTCCAGGTTGAATGACTCCATATGTGCTGAGCATAACGCTCAAGATACCGTTGATAGGGGTGTTTTTAAGGATTCTGAAAGTAGAGAACAGCGACGGTCTCGGCGTTTAACGGACGCCGCTGCTAAGAAACGTTCACGGGCGGCTGAAAGTACAGGACAGTAGTGGGTTTGCAATTTAAGCAACCCTGCCTCAACATCAGCTTCGTGGGCTGCCGAAAGTACAAAAGAGTGTCCACGCAATTCAGACCAGCAAGCATGGCGCAGTGAGAGAAAGTGTAAAGTGAGACTAATGTTCAATGAAAGCTGTATGGACAAAAAATCATTTGCCCAAAACCATCAGATTCTAAATGGTTGAATGAAGGTGGTCACTTCAGCAAAAAGACCCATCAGTATAGCAAAAAAGTGATAAGGGGTTTTTGCGAGTAACCCCAACTGCCAGCTGCAGCCTGGCACAATGTAAGTAATCCACGAGTGCACCTCCTCTTACTTGCCTGCTTCTGGCTGATTCTGGTTGGGACAGCGCCGTCTTTTACGCAAAAGACGCGTCATTTTTTTTTTTTTTTGCATTGCATGCTGGTTGTGTTGTTGGAGAAGTTCCACAGCTTCGAGATCAACCATTCAACAACCTACTTTTTTCGTGCTAACGTGCAAAAAATCGAATAGTCTTGAAGCTTTCATTACACCCGAGCAACGACGGGCTATACTGCTAGTATAAAATAAAGGTTAATATGAATTTTACTAAATTAACTGATAATACTGATTCGGAAATTGGAAATGTTTAATAACAAAAATGATTGTCCATATTATTTAATAACAAAAGTGATTGTCCATATTATTTAACAAAACACATTTCAGAAAATACTGAAATACGAAATGTAGCTATTTATAATATATATATATATATATTATTCATCCACATACAAGCCTGTTTCACAGCTCATCAGTGTGGCTAGATACATCCACTTGCTTCTGACCGGGATCAAAACTCGAACAATTTGCTGCCAGTCGGAGTCGCTACTCCCTAAAACATCGACGCATGGAACCAGGGAACAGAAATTTTAACTTGTTGTATATAAGCAGTGTATATGCACGCCAGTCACCGAAAGAACTCAATTCATTTCTGAAGAGTCACGCATATAGCAGCAGTGGAAATTGTTTTTGAAATTTTCTTCTCCAGAGAGCTCAATCGTAATGAGAGCATACTATATATATATATATATATATATATATATATATATATATATATATATATATGGTATATTTATTTAAAATTAATATAGTTTATATTGCGACATGGAAATTTCTATCCGAGATTTTTACGTCGTCATCAGCTAATGTTAGCTCATTGTTGTGAAAATTATTTTCATTTGAATACAAGAAACGATACTTTTGTTATATATGGATGTGGAAAGACAGAAAAATGTGTGTGTGTTAAATTTAACTAAGCAGAATAGAAATCCACGATAAATTTGAAAAAAAGATTATATTTAAGTCAATACATGATTTGTTCTTTCAATAATGTCAGTTGATCAAAACCCCTATCTAGATTACATTTCCGTTGATGTATCCATTATTGTTACAAAATTATTCTCTTAGTCTTCTCGGTGCCTTATCATTTTCTAAAACAAAATGACAGAAAGAAGTGTATGTTTGTGTGTATCTATTCTTTTTCCGTTTGTATTGGAAGTCCTTTCTAGTGAAGGGTAGTAGTATATTGTTGAAGATTAACGGAATTTGGCCTCGTTGTAGATAGCCCACTATAAGTCATAAAATGATTACAAATCAAGAAAGACAATTTGAGTAGAAAAATAACATTTTATATATACAAATATCAATTAATGTTTTTACAATTAAAGTAATACATGAAGTATAGGTCCAACGGACGTTAAAATGTTCATGGCAATAAAATGCTGAAAGAGAATTAATTCTTAGGAATTTGGAAGCGTGTAAGTAAGGAATGTCTTTGATGTATTCGCTCCTTAGGTCAGTAAGTAGTTTTTGAGACAGGGAGGAAGGTAAGGAGAGGTGAAGGGATGCGAACGTAGTAACCGCTTGACTTAGGTCAAGGAGATATTGATTACATTCCTTTCTCTCTAATCAGTCCATGTGTGTCGGCCTCCGCCGGTCTGTCTGGCGATGCTTTCAGTATCCGCCTTTTATTTCGACTTTTTGGATCACAGCAGCTCATTTGGTATTTCACACTTGTATTTGGTTCTAGGTTTCCTATTGGTTGATAAATGAAATTCGCCTAGGCTCACGAACTGGAAATTTAATATTTAATTAATTTTTTAGTTTTCAACCGTAACATCTGCGCGGAGCCGGCGGCGTAGCGACGACTTTTGGTCATTTGCTTTTTGGTCGTGAAAGCGCAAACATCCGGTCCATCGCTTTTGCTCGGTATCACCACAATTTTTTTTATTAGTAATGATGTCCTGCATCAATTTGTTTTCAAAATTGTTAATTACTCTCATAAACTGAAATTCGTATAAGATTTTATCATATAAAATAATTTACCAAAACATAAAGCTCTTGGATGAACTGTTCCCATTTAAGATTCAAACCTTTTAAAAAGTTATTTCAGGTTAATTTCTTCCTCTGTTATTATTTATTCATTATCTTTTTACTTTTTAACACACAATTATGGCCCCTATGTACTTAGCCATTTCTTAAGTATAGGTTACACCTGCTCTTTATCTATCACTTCCTATTTCCTTCTTTTTTTACATTTCCCTAAACTGATTATCTCTTTTATCAGACTCACAGATCTCAGTGTTATAGTCTCGTGTTAGTAAGTTAATAGGAGAAAATACGAGATTAATAGTTGTGCTTGTTATTATCAAGTAATCATTTTTTCGCCCTTCTTATAGAAAGCGTTAACGAGCTGATCGTGTCATCGCCAAATTTGTTCGAAAAGCTTTTGCGTTGAAATGATACGGAAGATTTTACATGCCATAAATAGCTTTTCAGGGGATGTTGTAATTTCTTTTCTGTTTGATTTATGCATTCATTTTGTGACGAATTTGTATGCCTGGTCTTCTCTACGATTTTTCTATTGTTTTCATGTCATTCACAAGCGAACTGCATGATTCGTTCTCTCATATTTTAAAAGCAATATTCTTTTATTTTTTCTCTTCTCATAGATAGAACATTTTTGTATTTTTTAAGGAAGCCAGGTCTTCGCATATAATTGCAATATCTCGGAGGCGATCTTGTGTTAAGGTAATGTCCAGGGAACAGTTAATATTTCATTATCTGTCTCCTTGACCAGTTAAGGTGAGAATTTCCTAGACATTAGCTTTGCACAAGATCGCTAGAAATCTACAGGGTGATTGAAAAGCAATTCTCCATTTCAAAAATACTCATAATTTATTTATTACCGCGATCTTTTACAAGAAATGGATATAAGAGTAAAGCATTTAGCATGAGGTTTTATTTAAAATTTTATATGGACACCAGGTTTCGCTACTAGCTTCTCGATCCACCCAGGAATCGTGTCAAATGATTTCACCAGGAACTCTTTGGCTATGAAAGACATTTTCTGTATTCCTTCTTCAAATTCTTCCATAGTCTTGGTTTTGTATGGTAGATTTGTTCCTTTAACCAACCACAAATAAAAAAGCCATACGGTGTTACTTTTGGGTGTCTACTTTTATACATAAATTATTATGACCTTGTGCCTTACTAAAAAAGGTTTTGTAAATATCTATGAAATATTTTATGAAACAGAAGTACAAATTTCTTGGGAGTGAAATGTTTGCGGTATACTTTCATGTAAATAAGTTGAGATTCAGTCCGTCATTTAAGTACCATACGTGATACAAGCTTTAGGCGATCATGTCTCGAAGGAGACATGACTGACTGGGAAGAAGATTAGCCCGTGGTACGTTGCCATTGCTTTCTGCGGTAGACTTTTTGCCACTCAATGTTATAGAATCCATTCTGTCCTATTATTTAACCCATAACTGGAGGGATGAGACGGATTAATACCTTTCCCAACTGGAATTCGAACTCAGCTCCCAGATTTGTGGTTTCGGGTCGATATTCAGTGCACCACTAGACTTTTTAAAAGACTGATAATTTCCACTTATTATGTTTCGGATTTCAGTTTTCGAGTAACAGAATTGAAAGTCTTTTTAAAAGACTGATAATTTCCACTTATTATGTTTCGGATTTCAGTTTTCGAGTAACAGAATTGAAAGTCTTTTTAAAAGACTGATAATTTCCACTTATTATGTTTCGGATTTCAGTTTTCGTGTAACTGATTTCAAAGCTCACGCCTTGGAAAATTAGAAAGCAAGACTTTCCTCTGGAGAGCATAAAGAGGGATTCATCTTTTCAAAGGCATGTCTAGTCGATTAATTACACGAAGAGAGAATAATAAACACATCCTTTTCCGAACTTCCGTTTACCAAGTCGCAGTGTGCCCGATCACCACTCCCACTTTGTGTAAACAATCCCGGAAACGCCTGTCGGCAGAGATCGATCACGACCCACGTGGGCTACAAATAGCAACGACCTCTTTGCAAACAAACAAAAAAACACAAAAACATTTAATTTCGAAACGAAATTAATTTAAATACAGCCAACAAACACCGCATACACGTTTGACTGTAATTAATACGGCCTAAAATTAATAATAATCATTTATTTGTTTAGCGGGTTCGCTGATGTTGTATGTACATTTTTTATGAATGCAGCATCTGGGGTCACCAAATTAAGACCAGTTTAGACAGGTTTTGAACATATCAACCGAAGTGGATAGGTAATGTTTTGACCAGTACCTGGGTGTACGCGCTCAGGTTCCCCCACATTAAAAAAAGACCATGTGTCACATCACTCTCAAGTGGGGGAGAAGAGCAAATATTTCTGGGCGCTGGAGGCTCTGACTTTTCGGATAAGTCCGAAATTTCCAATTAAGACCGATTAAAACCAGTTTAAGACCTGTATAGACCTGTTTTCAACCTACCCACTGTGATGGATAGTTAATGTTTTGACCAATACCTGGGCGTACGCGCTCAGGTTCCCTACATTAACAAAAACCTTGTGGCACATGTCTCTCAAGTGGGCGAGAAGAGAATATATCTAACGGCTAGGGGAACAGAAAGCCTCACTGCATCGCGACTTTGTCACGCCCAGTCAAGTCGACCTAGCTTCCAGTGGCATGCATCTCCCCACTGTAGCTTCCAGCGGCACATAGCTCACTCCTGCAGTTTCCAGCGGCATTCAGCTCACTCCTGCAGTTTCAGAGGGTTCAGTCTACGCAGCTATTAGAAACATAGGTGATGCGGCTGACGAAATGGATTCTTTTCTTTCCTAAGTTGAATTCGGCACATCGAACCACTTGTCCGCATTGTTTTTCTTGAATATTCATGCATAAGACGGCTATGTTTGGATTATTGTGCCACTTTTATTGATTTTAATCACGAATTTCACGAAAGTAAACACACACACACACATACGCACACACATCGAGCAACATTCTTGCCTACCATCAAAATGAATAAAGCTAGTCTCCTAGCGAGCAACGTAGTGCGCCTTCTTGGTCTCACTCTCACAAATGACCGCAAAGGGAATTACTCCGATATATTCACAGCTGCATCTACTGCTACGAATGTTGGTTTACTGTGTACGGCCAGAAAGTTTTTCTCGTCTGAATTCATCATGAACATGTACAAATCTGTCATTTGCCCGTGCATTAAATACAGCTGCCATATCTGTTCAAGACCTACTGCTATTCATCTTGGAGCTCTAGAAAAAATCCAAAGGAAGATGTAGTCGATCCCGACCTGGCAGCTCGACTTCACCGAAGAGATGTGGCTTCCCTCTGTCTCTTCTACAAATATTTTAACGCATTCTGCTCCAAAAAGTTTATCTCCTTGATGACCCTCTGCACGAATTTACTCAAGCTGCTAGGCCAGCAACAAGGTCCCATGCTTTTACAGGGAAAACAATCAAGTGTAACTTCAACTTCTACTGTTCGCTATCTTTTCTCGCACTTTCCGCCTGTGTACTTGCTTTTTTGACAGATATAATCTGCAATAGTTTAAATGCAACGTCAACCACCATCTCTTATTTCCTTGACTCCCATATTTTCCCCGGCACCCCGTACCTTGCTCTTCTCCCTTTGCACTTTACTGTCACGCAACGCTCTTCACACCAGTTTTGCTATCCTTCCCTTACCCATTCTCCAACACCTACGGTGATCTGTTCTCCTTTCTTTTCACTTTCCTATAATGTAACCCCCTGCGCACCAGTGACAGTACTCACTTCCTTGAGGTGAGATGAATATATATATATATATATATATATATATATATATATATTCGGCATGTATAATGATAATATACGCGCTAAAAAGTCTGCCTTCTTCTACCGAGCGCCCATAGCTCAGAGGTAGAATCGCCGACTGACGCCAATTTGGTCGGGTTTCAATCCTGGGTTAGAAGCAATCTAACCGTACTGTGATACAGCGAAACAAATCTGTCTGCGGATGACTATATATATAAATATATATATATGTGTGTGTGTGTGTTTGTGTGTGTGTGTGTATGTGTGTGTGTGTGTGTGTGTGTGTGTGTGTGTGTGTAAAAATTTAATGTAGAGTATACCTGTAGAAGTATAATATGAAGAAGAACAAAATAAAACATTCGTAGCTACCTTTGTAAAATTGTATCCTTTGCTCATTGCTAAAAGTATTTGTTCATTATAAATACTTCCATTCGCTTTTTAGTATTACTATAGCTGATATAGATACATTACCTACGTAATAAATTGCTTTAATAATGTTATATGTTGCAGAAATATCTAGACAACTGTAATTAAATCTTATTTGCTAGAACTCATGGAGGGTCCTTTGGTTTCAGCTAATAATTTATTATTGGCTTTGATTTGTTTAAACATATTTTGTTTAATATCTGCATTTTATGGTTTGATCTCTAAAGAAATATATCTTCAATATCTAAATGAATATGTAGAGAAATCAATTAATAATCTACTCTATAAATAAGAAAATTATATTTTTGATATGGATTTCTTTAATTAATTTCCATAACATAAAATCAGATTCTAATAAAATTTCTAATGAATAGGAAACAAATTTTATATACAACTGATGTAAAATAACAAAGAACGCGTATATCTAGAATTATAGTCTTATATTTTTATTCTTCGACATTGACTGCTGTGTGAAGGAGAAACATAGACGGAGAGAGTTCGAACATAAGAAGAAGATATCGGCAGTCGTTAGCAAATCTTTTACTTTTCAGTGAAAAATTCAGGCTTTATATAATCTTAAAACTCCCACGCGACAAACATGGCGACGCCTTTTCACCTCAGCATTTTTTTGTGGGGGCGGGGATATTGCTTTGTTGACTTTATCTGCGGCCGGATATATCTGTCAGTCACACCCAGCGGTTCATTACCTTTTCAAGCCGTGTGTCGTCTTTTATTTTTGTTGCACTTTGTAGACATCATTTATGGCCAGATATATCTGACAACCACATCCTTGATTTTTGTTGACTTTTATCTACGGCTGGATGTATCTGTGAACAGCGTCTTTGTCACTTTGTCAATTTTACCTGCAGTCGGATGTACCTGTAAATTATATCCGCCGTACAAGGCAATATATTACGCAAAGACTAAAAGACAATGGTCACCTTAATACGCTTATTTAGTAGGATGCTGCGAATATCATGGATCGAGCATGTGAGCAATGATGAGGTTTTGGAAATGATGGAAAAGAAAAAGAAATTAATACTGAGCATCAGGAAGAGACAGCTGAAGTTCCTGGTACATGCAATGAGGAAAGAGGGTTTATAGAATCTGATACTAACAGGCAAGATAGAGGAGGAACAGAGACAAAGAAAAGCAGCGGATAACATATTTGAAGGACCTAATCAGGTGGATGATGGAACGAGAGTTGCATGGTGTAACAGGAGAAGGCCTGCTAAGAGCCACCAGGGATAGGGAGACGTGAAAAGCCATGATCGCCTACGCCTGAAGAAACAGGGCACATAGAAGAAGAAGAAAAAGAACACTCTGTATCCTCTATCATCTTATTAAAATCTTAGCGCTTTTTGACAAAGTATTCGAAGCTCTAATCAATGATGAAGAAGTTTATAATTTCACTCCTCACAACCTACTCTCTGACAAACAATATCGCTTCTGCTTCATCAGGTCTTTTTGCTGATGTCTTACATATATGTACTAGATATTTGATAATAATGGTAAATCTTGAGCTGTGGCCCTAGATATCTCAAAGACATTTCAGAGGGCTTCGCATGCAGTCCTTTTACGCAAGATCTAGCACTTTTACAGGATGATTGTTTGATCTAATCCAATCTTTCCTATCAAATCGTGAAATTAAAGTCATTTTGAACGGGAACGCTTACACATGGAACGTGGGTCTCCTCTAAGCCTTTATCCCAGACCTACGCTGTTTCTGACTTTTATCAATGATATTTCTGGTGTCATCAGTTCTCAGGTAGACAGATGACCCTAACATTTACTTCCGTCTCCGTAGGAAATACATAAAAGCTGATAAAGTGAATCTTGTTGCTGCTCTTAAAAAATCAGTGGTTAACTGGGGCAAGAAATGGCTTATACATTTGAATGACTCCAAAACAAAACTTCTTTAAATTACATACACAATGTCTCCTTCCTGCGATCATCATGGATGATACTCATCTTCTGTAGAGCAACACACTGCGCCTCCTTTGATTCACTATTTCAACCGACTTGAAGAGTAACTACATTGAATCAATAGTCGCATCTACTGCAAGTGAATTTGTGTCACAGGGTCGTTCCAGAATGTTTTTCTCGTCAGAATCTATGTTGAATATTTATGAATCTACCATTCATCCGTGCTTTGAATACTGTTGCCATATCTGATCAGGTGCCCCTGCTACTCTTTTCGGGGTTCTTGACAATATCCAAAAAAGAGCGGCAATGTAATCAGCCTTGATTTGGCATCTCCAATTAAATCACTTTCTCACCGACGTAACGTGGTTTCCCTCTGACTTTTCTATACATATTTTCATGGCAACTGTTCTGATAATCTTTTATGCTTGCGTCATGACTACATGAATGTGAACCTGCTACTAGACTGGCATATAGGTCCCACCCTTTTACCATGGAAATAGTTAAATGTAACCGCCACTTCTACGCCAAAAGTATATTTTGTCGCACTTCCCGCCTGTGAAAATCCCTTCCGTTTACTTGCTTTCCTGATAACTGCAATCTCCAAACATTGAAATACATCGTCAATTTCTATCTTTTATCTTCTTGAATCCCGTTAATCTTTTATCCTTTCCTCAGTCTTTGCTCTCACTTTCACTTTCTGTAATCTCCTGCGCTAAATTTTTGATTTGTTCCCCGTAGGCCTTTACCCCTTCAAAACTTTCGAAAACATCCTTATTTCCGTGCAATTGTATATGTTGAACTCAAATCGATAATTGTTTATTGAAGAAACCTACATTTTTTCATGTTATCGACCAAAAAAGATCGGACTATATCTCACCCTTTACCACCGTTCTCTTATCTGATTCAGAGCTGAGTGATTTGAGGCGTAGGATACTTATTTCGGCCTATCTACTACGCGATTTGTTTGGTTTCGGAAATCAATTTCTGCGTAGTAATTGAACAAAGGAAGTAAATAGGATGAAAAATCGGCAAACTACGCGTGAAGTCATTCTGCAGTGAATAATATATTTGAAGCGTGGTTACGGGTGAGATATCGAACTTCTTTTTGATGTTTATCAAAAAGAAGTTCGATATTTTTTCTGGACGTTAACATGAAAAAAGGTAGGTGTCGTCAATAAGCAATTATCGATTTGAGTTCAGCATATACATTTGCACGGATTTAAGGAAGTTTTGGAAAGGTTTGACGGGGTAAAGGCCTTCGGGGAACAAATAAAAACTTTACCCCTCCTGCTTGGTAGTGGCATTCCCGCCTTGCCTGGTGGGAAATTATTAAAATAGTTGTATCATTGACGGTATTTACCAACCTTCCTATGCAAGGTTAGCTGTGACATAAGGTCATTTTATAGTGGGTCTTCCCGGCCATATAGCCGGGAGAAAAAATGTCTATCTATTATTACCGAACCGTGATTCTACCCTTCGGCGGAACCACGACTGGGTTAGTTACTCTCTGCTCGGAAGTATCATTGACTGCTCGGTCTATGAATGCCGAATGTTTCCTTAAAAGGGAACGACTAATATTAGCCCAACTGTTATAGCTGATGAGAAAAGCAAGTACATTTTGATCCCAGTCTGATAGCTAGAGAATGAAGAAAAAATATAAGCTGCTTGATTAACGAATGCCAAATGTTTCCTTACAAGGAAATTGCTAATATTCCCATTACCATATATTAGAGTTTTTATGTACGGATGAATTCCATTTGTTGTTTTCTCATTCTTCTTTAATTACAATATCGTTTGTAAATTGTTTTACTTTTTTTTTACTTTTTTTTTTTCCATTTTCAATCTTCAATTTGTTTCTTTTATCATTTCCATATTTTTTCAGAAGTTAATTATATTTGTCCATTTGGTATTTTTCCGTTTTTCCTTCTCGTTCCATTTACATTGTTGTAAGTATTTCCGGCCTGTCCTCATCAGATTTTTTCTGCTTGTCGCAAGGCTAGTTTGCATCTATTTATAATGTCATTTACAAACCAGTCTCTTCTGCTTTTCACTTTTCGAAGATTTACTGCTTTTCTTATTACTGATGTATTTAATAAATCTGTATAGTGCTTGATGTTACAATTCGGAATATTTGCAACTAAAGCAGAAAATATATGAAATTCTTGGTTTAGTAAGGAATGTGAATGCTTTCTCAGTTTTTGTTTATCTGTTCTCAGGTGTGTTTTTTTTTTCAGCATACCGTTCATAATGTCCGGTAATGTTGGTGTATCAAAAAGGGTAAAATTTACGGACACCCTAACACAGATATGTAGTATTTGCAATTAATTTACTTTAATGATTTATTTTAATGAAATTCATGAACTTGATTTTTTCAGTGTGTAAAGTGGCTACGAAGCTCCAAAGATATGCTTTCCTGTATTATGTGTAATTTACAGTCACGAAGAAAATTTGTTTTTGGTTATAAGCTAATGGTAAAATTAGCCGTTTTCATTCAGGGTACATTCGCCATTCTGAACGAATAATTTTTGTTAAAATTTATAAAATATTTATGATAAAAAAGTTTTTTTCAGTTTATTAGAATTTTTAAGTCCACGAACTGTTATAGATCTTTCCAATAATGATCAGAGATTACTTTCAAGCCTTCTTTTGTTTTAGTGCGATAAGCTTCATAATATCATTATTTTTCCCGCTATATACAAGGTATAACTATTTTCTGTTTATTCTTTTGAAAGCATTCCAGTCATTCGAGTATCTATTTAGTAAAGCTTTTCGTTAGTAAATTTTATAGCGCCAGACTATTGTGTCTTATGATCATTTTCTTTAATATTTATAGAATTAATTCATTTAAAGCCATTATAGGTCCTTTAATGCCGAAATTTAATTTCCTTGAAAACTTTGGTAATTTTGTTTTATTTTTTTACTATAATAATCTATTGCTGAAAATATTTACTATAAAATCATATTTTTATGCTTGCATAATGTTTTGATCCCAGTTTAGGGGTTCATTATTTGCACATAGCTAGGACCCTAACTGCTGCTACAGCTTTGGTTCAGGGTGAGCCTGTGAACAGCAGCAATTAAAACATAGTTCCACGCTCTTCAAATCCTTCCGATGCCTTGCTGCTGGATGCAGTTTATCGTCATACCTAGGACTTGCCGAAGTTCGGTGTTGGACATAATTTAATTCTACGTCTGGCAGATTAAGTTTGTTGTTTTCATTAATTAGCACAAAGACAATATTGGTGTATTGCCGAGACATGTTGTCACTTGTTTCCGATGAATATCATCAAATGTTACTAACGTAATGATTTAGCTAGCAGAAAGCAACAAGAACAACAATAATAATAATATTATTATTATTAATAATAATAAAAGGAATAGATAAAATAGAAATAGCATAAAAAAGATTAATATTGAATAGCAAAAATAAATAAATAAATGAAGGGAGTTGATCAATGGTTTGAGAAAAAGTGAAAGATGTAAGTCTTTCTTCCAAAGAGATTTTTTTTCCTTCTTTCCTTTCTATTTTTCATTTTTTATTTATTAATTTTATTTTTTCGTTTTGGCAACCAATACAAAACCTGTCGCCGACGGCCAATGAAAGATATATTGTTATGCTTCAGAAATACTGCAATTGTTTCCTTACCGTCTTCATCAACTTCCTCCCCTCCCGTTCGCTGTCTGAGCGCGGCAGTATGTCCCATCGAAAAAACCGGAATCTCTGGTACGGAAACAAAAACTTGGCTCCATTTTAAAAGAAAATAAAATAGTTCGCACTAAATCACTCACAGTAGCAATAGTTACATATGTCTGTAATTATTTGAACGTAGTAATACTAAAAGTACGCCCTGTTTGCTGTCGAGAAATGGTTACCAAAATAATTTTACAGGCTGTTGTAACTTTCAGTTTCATTGATGTAGTAACTATTATAAATGTATATCAGACTAAACTAATTTTAGTAACTGTCAGTCCCGGACGAGGAATGAAGGTTAGAAAGTTAAACCATTTGCTAATGGGAGATAGATTGTTCCATGGCAAATGTTCGTTTTAATTCCCTTCGCTTTTCCCCCCTTCAAATTTATCCAAAATAGCATTATTTCTGTGTATATGCTGAACTCAAATCAACAATTAGTTATTGAAGAAATTTACCTTTTTTTCTTTGAAAGTCCATGAAAAAAACGAACTATATCTCGCACGTTTTCCCTCCCGTAACTCTCACGAAGTCATGTAATTAACTGCAGAATGACGTTCTACATAGGTAAAAATTTTGTTTGGAATTTTGGTCGATTTTCTTAATTTACTGATACTTCCGGCGATGTTCTTCCGCTAATGAAAGTAATAAGCGTAGAAATACAACAGCGCATTGCTTTCATTCACGGATGTACATCACCGGAAGTATCAGTAAATAAAGAAAAATCCGCAAAAAGTTTGCGAAAATTTGTTTACATGCGCAGTATTCATTCTGCAGTTAATTACATGATTTCGTGAGAGTTACGGGGGAGAAAAAGTGCAAGATAATTTTTTTTTTAATGGATATTTAGATAAAAAAAGTAAGTTTCTTCAATAATTAACACATGATTTGAGTTCAGGATATACATTTGCACAGAGATAATGCTATTTTGGATAATTTTGAAAGGGAAAAGCGAAAGGAATTAAAACGACCATTTACGCGTTCCATAATGGTGCACAAGAAAGCCAGAAAATATTACTACGATAAGTTTATTTGAATAAATCTTTATTGTAATATTTGTCGTTTCTTTATAATGAAAACTTTGCTAATCATTGACCAAACAGAAAATGCTTCTGTCGGTTAAAATTTAATATAAATAATTCTATTAAATCTGTTAGTCAATAGAAATAATAGTTTTTTTTCCCAAGTGTAGTCGTTGTTATTACCTTTTCCATTACGGATGGAGGTTTCCTCCCTAGCCTTTTATTGAAGTGGCTTGGAATATAAACATCTTGATAATTCCGTCTTCGAATTACATATGCTATACAATTTGAGGATGAGGATGAGCGTTGTGGTGAAGTGGATATCGACTCGAAACTAAAAATAAGAGAGCCAGGTTCAAATTGCAGTTGAGTTCGTTGCATTCACTCACGCGCAAATACCATTAAAATATTCGTCTCTTCTCTCTCCAGTTATGGATTAAATAGCAGGAAATAATGGATTCTATAACCTAGCATGGCAAACAATCTACTTCAAAAAGTAATAGCTACCTACAACGGGAAATCTTCTGTATAGTCAAGGTGGTTTTCGTACTAGCATATATCACCTATAGTGCTTAACTGAATAACACTTTAGATATTCCTCAACTGATGTGGCTTATTACATTTGTTACTGTCTTTGTCGGTGCTTCTGTAGAGTCAACCAACAATGTCGATAAAGGTATGGTCTCTGCTAAGATGTACAGGCTTATTCCACTGAAGACATCTTTAAACATTGATCTGAGAATGTGATTGTACATAGCTGATTGTTTCTGGGAGAGCTTGGTGCCATGAAGTATATCTATATGAAAGTAGTCCTCTGATGAGATAATTTACAAAAATACTTTAGGATTTTAAGTTAATGTTTTGATTTGGTAGCTAATGGGGACTAGGAGCGATTGTCTGTGGTAGTTAATAGATAGCAGCTTCGTTTTGCAAGCATTAAAATTCACAAGCCATTTCTTACGCCAGCCAACACGGATTGGAGGTCCTTTTCAAGCGCGACAGCGAGGTTTGCTTTGTTTGTTGAGCCATATTGCGTTTCTCTATTCGTCAAGCCTCCAGGCCTACGATTCTATCTTTATTCACTCATATTCGTCAACTATGTAGACCGCTGTCCACCTCTGTCTTTCTTTTTCCCAATATGATCGATGACTGTTAAGTTTTTCTAACCCTTCTTCATATGTTCAAGTAATTTTTGTTGTCTCTTTCTGAGTATATGTTTATTTTGCTACCATTTTCTTGAGATTTCCTTGTTGTTTAATCAATCCGTCCATGACATTCTCAGTAGACTTCTGTAAAACCAAGTTTCTGTCTCCCTATAGTCAGGTTTTGATACATATTAACTCAGCATATTTTTTGTTAGCAACGAGGTTTTCCCTTTTTGTTACTTTGTCTTGACTTTGGAATGCATCAGGTTCGGATTTTCGTGTCGAAGTTTTCATCCTTTGCTAAAACACATCCCTGATATTGAAAATTCTTTAATTCTTTGATGTTGATATTTTCGATTCATAATTCGCATCTTGGGATTTTTCTTTTTTAATGGTTAAACCTAATTTTCTTGCTTTCTTTCAATACTTTATCTAGGAGGTCATGTAGTCTATGCGTGTACGATGAATACTGTTTGGCCTGCGTTATCTCATATTAATAAAAGTATGCTCCCCGATCCTGGTAAGGTCTCCAGAGAATATCCTCGATGTGAAGCTTGAACAGATATAAAAAAAATCTTTGCGTTATACCTTTTTCTATTTCTGTATTTTTATTTTTTTCCTTTCACCCTAAGCGAGGCGTGACCGCCACTAGTTTGCTGGCGATTATAGTAAGAAAAAGAATTGAGTACAGGGGTACTGAAGAAAGGATAGACGATGAATGGGATTCAAGAAGATAATAGAGGCAACTAATATTGCATTTAACTGTTTAGAAATTGTAGCTATCAAGGCGGGAAGTGCAAGAAAAAAAACTGTTCAAGTATAAATGACTTTTACATTTAACTATTTTAACAGATCCCCTACGTCCTGAAAGAACAAGGCACATAGAAAAAGAAGAATTTCAACGGTAAAAGGTTGGGATCTATTTGCCAATCTAGCAGCACATTTAAATTCATGTGTTCGGGGCACCAGGGTGAAAATTTCGTAAAAGCAGTTGCCTTAAAATATGAGTAGAAATGATAGAGGAAAGCCATGTTGGGTTGGTGTGAAAGTTGATATTCCAAGTCAAGACTGTTTACATTGCCGATCCTTCTTTGGATTTTTGTCAAGAATCTCGAAATAAATAACAGGTGGACACGACCAGATATGGCAGCAGTATTCAATGCATGACAAAAATGGTGGATTTATAAGTGTGCTAGACGATAAAAACTTTCTGGCTCGACAGAGACCACACTTCCCTAGCTATAGATCTGATACATTCATGTCACTTCAGATCGTTTGAAAAGTGAGGCCAAGAAGACGTAGTTTCTTGCTCTCAAGGAAATTTCCATTATTCATGCTGATAGCTGGCAGGAATCCTACATACCTTTTGTATATATATATATATATATATATATATATATAGTGCATCGAGGCAGCAAATATTTTCTAAACATATTGTTAAATATAAGAGAGGATGAATGTCTATTATGTTTAATATTGGAGGCCATCTACATTAAATCCAAACAACCCACACTTAATAAAATCACTTTTAAATCTCGTCATAACACATTACATTGCATCTGAATACATGGTTCTGTTATCATTTCACGTTAGCATGCGGTGTGACGTCATAGAACCGCATTGCAAATTTGCGAACTGCGTTTGTTATTTTTTATAACTATTGCTGTTGCCTAGCGGAGTTTTATGTCAACAAAAAACAAAATCGTCGCTCATGGTAGATGTTATTGCGTTACCGTCTTAATAACCTCTCTGAAGATGGCTCATGTGAGCCGAAAGCTTAGAACCAAATTAATAAAAAGATATCCAAGTGTTGGAGACTTTGTTTTTTGTTTTATTTTTCAACTGAAATTAAAGCCAAAATACGACGTTTAGAACGGATCATGATTAAACATAATAAACATTCATTGTCTCTTATGTTCAACAGTATAAGTTTAGAATATATATATATATATATATATATATATATATATATATATTCCAATCTGTATACAACTGGTATACTCGCAGTATTTGATTATTCTAACATCCTTTTCGAGTTGATCTTGTTTTTCTTACGTTCCTTATAGTTTAAATAGATTACTGTTCCGTACCTTCTTAAGTGCTTTTTGCGTAATATATTGTGGTGCAGTGGATATCGGCTTGGAACAAGAAATCGGGGATCCGAGTTCAAATTTCAGTTGCATTCATTACGTTCACTTACGCGGAAATGCTCTTTGGAAATTTATTAATCTGTCTCTTCCCTCCAGCTATGGGTCAAACAACAGAACAGACTGGGATCTATAGCCTTGGTTAGCAACCAGTATACAATAATAAATAATGGCAACTCACTGCGGGAAAATCTTCTGCCTAGTCAGTCATCTCTCTTTCGAGACATGATCGCCCAATCGTGTATCACGTATGGCACTTAACTGACTGACTGACTGCCTAATAAAACAGAAGTGTACATTCTTCTATCTTTGTATTTCTCTCTCCGATATCATTCTATCTTCTTTCCAAGAACCGATACTATTTAAAACTGACAATCGAAGAGAATAAGTTCCCGATCACTACAATCAATCTTCAATGACCACCGTTATCTTCCTCGGGATTTATTGTTTTGATTAGTGGACGGTAGTAATGGTTTCGACAATTTAAATATCTTGTATGTGTTCTAACTGAAGATGGAAAATGCGACACAGAGATCCAAAGGCGAATTGGCATGGCGAAGGACGCGTTCCAGAAGCTGCGTAAAGTATCAAGACACAGGAAACTTTCACTAAAAACAAAGAAGAGAGTACTGGATGGTATGTGATGTCAGTTCTTCAATATGGCAGTGAATCTTGGTCAATATCAACAAAGATGAAGGGAAAACTTGAAGCAGCTAAAATGTGGTTCTAAAGAAGGATGCTGTGGATATCGTGGGCCGAGCATGTGAGCAATGACGAGGTTTTGAAAAAGAATGGAGACGAAAAGGAAATTAATATTGAGCATCAGAAAGAGACAACTGAAGTTCCTAGGACATGCAATGAGAAATGAGGGCTTGGAGAACCTGATACTAACAGGACAGATAGAGGGGAAAAGAGAGAGGGGAAAGCAGCGGATAACATATTTGAAAGGCCTGAGCAGGTAGATGACAGAACGGGGGCTGTGAGACGTTACAGGATAAAGCGTGCTAAGAGCCACCAGGGATAGGGAGACGTGGAAGGCCATGATCGCCTACTTCCTGAAAGGACAATAAATATAGAAGAAGAAGAAGAAGAAGAAGAAGAAGAAGAAGAAGAAGAAGTAATGGTTTAGTGATGTAAGTAATTAACCCACAGCTGGGGGAGAATAGAATCAATTTATACCTTTCCGAAGGGTATTTGCAGTTAGGTGAATATAATGAACTCAACTGGAATTGGAACACGGCTCTTCGATTGACAATTCCGAACCATTATCAGTTACACTATCCTCACTTCCAAGTTTACAGCACCTGATATTTCTCAGTAGTCTTGAATAATGATACTGACCAGGCTCGATATTGTTTAATTTAGGTGATCGTCCATGAACCGGTGTTTTAACATAATATGGTCGTAAGCCCTGGTTACCTCAACCACATTTCCAGAAACTATTCCACTTACACTGTAAATCTGGTGGGTCTTGTACTGAGTGGACATCATTATACTATTGTTTCGAAATCTACCATCCGCTCGTGCATTGAATACTGCTGCTATATCTGGTCGTGTGCTCCTGCTGTCCACCTAGCGGTCCTTGACAAAATCCAACTGAGAATCTGCAATGTGATCGATCCCGATTTGGCAGCTAGGATAAAGTCAGTTTCTCATCGGCGCAATATGGCTTTCCTGTGTCTCTTCTACAAATACTTTTACAGCTTCTGCTCAGATGAACTTAGCTCAATGGTACCCCAATATAAGAATTTACTCGAGCAACAAGATTAGCAACTAGGTCCCACCATTTTACTGTGAAACCAATAAATTGTAAACGTAAGTTCTACTCCTCAGCTTGCTTTCCCGTCAGCTACAATCTCCAAGAATTTAAATGTAAAGTCAATAGTCATCTCCCATCTCATTAACTTGCATCTTCTCTCTCATTCTCCTTTCTCCGTCTACCCCTCTCTCATCCACTCATCCTTCTTTTGCCTTATTCCTGACACCCCCAGTAACCTGTCACTTTTTCTCATACCTTTTCCCCTATATAACCCTCTGCACAACAGTGGCAGTAAAATACCTTGCTTGGTGCGACACGATTATAAAAAAAACTCGTGTTAATGATTATTCTTATCTGAATTATGATTAACTATGTCATCGTCAGAACATCGTCCTTGGAAGAAGAAGCAGAAAAGGTTTTTGTATTGGTTGATTTGTTTGGATGAGGCATTTTTTCCATCTGTGATTTTATGTGCGCGTGCCTAATCTTGATAAATATTAAATAGTTCGATGTTGTTCTTTCTTCTTTTCGCACTCCTGATAATGTTTAAAATGGAATAAAAGGTCTCGTCAAAAATGCTTGAAGTCGTCATCATCAGGCGTCCATTTGATTGCTTGAGACACCATATGTATAACAAATCCATAACAAGACAGCTCGATACCAGCATAGTTTTAAATTGTTGTCCTTTTCCGTAACAGGTTGGCTTATCAAGGCTAAAAATTTAGTCTACTCTATTATTCACACGGTTATAATTCAGTGTATACCTTCTTTTAACGTCTGCCTTACTAATTACCACATAGATGCAAGAGAATGGATTCATGCGTATTCCAAGGTAAATACTACGAAGACGCTGCTAATATTTGAACACGGGATGAGATTATACTTTCTTCACTGATAACCGCCATGATGCTTATACATTTGTTGTCCTCGTGTCGTTCTTTTAAAGAATTTTTCACTATTTTTAAAATAAATGTTGATTCAGCTATCTCAATAAAATTTTCAAGGCCTTTCTGTGCCGTTTGTCAGCTGAAGAAAATGCACGACATTTTGGATGCAGTTATCCGAGAAATGACACAAAAGTGACGAAATTTCAGTGCGAACACGCAACCTCTGTAATTCAGGTGTATCACGCTCACCCGCAAGATAGACAGGGTTTAAAAACGTTCGATGAACACCTTTTTTGTTTACTCAGGATTTACAGCAACCTGGAAATATCGAAGATGCCCTTGCAGAATGTAGCAAATCAAAAGCGGAATCGTTTTTTTATGACGGAATACACCTTTTTGCTTAAAGGCCGTGTAATTCTACAGAATTCCTGGAAAAATAAGTTGATCGCAGAATAATGGTACTGTGAATTTTAGAAGAATAATTTATGGAAAAAATGGCGTAAATCTCAGCATCTGTCAAATATATCGTTTCTACACTCGAGAACTTTTTTCTATTCTTTCTTATTTATATGTTTCGCTCAATGTTTGCTTTCTCTAGCTGTATCGCATTTTTAAAAAATCTCTTTTTATTTTTACGACTCTCTCGTTTATATTTTCTTGTTTACTCTTTTCCTTCTTTTATTTTCCCACTCTCTTATTCCATTTCTGCTTCTTAACCACACCACACAGGATGTGCGTTGTGGTACAGTGGATATCGGCTCGGAACGAGAAATCGGGGAGCCGAGTTCGAGATTCCAGCTGAATCCATTGTATTCACTTACGCGCAAATACCCTTGGGAAAGGTATTAATCCGTCTCTTCCCCCCAGTTATGGGTTAAATAGTAGGACAGATTGGGTTCTATAGCCTTAGTCGGCAACCAGTCTACCGCAGAAAGCAATGGCAACCTACTGCGGGATAATCTTCTGCCCAGTCAGTCATGTCTCTTTCGAGACATGATCGCCCAAACGTGTATCACGTATGGCACTTAACTGACTGAACCACACCCTCTTCCACGCAGACTGTATTTTTTCTCTTTCTTTTATTTTTGTAATAATTTTCTTTCTATCACATTTAACCCTTCTATTCCTTTCCTGTTTAAACTCTCCCTTTTTTTAAAGTTTAAACTTTCTTATTCTTGCAGTTTACATAACTCCAGTCACCTCTTTTTATTGTTTTATTCTTTACATTTAAAAAAATACACTCATCTTTTTGTATACTCTATATCTTAGCCATAGCTTTTTCTATTTTCATTATCACCCACTCTTACTTTCTCTCCATCTGTGACCATCTCATAAATTCTCTTCATCTTTCAATAACTCTAACTCATTTTCTCTTCTTTTTGATAACTTCCTTCTCTTTATCTTACCCGCTTTTCCTCTTACACTTTCTGTTTCTCACTCTCACTCTCGGCAGCTTTATGCTTCCTCAATTTCTACTAAGAACCTTTATTTTTATTGCAATTTAACAACGCGACAAACAGTTGAGACCTACATTAATTACACATAACCTGTTTAACGATCCGATTAAATCATTTAACAGAGCTGAATTACTCGAGAAATCTCTTGGCTAATTTAGAGTCCCCCACCTACTCATTTTCCACTGATCATTACAGATCATTTTCAAAAAAAGACTTTTATGTAGTCAACCATTTTATCAAATTTTTTTGTTTGTTTGCGTTAATCATACATTGAATAAATCATCAAATGTTCTCTCTTTCTTTAGAATATATGCCACACGCATTTTATTGGAGATGAACAAAATTATTGAAATATTTTCCTTGCTTTCGCCTGTAGATTTTCATTGACCTTTCGTGCACTCCAATAGGCATACCCAGTTAATATTTACGTGGGGCTTTGATTATATATTCGCGTATGAGTCGATCTTTAAACCGGAAATTCAACGCAAAAAATGCTGCCACACATAACACAAAGACTTGTACCCAACTCATAGCGTCAGACATGAAACATATTCAGTATATTAAAAGATGTCGAATTACAATAAAAGTATTTTTCTATTGAATAGTGGAATGGAAATAAAGAATGTTTTGCTAAAACCTGCTGCGTTTCAGTCGAAAGTGACGTAATAATAAATGGTAAACATGTTTTGCCATTAGTGCCTGGTGATTCAGACTCAGCAAGCCCCAGATTTTAGGACGAAGTATTGTTTTTCTTGAGAGTTTTATAGAATGTGTTTTATATTACGTAAAATAAGGTGTTATGATAATGTCTATTTTGGGGAATTAACCTGTGCAACGTCGGTCAATCAATGTGACCAAAATTATTTATACCCGTGTACATTAGTTATAATGATTCTGGATATTGCAACAGATAAAATTCAACCGTAGCTCAGGCATAAACAATAAACAGATTATTAGATTACGTTAAATAAGGTAATATGATAATGTCTATTTTAGGGGATTAACCTGAGCAACGTTGGTCACTCGATGTGACCAAAATTAATTATACCCGTGTATATTAGTTATAATGATTCTGGATATTGCAACAGGTAGAAATCAACCGTAGCTCAGGCATAAACAATAAACAGACTATTAAACGAGAAAATTATATATCAAATCTACTTTGACGGTAATACGAATTTAAATGAAAAACACAGGAATATGAAATAGACTGAAAAACAAGTTATTATGGATTTTAGTGAAAACTACAGATACATGCTCTTTAGTATGATCGATATAATCAAATTCTTAACGATAAATATTTTTTTATTTCTCAAGTTTTATCAAAGATTTAGCAGCTATATCGTCATATGGTTAAATTTACCACTTTGCTTTACCAGATTTATAAACAAAGCTTAAAACTGAAAAAATCAAATTAATAACGAAAATAGTTTTCTTAGATTTAAGAAAAACATGACAGATGCATAATCCGATTATTAATGTGAAATGTATCTTATTTGCAGTATTTAACAAAATTAACAAAATTTCTAAAGGGTAAAAATGTCTTTATTTTACAAGTTTTCAGAACAAAGAATAACAACTGTATTATCAACTTCATAACGAGGAATTTTTTTTTTTAATTCAAAACTGAAATAGTTTTCTATTTCATTAGTGTTGCAAAGAAACCTAAATGAGATATGAAAAATTATTAACGGGAAAACTTTATGTAAAACCTTTCATAAATTTAATACGACAATCACTTTATTATCGGCTTACGGCCATATCACGTTGAATACATCGGTTCTCGCTCGATCACAGAAGTTGAGCCTGGTCAGTACTTAGATGGGTGACCACTTGGGAATACCAGATGCTGTAAGCGTATAGTGAGGAGGCGGTTGTGGTGCAGTGGTTATCGGCTCGGAAAGAGAAATCGGTGAGCACTGGTACCCTTGGAAAAGGTATTAATCTGTCCCTTTCCCTCCAGTTATTGGGTTAAATAACAGGGTAGGACTTGGGGACCCTCCTTTTAAAAAACAAATCCCAATCAATCTTGATACTCAAAAAACAAGTATTTCTAGACACAAAACTTATATAAAAACAACAATAAATTGTTGAAAGAACAAGGTATTACCAGCCAAAAATAAATAAATTCAAATTTAGTTAGAAATAAATAACCCACCAAGGTTGAACTGCCATAAAAACAAAACAACCAGCCAAAAAACTTTATTATTAATGAGAAACGATACTACAATTCACACATTGTAATACGAAATATATATTCCAAATAATAAATACATTGACAGGAACCATTTCTTTTAAAAGTTTATTTGAATATAAGTAGTTTCATGTTTTTAACAACAAAACCTTGTATGTTAATTTTTTTCGTAAAAATATTACAGTTACTTCATCAAATTTTTGATATGGTATACGTCTTTATTTAAGAATTCTTACGAAGAAAAAGAAACATTTACATTTTATTATCTCATCAAAATTCTGACTCGAAATGCTTCTTAATTTTCGAATATTTTCAACAAAATATAATAGTCTTATAATCGAATTACTGACTAAGTATGCTACTTAAGTTTAAAATTCTTACGTAGAAAATTTATAATTATATCGTCTGATAACTAGCAAGGAAAAATTCTACATTTTCATAATTTTGAACAAAATCTTACAATACGCTCATCGGATTTCTAACGAGTAATATTTTTCTATTTCAACATTTTTACCTACAAAACGTAACAGCTGCAGCATTTTTTTTGACGGGTAATGATACCTTATTTTACATTTTTAGTTCACTTTAATTTTAGGAAAAATATGTCAGTTTTTGTCTGTTTCCGGCTTGCGTTTCTATGCCGTTTAACAGGATTAAAATTGATATATTTGTAAGGATAGCTTCTGGCTGAAAGAGCAACCAACTTAAACATTTGTCAAACATAATCATTGCTGCTGCCTCTGTTTTTGCTTCTGCTTATTTTGCTTTTTGTTTTTTCTTCTTCTTGCTCGCCAAAAAAAAAAAAATTACGGATCACTGTGGAAATTCAAATGTATGTTGTTTGTGTGAAAACGATTAAATTAATACGAATTAAACTGATTTTATCAACGTTTTAATCAAATATTGAGTATGGTTTTCTAAATTCACAAATCGGTTTGTCAGTGATTAAATATTAGAAAGGTTTTAGTTTGAATAAGGGAAAAGTAAATGATTTCGATGTTTTTCTTTATTTTCTGTCCGGATAATCGAATTTCAGAAAATCGAGGAACGGATTATCGGCGAAATTCAATTCAAGCAAAATTCTTTTTAAGTAACATTAATGAAATTGACAAAAAACAAAACTAAATTTGTCTCTTAATCTAATCATAATTATTACAAAGGATTTGTTTGAAATTATTCGAAAAGAAACACATTTTGCTAATTGGATTCATAAACATACTTTTAAAATCATTTTTCTGAATTTTTAACTTTTAACGGATTTTTGTGCAAACGTACGAGAGAAATTATAGGAAAGGTTTGAGGACAGTCATTAATTAGTTATTGTTGTCACGAAATAATTTTATTTACTTCATTTCAAACATCACATGAATTTTATCAATCAAAAAATAAAGACTAGAATCTAAATAATAAAAACAGTATTAAGTATTATTTCTTATTTTGTTTCGCAGACTTTTGTAGACTGATTATTGATTTTCCGTGGAAAAACAATCTCCAGAGAGTCGTCTGATTTAAGAGAGAAGAGACGGTCGAATCACTAAGGTTAAGATTTGCCAAGAAGGGAAAGAAGGAAATATGATAAGTCGAAAACTGTTGAGTGTTTAGGCGGATCAAAAGGATAGGTGGGTGGATCGATGCGAAACAGTGTCAATAAGAATTACTTTTGTTCTTGACTGAACCATTCACATGGTTCTCTTTCTTTGCAGTTCCTTTCATTGTAAAATGAAATATAGACTTCTATATAAAATACCATATATATATATATATATATATATATATATATATATATATATATATATATATATGCGCTTGTGTGTCGAACCAATAAAGAAAAAGTATGTACCTGCATGCATGTGCTTGTTTAAATGCTTATATATGTATATATGCATACCTACATATACGTGGTGATATATATATATATATATATATATATATTCAAATAGGTCTATATATAGAAATATATATATACATCATACGCATATATGCAAATTTCTATTCATAAATACATTTATCAATATATGAATGTACAATATTTTAAAATTATGTTTATATATAATATATATAAACATATACATAAATATAAATATAAATATTGCTATTCATGCATATATATATATATATATATATATATATATAACTATATATATATATATATGTATATGTATGTATATATATATGTATGTATATGTTTGTATATATATATGTTTGTTTAAACTTTACCTTTTTAAAATGTGCGTATATATGCGTTCATATATCCATATAACCGAATGCTCATATACAACAATTACTACTTTATTTGAATACACACACAGAAAGATAGACAAATAGCTAAATAATCTAACTACTGATGTGCTTCTATTCGTATATACATGTTAGTACCTGTACATTTGGCAGAAGTTGTTCCCCTTATAGGCTACCACAAGCACACATACACATACACACCTTGTAAACAAAGGCATAAACATGCAATTATATATTACAAAATATTCCCCCCACACGTATATATATATATATATATATATATATATATATATATATATATATATATATATATTGTCCCTTTAACAGATACCTACCGACTTCGAAGTTTCGTGAGCACACCGTTATATTTTCACCCTTCAGGGTTGCTTCACGAAATATACTCTATTAGTAAAACCACTGAACACAACAACCTTGTCCCTAAACATAATCGCAATTAAAAAAACCCACACATGCACAGACACACACACACACACACACACACACACACACACATATATATATATATATATATATGCGTATTAATCTTCAGACAAAACTCGCATAAACACAAGTATATCCGTTTGTCTAACTTATTTTTCATTTCACAAGGGATTATGGTTAGTATAACTGAGCTCATCTGTGTTGATATCTTAAGCTCTCTTGTTTTAAAATAGTCTTCGAACAATTTCTACACTTTCTTTGTACTCCCAAAATTTATTAGAACGACATGAGAAAAACTGAAAAATAAAACTCTTTAAAAATTGTCTTTTTTCGTCACATTCAATGAAATATGTATAAAATAGATGACTGCCCATACATATATATATCTGTATGTGTTAAGAAAGACACAAAGAAACCCTTTTTTTAACTCATTTAGACCTATAATTGACTATATTAAGGTATATGTAAGGTAATATTTTGCAAAATTAATATATATATATATATATATATATATATATTTTAAATTCATGAATAGAAGTAAAAGTTTCGTTGGCTTTACACAATCATTAAATTTAAGATCGTTCCAAAATATTCTTATGCCTAACGGTTAAAGTAAACGTGAACTATGGAGAATGCTTAAGAATATCCCTTAATACCTAATAAATGAATATACGTATATGTTGCTATTGCTTCTGTTGATTTTTTTTATTTTCAAATTTTTAAATATATTTGTATTTTATTGATTCATGTAATTATAATTTATTATTTTAATTTTGCAAATTATTTATGTATTTATTTTTGTATTCATTTTTTTTCGTATATATTGTTGACGTTTCGAAGAAGCATCAGTTTTTGATTGAATCATTTATTCCTTTTTTACGATTTATCAACTCAAAAATTAGTTTCAGATTCTAAGAATTTTTGGTGCTAATAAAGGTTTAGTGATACAAGTCTTGCTAATTAACCTATATCTAGTGGAAGAAATTTGGTATTTCTGAGTACATGAATATAACGAACCCTAAAAATATTGGAAGTCGACTTTTTTCTTAACAATCGTAGAGCACATAACCTGTACACCCAAGCTTACTGCACCTGTTATTCTCTAGAGGTCACGAATTTAGGCATTGACCAATACTTTACTTCGGTGATGGCACAAGAACCATTATTTCAACGTGATGTGGGCGTAAGCTGGTTTCACTTATTGTTAATACGCAAGTTGGATAATTAAAGTTCCACCGAATTTCTTAAGAACAAATTTATATAAATGTTCTGATTAGTGGATATTTCTTTCAGGGTTTTCAAATATCTGCAAAAAACTGTATTTTCACTCTTTTTTGCTGGGTTTTTTTTTTCGATTTTTCTGGGGTAGCTGATATTAATCCTTGAATGTACGCTTTGCTAAAAGTCCGAGTCATTTCGTCGATAGTTTTATTTTATATTTTATTTCGTTATAAAATTTGTAATATCTTTTTTTTTTTAACATTCCAGGAGCCAATTCCAGACCGAAGCTCAGAAATTTCAGTTGTGTATCTGATGATTTGAAATTGGATAAGTTTGTTAATAGATTTTTTCTGTCGACTCTAAACCATTTACATTTGGAAACTAATGTTTTTAGTTTATATTATAAACAGCGGATTTCTTTATTGCTTAAGGAATTGGTCGGTTTTCTTAATTCTTTTTTTATTCGTATTTAACAAAGAGGTTCTGGGCATGAAAATCATTCCAATTTAGTTAGGTTTATCAACAATATTAATTTTTGTTCTTCTTACACACCTGCATTTCAGGAATTCATACATATATAGAGGCAGAATATGATGTTTTTTTGTATATATATATATGATAGAATAAATAAAGAACAAGGAAGGAAAGGTTTAACATTGTAACATGTTTCACTTTTATTAAAGTTTTCTCATTGATCAGGTTACAGGTGAGAAATTAATATATTACAAAATGACAATTGTTTGGCATTGATTCTTAATAGTGAGGTATTTCCCATATGTCATAGAGTGGCAGATGATTATTTTTAAATGCATGTACGTGGAAATATTTGTAAGCATATGAATGTATGGAACCTTTGTTTATTTATATATATGTGTAAGTAATAATAAGCGTTTCAATCGTATTGAAACGGTGGATGATTTTTTAAATATATGTGTGAGAAATCTTGAATCGTAAAGTGTATGAATGTGTGTGGTTTTTAGGGTGGTACTGTTAGTGTATGTGTGTGCTATGAAATGTTTGTAGACGTTTCTGTTTAAATTGTAGCGAAGAATGTATACATGTCCATGGGAATATCAGGTCCATAATTCTCGTTCATCGAAAAAAAAGTTGTATGTAATAAGTTTTTACAGTTGAAATATTTCATTGATTTTATTTGTATGTATTATACCACTAATTTAATGTATTATTTAGAACATTATTTATTATTACGTAATTATCAAAATATTATAATTATGTAATATATAGGATATTATTTATAGAGAGAATATTATTATAATATGATTTATTTTGAATAATATTCGGAGGTACTATTATATTATTTATTTTATGTAATAAAATTTGAGCTGAATATTAATGAATGTATTTGTATGTAATTTATTATTAATATTTATGTATTATTTAGAATATTATTAATTATTTATGTAATATATAGAGTGTTATGTACTTAGAGAATATTATAATAATATTATGAATTATTAAGAATGTGTGTGTGTGTGTGTGTGTGTGTGTGTGTGTGTGTGTGTGTGTGTGTGTGTGTGTGTGTGTGTGTGTGTGTGTGTAAGTCTGGAGGACAATCCGGCATCGTAAGACAATAAGAAAAAAAGTAAAATAAAGTTTACTGAACAAAACATGCATTAGCGTGGAACAACTTGATTCACATTAAGCCATGTTTTCATTTTACGTTCAGAGTATTATTAACGAAATTACATTTGATTAATTTTAATTCAGTTTTTTATATCTCTATTTTATATATTTTGAGAATCCCATATCCCGCATTATTCTAGTACTGTTTATAAAAAAGGTTGCATTGGTTTTCCAATATGCCAGTGAATGCTAAACAATATTCTCACAGATCAACAATATATTTGAAGTAACAGAAATGGGGTTTTACAGAAGGGTTCTGAGAGTATTATCGCCTGAACGTGCGAGTAATGACGAATTTTCAGAGATACTGAAAACCAAAATCACGTATAGTTGACATCAAAAAAGATAGTTGAAATTTCTACGACCCATAATGAAGAAGGAGGGTTTGAAAAATTAAACACTGACAAAATATATTGAAAAGAAAGACAGAGGAAAGAAAGTCATAACTTACCTAATGATCTTTTAAATGTTTGGCAGAACAGTGATTAAGAGAGTTATGGAAAATACAACATTTACTGAGTGCTACAACGCACAAGAAATTGTGAAGAGCCATGCTCTCCAACGTTCAGAAAGAATGTGGTGTATTGAAGAAGATTATTATCATTAATGTTTTTGTTTCTTCTTCTTCTTCTTCTTCTTCTTCTTCTTGAGAAGTAGAAATTAATCGCACGTAAATGCAGCGGTCATGTTTTATTCAATTCGTCTCCATCTCTGTAAATTATGTCATTTATTTTTTATTCAAACAGAATTTTCAGGAAAAAATTGTGATTGAAGGGGTTCATTGGAATTCAAATGCAATGAACGTATTGTTTAAATTGAACCTCTTTTTATCATAAATATATTAATTAATTTAAATTTCATTGTTTTGCTTATACTTCAGTAGCTCTACTTTTTAAGTTAATTTAATTTTTCACTACTTTTGAAGTGTGTGTTACTGATCATTTTTATACTGAGATTTCACCCTAAGTAAAGGCTGGAATGCTACTAGTGGGCAGGTGGGGGGTAACAGTGAGAGAAAAGACTGAGTTCAAGGGGCACTGAAAAAAGATAAAATATTAATGGGATTCGAGAAGATAAAAGACAGTAATTTACCTTGTATTTAATTTTTTACAGATTGTTATTATCAGGGAAGCAAGTAAACGGCAGGGAGTTCCACGTGCAGGAAATGTGAGAAAAGCAACTATGAAAGTAGAAGTGAAGTTAAATTTACCATTTTCAATGATAGGTAGGACCTAGATGCCAATCTAGTAGCACTTTTAAATGCATGTGTTGAGGGAACCAGGATAAAAGCTCATCAGAATAGTAGTTTAATTTATTTTAAATTCACTTCTTATGTTCTTTGTTTCGAGATTTTGTGATGATGATTATATTTTCTTTTCTTATTTGATTTTGATATTTATTGTAAAATATGGATTTTCCTTCTACTTCAAGAATGTTGAAGCTAATAGCGATCTAGTTCAAAGATCATTCGAGAATAACAGGAAATATCGTCACATTAATACGTGTACGTCTGATTGAACATCAGATAATTACTGCCTTTATAACAGACATACAAAATAAAATAACACTTGACAAACATCAAATATTTGTCACCTACAGGGTTAAATTGTATCAGAAATTATAAAAGATTCACTGCCAAATAGAACAGATGTTTGCATTCATTTGCTATTCTACGGTGGTGAGGCAAATATGGCACAAGGTCGAAATGACCATGAGTGTTGAGTTTTCGACTCTTTATATATGGTCGCTAATGTTGTATCACGATTAGGTGTTTTGTTTTTTGGTATATTTTGTATAATTTAAGACTAAGGTTTCCATCTGCCTCCTTCTACTGAGCGCCCATAGCTCAGCTATAGAATCGCCGACTGACATCAATTCGATCGGGTTTCAATCCTGGTTTAAAAGCAATCGGATGTCTAACCGTACTGATGAGCTGTGATACAGCGAAACAGATCCGATATATATATATCAGAAACAGATATATATCAGAAAACGTAATTTTATTTAAAGCAATAAAATTATTATGATTCAATTATTGTTTTAATATATATATATATATATATATATATATATATATATATATATATATAAATATAAAGAAAAATAGGATATTTCTCAGTGTCTTAGTATTTTTTTAAAAACATAATTTTATTTTGGTTCATCTTTCTTTGTCTTTCACTTTCTCGCTATGTCGGCTTTTGATCTCAAACTCACACCACCAATATATCTGCGATCTTCAATCAGGAGAAGCAAATATGAAAGCGATGATTAGAACATCAACCTACATTGTTTTCATCACCGAGCCCATTATAAATACACGACTACAACTAATTTTATTTGTTTTCCTATTTTTTTCGCTTCCTCCGGACTTGATCTAATCATGATTATTGCCTTAGCTTTGTATCGTATCTTCAAAATTTAGAATAAAAATAAATTAAAAAACAACCTAACCTTAAGAATCGAATGAATTCATTATGCATTCCAACTTGTAATTTAATTGGAGCTTTTGGCTGAATTCAGTGTTTTACAAGCTTGTCAGAAATTGTGCAGTTTGCGCCGGTCTCTCTGCGGCGATATTTTAAAACAAGATATGTAAATTGCAACTTGTTCGTTTTATTGACAAACATGCAGAGAAAATAGAAAAAAAAACACAAGTTTTGTACAACGCACAAGAAACAAAAAGTAGTTTGATGATTTAACATGTGAATAGACTTTTAGGGCATTTGCTTACATCTGGAAAAAGAAGTAAAATTGCTGACGTAGTTGTTCGGAATTGAAGTGTGGGTGTAACGATATGAGAAGATCGGCCCTTTGGTGCGGTTATTTACGAGGAGGCGAGTTCTTAACAGGGTTCGTGGTTATGGTGGAGGTAATTGGAATGGAAATCTTGGAGATAATGTAAAGAATTCTTTTGTTTCTTGTGCGGCCGCTGGTGTCTGCGATAATGAGGATGTAAAAAAAAGGATTGAAATGATACCGGAGATATTTTTTTTTCAGCTATAAAGTCCATGATTGTGATGTTCTTTATTATTATTATTATTATTATTATTATTATTATTATTATTATTATTATTATAGATGTGATGGTGGAAACAAGATTATAATCATGGAAGTGATTTGGGGAAAATTACAATTTTTCCGAAGAGACAGAAGAATTACGATGACAAGATAATTGTTAGAAGAAAATTAGTTTTAGTCAAGCTGTTTCTTTGAATAATGCAGATGGTGGTGTGCTTCGATTCTTTTGGAGTTGGCTTCAGTATTTTTGTAAAGACGGTCAAACGAAAACGAATGGAATAAGAAAAATCATTGACAATAAAGGTATTGATTAGGAGATCTCAATCGTACTTCTGTCTGAATACCAGCGTCAACAACTTTAATCTTCGGAATTGGTGTCTTTCAGCGCGTTTTCAAACGAGTAAATGAACTTAGCATCTTTCAATATCAGTGAAAATACGAACATTTTTAAATTGATAATTATTTTTTAGTATTTGTTTAGATTTCTAAGATGAGGTAGTATTTACAATATTAACATTATTCGGACTATTTACCTCATCTTTGTTGCCATTTGTAAGACGTTTCGGCCACTGAACGCTCCGGCTTTCGTCAGGTGTTAGGATTTTTTTAATCGTTTCACCCCAAGTAAAGTGGTAACGCTACTGATGTGCAGGGGGCTACATAAGAAAAAAGATTAGATAGGAGGAGAGTAAAGAGAAAGACGAACCAGTTAAGGTTGGGGTGTCAGAGAAGAGAGCAAGAGAAGGATGGGAATATAGGTGTGATGACAGTTGCAAATGTAGCGAGAAAGGAAAATATATACTAGGTGATGTAGAAAGAACTGGAGTCAAGTGGTTAAGAGATGGTACGCAAGGAATGAGGATGATATACCCCAGTGATTGTAATAAATGGTTCGGTTCGAAATTCCTAGTACCTGACAAAGGACGGAGCATACAACGGCCGAAACTTCGTACAAATGGCAACAAAGATGAGAACAATAGTCCAAATAATATAAATACTGTGATGATTATTCTTGTATATAATAAAAAAGTATATGTCACAAAAACTAAATCTGGTGATGGAGAGTGCTTTTCTTGAAAGCTCTGATTTTTTAATCATATTGTTAAGTCAGTCAGTTAAGTGACCATTCATAACACATGCTTGGGCGATCATGTCTCGAAAGAGACGTAATTGACTGAGTATGATTTTTTCCGCAGTAGGTTGCCAGTACTTTCTCTGGTAGACTGGCTGCTAACCAAAGCTATAGAACTCAATCCGTCTGGCTAGTTAAACCCATAACTGGAAGAAAATACCATTCCACATGGGTATTTACGAGTAAATGAATGCAACGCATTTAAGTGGAATTCGATATCGGGACTCCGATTTCTCGTTAAAATCTGATATCCGCTGCACCACAGCGCACATCCCTATTGACCGTTCCACAAGTATATAACCGGAAAGTTACCCAAGATAGAGTTTTTTTTTCTGCTTGGAGATCCCAGAAATGTAGATTATGTGGATATGTATGATAAAGAAAGGTTGAACATTGAGGTGAAGAGGATAAGGTCATCAGAGGTTAATGATCCTGTCGAGAGTGTTACTTCTTCTTTGGAATCTTCTTTTATGTGCCCTGTCCTTTCAGGACGTAGGCGATCATAGCTTTTCATGTCTCTCTATCTCTGGTGGCTCTTAACAAAATTTCTCCTGTTACACCACACAACCTTCATTCTGTCACCCACCTGATTAGGTCCTTCAAATATGTTATCCGCTGCTTCACCCTGTCTCTTTTTCCCCTCTATCTGGCCTGTTAGTATCAGGTTTCTGCAAGCCCTCATTTCTCATTGCATGTCCCAGGAACTTCAGTTGTCTCTTTCTGATGCTCAATATTAATTTCCTTTTCGTTTTCATTCTTTCCAACACCTCGTCATTTCTCACATGCTCAATCCATATTCGCAGCATCCTTCTGTAGAACAACATTTTAGCTGCTTCAAGTTTTCCCTTCATCTTTGTTGATATTGTCCAATATTCACTCCCATATTGGAGAACTGACATCACATAGCAATCCAGTACTCTTTTCTTCGTTTCTAGCGAAATTTTCCTGTCTCTTAATACTCTCCTCAACTTCTGGAACCCGTCCTTTGCCATGCCAATTCCTCTCCGGATCTCTGTCGCATTTTCCGTCTTCTGTTAGAACATTTTCAAAGTATTTAATTTTTTGCACGTGCTTGCTTCGAGTATCCCCCATCTGTATTTGGCATTTTGTGCTGCTTTAAAATGGTATTTCCTTCTCGCCGATGAAATACATAGAGAATGATAATGGTTGATATCTGTTTGCATGACAAGCCGGGTCTTAGCTTACAAACTTTGAACTTGCGAATAAAGATGAAAGAAAGGGGTTTTAAATTGCATTTGTTTAATTTCTTCATTTTTTACTCATGCAGTTCGAAAAGCGTGGATCCATCGTTATTCAGCTTCAGAGCAGACAGGGTTAACTTGCAACCAGTCATGAAGAAGGAAACTTCTGGATTAGAAACAGTCTGATAAGGAATGGACTCTACCAGGCTATTTAACCCACACTCATCACTGCTGCCACGTCAGCAGTACATATACTGCCTCTAGGATCCTAATGTTTTATAGGATTTGTGCTGTCGTGTCGTATCGTTATTCTATGTTCCACCTATTCACAAACACTGCCTTAAGCATTCGATAATATTTCTTTCACGAAAATTTCACATTTACACTAATCAACCGTACTACAGTGGACAAATACCGCTAGTTTTTGAATTTCTTACTAGTTACGGGGATCTGAAAACGTACTGGCAGGGCCAACAGTGCACTTCAGAAGCTGAATAGTGTATTAAGAGACAGGTAAATTTTGCTGGAAATGAATAAGTGAGTACAAAATTGCTATGTGATGTCTATCCTTCAATATGGCAGCGAATGCTGGACAATATCATCAAGGAAAAACTTGAAACAACTGAAATATGGTTCTACAGAAGGATACTGAGGATATCATGGGCAGAACATGTGAACAGCAACAAGGTTTTAGAGATGGTGGACACGAGAAACTGATACTTAACATCAGCTAAAGACAGCTGAAGTTTTTTTGAGACATGAAATGAGGAAGAACAGGTTAGAGAACCTGATACTCACAGGATTGATAGAGAGGAAGAAAGACAAAGAAGTCATGAAATACTTGATAGACTTGAGCAGATGGATGGTGAAGAAGGGATCGAGTGAGATAACAGGAGAAAAGGTATTAAGAGCGACAACGGATAGATAGTTGTGAAAGGCCATAACAGTCTACGTCCTGAAGGGACACGGCACGTAGAAGAAGAATTAGTTCTACATGTCCATTTTCTTTTTAGAATATGAGGCATGCTAATAATATCAACATTTTAAGATTTATCTCCAGTGATTATTTACAATGAAATAACGTATTTACACAAACCTAAGGAAAGAAGCGGACGTATTAGAAAATTCACCGCGGAATCTTAATCATGCCAGAAATAACAGTTAAGTAGACGTAAAAAGTGCGTAATTAAATACCGAATAAATCACTCACACAAACACAGGTTTATTCAGTTACAATAAAATTACGAAAAACAAAAAGTCAAAATTCAAAGCCTTTTTTGAATTGGATATCTCTTGTTTATTTTCCCCATGAACGACTGACACTTTTTCATATGACGTCGTACACAGAAAGCTCTTCTTGCAACTTGATATACTGCGGCAAAAATGAGTTGTTTTTTTATTTTATTTTTCCAATTTTCCGACCATTGTGCTACGTATGTATACCTACTACTACTAACGATAAATATATCTTAGAAGACACCCAGTAAACAATATCCTGGCTTTTAAAAATAGTTGCGTTCATGAAGAAAATTCCTGCAAAACACTACTGAACAATTTCAATGTATTTTTACTAGCCTTGGGTTTTCTTGTTCTGTCACTGATTCAACTCATTTCGTAGGTGATAATAATATAAAAAATAAGGATTGTCTAGCATCGATTTATGAGATATTTTGCCGATATTAGGTTATGTATTTGTGTTGATACTCTGTAGGCAATGGAATGCGATTTCATCATAGTGACAATGGCAATATTAGACGTTTCATTATAAGAACACACTCGATATTCATTGACCAAACAGGTATGTCTACTGTCGGCTTATATTTATAAAACCGCTAAAGAGAAGTTTTATAAATTTGAACCAAGAGTAGCAGTTAAAAGAACTTTTCAGGGAAATATATATCTCAAGTTCACTAACTTTTTATAGTTTCGTTTTACTGTAAATGGAGCATTCATATAGTGCGGAAATTCAGCATCTTCTCTAAGTCAATATTTCATCTTCAAATTACATATGCTAACCAGTTTAACCGTTGCTGCTGCTGCTGCTGAGAATTCTCAGGTGATGTGGTTTCTGTTATCTGGCACGATTCTTTATTTGTGATTATACAGCGCCAGCACACGATGGTTTGATTGAAGAAGTTTACAAGATCTAAACGGTTCACTTGTTAAACAATTTGCAACAGATATTTTAATTTTTTTTTAACTAGACTGGAAAATTAAAAATTATGTCAAAATGACAATATTTTCAATCATTTCTGATTTGTTATCGACAATTTATTATTTAAAAATCATTTTAACCTATTAATTTCAGAAAATGGGGAATTACATTGAGTTTAACACAAATCTAACGTTCTCTAAAATAATGATTGCAAAATTCAATAAAAAGTCATCAGAATAAAAGAACTGGAATTAATGCCGGAATATATTTCCTAAGGCGAGATGATAACGTTGAAGAACATGAAAAATGAACGAAAACGGTGTATAACGCTAGATTAGGAAGCATGGGAACCTGATTCAAATATCATGCCAATACTCTAATACATAATGTATATCGCGAAATGAAAGATGCTTAGATTGGTCGTTCTGCAAGATCGTTTTGCCAAAATGCAGGTGTTCCCTAGGGCTCTATACCCAGACCTACGTTGTTTCTAGATTTCGTACACGGGAATCAAAGTGTGGCTGATACTAAACTCTAGGAGAATGCACCTTCTCGGACTAAAGAGCTGACATGAAGTGAAATGAGTATAATGAATCAATTGCAAAGTCTGCAGCTAATAAATTTGGTTCACTCTGTCATGCGAGACAGACTAAACCAAATCTCTTGAATCTATATCACATATTTATAAGTCTAACATTCGTCCATGCTTTCAATATTGTTGCCGCATATGATCTAGTGTTCCTGCTATATATTTAGAGATTCTTGATAAAATCCACAGAAGGATCTGCACAGTTATTGGTCCTAATTTGGCGTTTCGATTTTCTTTCCATTCAATTTTAATCTTCAAAATTTAAATGCAATATCAATCGATATTTTTGTCTTAATTCTTGTTCTTTTATTGCAGTCTGCTCTTAATAATATTTTTTAAATATTCTCTTATACTCTAGCAGAGCTAAGGAATGCGAAGCTCCTGAAAATAATTATCGCTTCGAACCAGCACACTCGCTCTCTCTCTCTCTCTCTCTCTCTCTCTCACACACACACACACACACACATCTACTTCGTCAAGGATCTAATTGATTGAAGTTAATCATCATCATCTTCATTATCATCATCTATTGCTAGTCTACTGCAAGATAATGGCTATTCACAAATCTTTCGATGACGACGCCCGTGAGTAAAATTCCCTGCCATCATACGCACTGATATATTTTATGCTAACTTACAAATAAATTTTTGCTTACAGTACCATCATCTCGAAACATTGGTTCCTGTACGGTCACTAAAGTTAAGCAAAGCCAAAACTGGTTAGGACTTTGATGAATGAGCTATTTGAAATAACAGATAAAGTAAGCGTAAATATAAAGGGATTGTAATGGGCAATGGTTTTTAATTGCCATTCAGAGAGCAGAGATCCAATTCGAGTTGGACTCTTTAACAAAAACAAAAACAGTAGATGGTTAATCAAGAAGACAGTAGATGACGATTAATATTCATGTGAGATGATTAAAAATGAAATAAATAGTATAATTAAAAAATATAATTAATGATGTATATTAATTTCTGGTTTCCAAGAAATTAAAATTAAGTATATCACTTGAAACCAAGTTAAAACTATGCAAAGGAACAATTAGGAGGTCAGTGATTGATATAAGCCTTCATGATAGAAAAAAGATAAGTATTCTTCCAAAATCAAACCAATTATGAAAGTTGTCCTGGACATCTTATCTTCTACATATTTTTGTACTAATGTAGGGATTTAACTTTGGAACAAATTTGTTCTTAATTTTCATCAAAGTTTATATCGGTTCACAAGTTTTTTCTATGCTGATCATAACAATTTACTTCTGATTCGATAGTATGTACGATCAGTTCGCGAGGGCTCAATTGACAACTGATCTATAAAATAACCTCCAGTCAACAGGGACAAGAAAATGTAAATCAACCGAGAGACTCCTTTCGACATGTTCAATAAAATGACATTCAGTCAACTGAGACAAAGAAATGAGGGACCCTCTTCTACCTTCATTCAGCAAGGCTGATGGAGACCACCAGGTGAGTGACTTGTTGCGCCTTCTCGCACTAACAAACTTTTGGCTGACATGAGGAAGAAAAATTATATTGAATCCATTACTCGATCTGTAGCTAGAAAATTTGGTTCACTAGTAGTGTTAGATCATTTTTCTCTTCAGAATCTCTTTATATTTTTCTAAGTTTACTATTCGTTCATATTTTTTTAATATTGCTGCGACATATTGTCAGGTGTTCCTGCTATGTATTTAGCAATTCTTGATAAAATCTAAAGGAGCATTAGCAATATTATTGGTCTTGACCTGGCGTCTTAATTCAGCCATTTTTTCCACCGCCGTAATATAGCATCCCTGTGCCTTTCCTTTAAATACTTTTATAGTAACTGTTCAAAGAAAATCTATGCTATGTTAATAACACTTTAAGAATGTAAAAACACAAACTAGATTACCGCAGAAACTAAAGGGAACTTACTACGGGAAAATCTTTTGCCTAGTCATGTTTTGAAAGAGACATGATCGTTTAAGCGTGTATCATGTATGGCAATTAACTGACTGACTAAATGGCACGAGGTTTTCATCAATTTACAGTTGGCACGAGGTTTTCATCAATTTACAGTTGAATTAGTTAGACATAACCGTAATTTGTATAAGCTAACCGTTTCTTCTATCACACTTCCCGTTTGGGAAACTATCTTCTGGTTCCATGCTTACCAGCCAAAATTTAATCTTCAAAAATGTAATATTAATCGTCATCTACTGTCTTCTTGATTGACCATCTATTGTTTTTGTTTTTGTTAAAGAGTCCAACTCGAATTGGATCTCTGCTCTTTCTGAATGGCAATTAAAAACCATTGCCCATTACAATCCCTTTATATTTACGCTTACTTTATCTGTTATTTCAAATAGCTCATTCATCAAAGTCCTAACCAGTTTTGGCTTTGCTTAACTTTAGTGACCGTACAGGAACCAATGTTTCGAGATGATGGTACTGTAAGCAAAAATTTATTTGTAAGTTAGCATAAAATATATCAGTGCGTATGATGGCAGAGAATTTTACTCACGGTCGTCGTCATCGAAAGATTTGTGAATAGCCATTATCTTGCAGTAGACTAGTGTAATATAGCAATCTAGCCCCCACCCGAAGAAGGTTGATGCAATCGATGATATTTCCCGTCGATGAAGGGGTCAGCGAACGACAAGAGAGGTGTTTGAGAAAAACATCCTCTCGGCGTCTGGAGCGGATGTCGCAGGGTTATGAGTCGGGCTCGTTTGACCTTATTTCCGACAGCGGCGGAAATGACTACGGAAGTAAACAAAACAGGTGTCTCTTGGAATTACGTGGGCGTTGCGTAGGCGAGACAAAACCGGAAGGAAAGTCCCGGTTCTAGAAGACTATAAAAAGAAATCGACACACAGATTCGCCAGCAGAGAACGGCCAGTGGAAGCAGAGAGACACCACAGGCAAGACTTACACTCCCGTCGACTCATTCTATGTGCGCTCTCACTCTTCCATTCTCTGTTCCACACAGGCTCGTCGTCAGGAATAGAAATATAATCTTATATTTTTATATATGCGTGTTCTCGTTGTTTGTTCGTCGTACAGTGATATATAACACTAGCAATAGATGATGATAATGGAAGATGATGATGATTAACTCAATCAATTAGATCCTTGACGAAGTAGATGTGTGTGTGTGTGTGAGAGAGAGAGAGCGAGAGAGAGGGAGAGAGAGAGGGAGAGCGAGAGAGAGAGAGAGAGAGAGAGAGAGCGAGCGAGTGTGCTGGTTCGAAGCGATAATTCTTTTCAGGCGCCTTCGCATTCCTTAGCTCGATATCTTAACATTACCTATGTTAACTAAGTAAAGTTCTGCGAAATAGCCACAATGAAGTATTATCAAGTCTGTTTCTTATGGATTCATTACGTGTCTCCCAGTCTCTTCTCGTGAGATTTTCACACTAATTAGCCTTCTTTCGTCTCATTATTTTTATCCTTTTTGATATCGTCTCTGGTTTTCATAATTGTCTATCTGGTGGTAAAGCCCGAAACAGTTGATTGTGTTAGCACAACACCATTCTGGTATATGCTCCCAAAGAACCTAAATCTTTCAACTTATTTTTGTAGACTGCATCACAGTGTTATCGTTAGGTAAGAAATATAGCGTTTAATAAATCAGTTTCACCGTTTTAAATTATTATCATTTTTGTGTACTCAGAGAGGTATTTAAAAATAACTTTCGCCTTGAAGATGCATATATTCACTCAGCAACACGTTGTAACTGCGTAGAAAGATAATATTTTATGATTTGTCATCTCCTCTTATACATCATTCTAAATATGTATAATGCAAAATTTTTCATAATCTTCTTTCTAGAAAATTTTATTTTAGTAAATAAGTTACATTTGATAAGAAAGAAAAGAAAGAAGTGTTTTCTACACGGCGATAGTTGAGTAAAAACATTACACCTGATAAATTTAATACTGACGGTGAAGGTGATAAATTTCGTAAGGCTCTTAGTGTTGATCATCCTCGTATATTTAAAAAAGATATTGCCAGAAGGAAATATAGTTAACATTGATCGTTTTAATCCAAAAATACTACATCTTCATATTTTTGAAAATGTTGTTCGAAATTTTTGTTGTTATTACTACCCTTCTGTCACGTTATCTTCTAAAGTATAAAGCACATTGCCCACGCATCCTAAAAAGAGGCTGAAGATATACCACGAGTGTTTCTGTGTACTGCCGATATCTGAGGGGATCCCATTATATGCTATGGGAATTGCGCATTAACTTCTCTTAGAATAAAGTTTCCTTATTGACATTTCATCCACCTGGTATTTTTGGTGTGAATTATGTATGTCAGTCAGTTATTTGCCATATGTGATACACGCTTGGACGATCATGTTACTTTCGAGATATGACTAGGCAGAATATTTTTCTGTAGTAGGTTGCCATTACTTTCTGCGGTAGTGCTACTTCTACAAATACTTTCATGGTTTCTGCTCCGATGAACTTAGATCACTGGTGCCGCCAAAGCACGAATTTACACGAGATACTAGATTAGCAACTAGGTCCCACCCTTTTACAGTTAAACAGATAAGATGGAACCGTAAATTTTAACAGCTTCTTTTCTCGCGCTTCCCGCCTGTGGAACTCCCTTCCAAAAGTCTGCTTTCCCGACAGCGACAATCTCCAGGTGTTTAAATGTAGGGTCAATAGACACCTCCTATCACGCTAACTCCCAATTATTCTCAGAACACTCTCATCTACCCAACCCTCATTCTCGGTATCCTTACCCGCCTATCACCCACCCTCTGACATTTCCTGTATTTAACCATTTTCAGTATCCCTACCCGCCTATCAACCACCCTCTAACATTTCCTATATTTAACCATTCTCGGTATCCCTACCCGCCTATCACCCACCCTCTGACATTTCCTATATTTAACCATCCTTTCTCCACTCTATGTAGCCCCCTGTGCAGTAGTGGCAGTGACATGCCTTGCTCGGGGTGAAACGCATATAAAAAAAAAGAAGATCGGTTGCTTAACAACGTTATCGATACTAATCTATCCTGCTATTCAACACATAGCTGGAGGAAGAAGAGATAATTTAATCCCATACTTCATCAATAAACGGAAGTTGAATGCGTTTCGTTTACTACATCCAGGAATGAGTGGTATTTTTTTAATATTCTGTTTTTGTCTTTAACACGTAAAATAGTTGTCTATTTATTATCTACAAAACATGGATTTTTTTTTTAATCATCTCACCCCAAGCAAGGCATTCCACTGCCACTATTGCGCACGGGGATACATAGGGGAAGGTAAAGGGAAGGAGTGGTTAGACATAGGGAATGTCAGGAGGAAGGTGACAGATGAGTAAGGATAACAAGGATGAGGGATGGGCAGATGGGAAGAGTTTTTGAAAGAATGGGAGCGAGTTAGTGTGTTAGGAGGTGTCTATTGACCTTACATTTAAACTCCTGGAGATTGTAGCCGTCGGGGAAGCAATCATGTGGAAGAGAATTCCACAGTCGGGAAGTGCGAGGAAAGAAACTGTTGGAGTAGAAGTTGCGGTTGCATTTTATCGGTTTACAATTTTCATTTATAAAATTTTATAATTTCTGTAAAGTTGCTATCCATTTTAAGGAAAATATCTCCCAGAATTAGCGCTGCTCATTAAACCTGAAGCACTTGAAAGCGAAATAAAATCATATCATTTAGGTGAGTGTCCAAATCATAGTGTAATTTGATTTAAGGACATCGTGCTAAGTGTTTCTACGTAGTTGATACATTGTAGTTGTTAGAAATATAATGACTTGATTTTTTTTTTAAAGAAAGTCGCTTTTTTTTTGTTTCAGAGCGTAAACAGACGCAAGCTTAAATCATCTGTATACGAAAATTCGTATTTCGTGCATTGAATATAAATCTACCATCCGGCCGTGCACTGAATACTGTTGCCATATCTGGTCGGGTGCCCCTGCTATTCTCTTTGGGTTTCTCGACAAGGTACAGCGGAGGGTCTGTAATGTGATCGATACTGACTTGGCAGACCACCTGCAGTCTCTCTCTCACCGGCGTGACGTGGCTTCCCTGTGTCTCTTCTATAAATACTTCCATGGCTTCTGCTCCGATGAACTTAGATCACTGGTGCCCCCTAGGTTCGAATTTGCACGGGATACTAGATTAGCAACTAGATCCCACTCATTTACAGTGAAACCGATAAAATGCAACCGCAACTTCTACTCAAACAGTTTCTTTTCTCGTACTTCCCGACTCTGGAATTCCCTTCCACATTACTGCTTCCCCGACGGCTGCAATCTCCAGGAGTTTAAATGTAAGGTCAATAGACACCTCCTAACAAACTAACTCGCTTCCATTCTTTCAAATACTCTTCCCATCCTCCCAACTACATATCACCCCGCTTCTGACAGTTTCTATATCTAACCACTCCTTCTATTTACCTTCCCCTATGTAGCCCCAAGCGCAATAGTGGCAGTGGAATGTCTTGCTTAGGGTGAAACGATTAAAAAAAAAAGTTAGATGGATTTCTTTATCGTCGACAGATTATTCATCAGGTAAGTTCTATGCTTCACATTCTATGTCTCTAGTCACACGTTGTGATATGGAGATGGGAAGAAGAGTGTTAATAAAAGCGAATGTCGAAGGTAAGTGGTGATCTGTTAGTCTGATGTGGTAGAATGAGTTATCCATCTACCCACCATTAATGAGCAATTGAAACCCTGGATAAAGTTCGAGTCCTCATGGTTCAGAGTGGTGTTCATTTTCTCCTTTCGACTCATGTGAGCTTGAATCGGTCTATTCCGAGTTTTTTTGGTTTCTACCATCAAGAAGAATAATTGACCGGTTAGTGGAAATCTACTTACGCTACTTTTAGACTGAAAAAAAAAACATGTCCGTAAAATTATTACTTTCTTCTTTTCACTATTAATAACTAAATAAAGACAGAAAAATAACCGTTACTCAAATATTGATCATTGCTATTATTTTCATGAATATTTTGATCCAAAACATCTTAGTGAAGTACCGACAAGTCTATACGTCTATGTTGCAGAAATGTGCTTCAATGATGTCGATAGGCAATTAAGACTTCCTAACAAGAACATGTTAAAAAACAAACCAAATTGAAAACATTAATATCTGTGCATTCAGTAAAGTACAGTTTTTAAAGTAGTTTTTTTATTATTTTTCATAGGTTTTAATCTTTCAAATAAAAGCTATTTTTTTAATATTTAACATTTATTCAGTTATATTTATTTTTCATCGTCAAAGTTCGTGACTTTTACATGACTTTCCGCTACATTTTTTATAGATTTTCTTATTCTAATTTCGTTCATTTTTTGCATCACTAATTGCATTCTAACCAGCCTGAGAAGTGGGCAGTATCGTTTCTTTCTCTTTTAAAAGGTCAAATTCCGTGTTTACAATATCATATTTTAAATAACCATTTTTAAAAACATTTATTCATATTCTTTTTAAATCTGTTCATCCCAAGCAAGGCGATGACGCCACTAAGACAGACAGGCTTATGAAAAGTGAAAGAGAAATAAAGTTGTTTAGAAGGAAATGGTCATGAGTAAAAAGGGCAGCCCAATATGCCAAATACAGGTCGAGGATACCAGAATCAAGCAGGTACAAAAATTTAAATACCTGGGAAGTGTTATAACAGAAGATGAAAAGTGCGACACAGTGAACCGAATGCGAATTGGCATGGCGAAGGAAGTATTCCAGAAGTTGAGTGAAGTATTAAGAAACAGAACAATTTCGTTAGAAACAAGAAAGAGAGTACTGAATTGCTATGTGATGTCAGTTCTTCAATACGGCAGTGAATGCTGGACAATATCATCAAAGATGAAGGAAAAACTTGAAGCAAATGAAATGTAGTTCTACAGAAGGATGCTGCCAATATCATGGATCGACAAGTGAGCAATGATGAGGTCCTAGATATGATGGAAACAAAAAGAAAATTTATACTGAGCATCAGGAAGAGAGAGCTGAAGTTCCTGAGACATGCAATGAAGAAGGGGGGCTTGGAGAACCTAACAGGCCAGATACAGGGAAAAGAGATAAAAAAAGCAAAGGATAACATATTTGAAGGACCTAATCAGGTGGATGATGGAACGAGGGTTGCATCATGTAACAGGAGAAGGAGTGCTAAGAGCCACCAAGGATAGGGAGACGTGGAAAGATATGATCGCCTACGTCCTGAAGGAACAGGGCACATAGAAGAAAAGAAGGAAATAGAAAGACGGTTATACTCAGGAAACAAGAGATCATCCTCTTGACTTGTTCAAAATACTGAGAAGAGGTTGTGACCAGGATGATGGGTTAAAATATCTACTCTTATTGATAGAAAAATAAATATACAATATAAATAGTACATAATATTTGTCTATATTTCTGAGGTGAGATAGTCGTTACAGCATTTACATTATTCGGACTATTGTCCTCATATCTTTTGTCATTTGTACGACGTTTCGGCCGTTGTACGCTCCGACCTTCCTCAACTGCTAGGAATTTAAAACCGAACCCTTTATTACAATCACGGAGGTATTTTATTTTTGGATAACCTTCATGTTCAGTCCGCCGATATTCAGCAACATACAAACTATATATATATATATATATATATATATATATATATATATAGATAGATAGATAGATAGATAGATAGATAGATAGATAGATATAGATATAAATATATATATATTAGATTATATTTAAATGAAATCGTATTAAAATCCATCCGCAAAATAATCGTTAATAATAATAATAATAATAATAATAATAATAATAATAATAATAATAATAATAGCAGCCCATTTAGGAGAAGGAAAACTCCGAACAACAACCCGCAACTCAAGGTGTTAATCGTGCCGAGGAGTGAATGGCTACTGCGTTATGAGGTCACAAACGATTCCCTACAGGCTTCGGGACCCTGTTTGTAAAAGACCGTTACCCAACGTGCCGGGCAACTTTGGGTGGACTTTTGGACCCGTGCGTCACTCGTGGGAAAAACATGAAAAACACAAATAGAAATAAAAAGTCCAGTATGGCTCTTCCAGTGGATAAACAGGGAGCCCGTCCTTCAGGAGGGAACCTACCTGAGGTCGAAAAATCTGCCATAGGAACAAACTCCTACACAAAGAATGTATCTTCAGGTCCCCACAACCAGGATAATCCTAATGATGGTCCTGAAAATTCACCAGCTAGATCTACAACCGTATATTTAAAGAAAGAAAAAATAAAATGGTCTCGTGAGGAGTACAAAGTCGTTATGACTGCATTTCATGAAGCGTTACTCAAACCTCAAAAAAACATGACTCGCCAAACATATGACATTTGGCGTGAAAAAGTTGGTCAAACAAATAGAAAGTATATTGACGAAAATAAATTGGCCAATGTACGTAGGTACATTATTCGTAATAACCGACTGTCAGAGGCTGAGATTCACGAAATTAAAAGAATTGTAACAAGAAGAGTCGAATCAACAAAATATGAAAAGGAACCGGAACCAGAAATAAAAAGTAATAACATCAAACAAATCACAGGTCATAATGTAGAAACCGTGAAACACGCAAATCACTGCGAAGATAATGATGTAAGTCTAAAAGTGCTGGAAAGGTGCGATCTGAGTCTGAGTCAGTTAAAAGACAAAAATAAAATGAGTTCAGAACACATCGAAGATAATTATTTGACGGAAAATAAGAACAATATAAAGGAAGCCAAGATAGAAATAAAAAACCATCTAAGTCAAATACAAAGTATTACAATGGAGGAACGTGAACAGCTCCCAAAATTCCAACCAACAAAACAAAACCTCCGAACTATTAAATTGTACAATGCAGCACTGAAATCAATACTGGATGAAGACCCGAATACAAATCTTAACGAAGTAATATATGCATCAGCAACAGCAGCAACAAAAAAATTAAACATCAAAATAAAAACAAGGCAGTCACGCAGACGTGAAGATCCACCTTGGAAAAGAAAAATCGAAAAAGAAATCGAACAACTAAGAAGTGAACTGTCAGTACTGGATGAACTGAGTAGAGGAATAAATGTAAGAACTAGGAAAAGAAGAAGAGCCGAAAAAAAATATAACATCAGGAATGAAAATGACGTCTTATCAAATAAAGAAAAAATAAAGCAAAACATCCAACTGAAGGCTCAAAGAATAAGACGCTATGAAAAAAGAGCAAAATTTTATAGACAAAACAAGATCTTTCAGACTGATACAAAGAGATTTTACAGGGAACTAGGTAAAAAAAGAATTGAAGTGACAGTACCCCCCAGAATGGAAGAAGTCACACAGTTCTGGGAAAAGATATGGGCTTGCCCTAAAGAACCTAGCAAGGAAGTACATTGGATTACGCAGGAGATAGAACGAATGAAGAATAAACCCGAACAGACATGGTCTGGAATTACAGAAGATGATGTTAAATTTGCACTAAAAAAAGCACACAATTGGAAAACTCCAGGTATAGATAAAATTCCTAACTTTTGGCTATATTATTTAAATGCAGCACATAAAAAAATAGCCAAAGAACTCCAAGAAATGGTTGACGATCCCACTAAAATTCCTGCATGGATGACAAAAGGAATTACATTTCTTCTACCCAAGAATGGTGACACAAACAACCCGAAAAACTACAGACCAATTACATGTCTTCAGACAACATATAAACTACTAACATCTATTTTAACAAAACAAACATATTTATTCTTAGAAAGAAATGACATGATACCGCTTGAACAAAAAGGGTGCAAACGTGGCTGTTATGGCTGTAAAGACCAATTGCTAATTAACAAAATGATCCTGGAAAACTGCTACAAGACAAAGAAAAATCTTAGTACTGCCTGGATAGACTACCGAAAGGCATTCGATAGTGTGCCACATGAATGGATTTTAAAGACTTTAAATATATACAAGATATCGCCCGTCATCATCAATTTCATCAAACAGTGCATGTCTATATGGAAAACAACCCTTTACCTCAATCATATAAATGGAACCTATAAGTCTGATGAAATAAACATCAAAAGAGGTATATTTCAAGGTGATTCTTTATCTCCCTTACTATTCTGCATATCATTAATAGCACTAACCAGTCAACTTAATAAGACAGAATGTGGTTATAAAATAGGCCAAAAGAAAATAAGCCATCTATTTTACATGGATGACTTAAAGTTATATGCTAAGAATGATAATGAGCAGGAAGGTCTTCTGCAAACTGTAAAATGCTTCAGCGAAGACATTGGAATGAAATTTAATTTGAATAAATGTGCTAAAGCTACAGTTTTACGTGGATCAATACAAGAAACATCCTCAATTAGCCTAGACCCTGCTGTAACAATAAAAGAATTGAAACCAGAAGAAGCTTATAAATACCTAGGTGTAAATGAGAGCGAAAACATTCACCATAAAAAAATGAAAGAAATAGTGCGTAAAGAGTACTATAGAAGGCTACGAATGATATTAAAAACTGAATTAAATTCACAGAATAGAGTTATGGCCATTAATAGCCTTGCAATCCCAGTTGTCCAATATAGCTTCAACATCTTAAACTGGACTCTAAATGACATCAGGCGAATGGATGCTAAAACAAGAAAGCTTCTTTCTAAGCATAGGATGCATCACCCAAAGGCTGATGTAGACCGTCTATACATACCCCGTAAAGAAGGTGGAAGGGGTCTTATTCAGCTGGAATTGTCATACAAGACAACAACTATTGGCTTACTAACATACATAGAAACAACAAAGGATTGGATGATACAATTAGTAAGGCAACATGAAGAAAGAAAGAAAAAATATTCAATAATAAAAGAAGGCAGTAAATACAAACAAGAATTACAGTTAGTAGATTCTGTAGAAAAGCAAAACAGTAGCCAAGAACCAACTATTGCGGCAAAAAATATGAAAATGAAAGCCAAAGATAAAGCTCTTGAAAAGATGAAACAGCGCTGGCAAGACAAACCTCTGCATGGCCAATATCCAGTACGTGCCAATAAATCCAATGTTGACAAAGTTAATACTCATCGATGGTTACGTGCATCTGGATTAAAGTCTGAAACTGAAGGATTTATACTTGCAGCACAAGACCAAAGTCTTTTCACGAGAAACTTTCAGGCAAATATTATGCATAATAATATGGATCCAAAATGCAGGTTTTGTGATAAACACCAAGAAACAATAGACCACCTAATCTCAGGCTGTTCTGTGCTTGCCCCAAACGAATATAAAAATCGCCACGATAGAGTTGGGCAATATTTACATTGGGCAATGTGCAAACATTATGGAAAAGCTGTAAACAAACACTGGTATGAACATCATCCAGCACCGGTTACAGAAATAGAAGATGTAACCATTCTATGGGATTACACCATCTACACAGACAGAAAAATTGAAGCAAACAGGCCAGACATTATTGTTAAAAACCAGAAGGAGAAAACTTGTCTATTAATTGATATGGCTTGTCCAGCGGATTGTATCATTGCAACCAAGGAATTTGAAAAACTGTCAAAATATAAAGACCTGGAAATTGAAATAGAAAAAATGTGGAAATTGAAAACAAGAGTTGTGCCAGTGATAGTAGGTGCACTTGGAATGATAAAAAATGGAACAAAACAACACATTGAAAGAATCCCTGGAAACCCCAGCTTAAGAGATATACAAAAAATTGTCTTATTAAGTACAGACCACACACTAAGGAAAACGTTATCTATGTAATGCTGGGGATGATAGAGAAGATAGAAAAACATGAAATGGAGTCATAACAACACGCCACTACCTGCCTTAGGTCTCCCCGCAGACTTGGTTGGTAGTGAGACCAATGCAGAAATCGAAATATGATGAAAAATGACATAATAATAGCCTCATTCACATCTTAAAATATGACTGAAAATAACAGGAATAACTTTAATGAAAAAACACCCAACACTAATATTAATTACGAACAAGGACGCAATATGCTGACCTTGTTTTGAAAATAAAACTTTCTTAAAGCCTTTGTCTATATGTCTGAGATGAGGTAATATTTACAGTACTTACATTATTCGGACTATTGTCCTCATCTTTGTTGCCATTTGAACGAGGTTTCGGCCGTTGTACGCTTCGGCCTTCTTCAAGAGGTAAGAATTTCAAACCGAACACCTTAATACGATCACTGGGGTATATCACTGGATATAGACGTTAGTTAGTTCTTGATTTGGCTCTTAGAGTTGTGAGTTCAATACCAGGCTACAGCAGAAGGGAACAAGTAACTTGCACAGTAAGAGGGAGACGACTCATAACTTCTAATCGTGGTTTTACGCCAGGAATGCGGATGATATACCAGGAAATCAAAATTTGACTTACATCCACTCATTTTTCTTTCAGTCTACGGTTTCGCTTGAACTGGAAACAACTATTGCTTTTTAGTCTTTCGTGCCAACGTCCAAAGAGTCTGAGCTCCAGGAACATGGATTAGTTTTAAAGCTTTCATTACACCCGAGCAACGCCGGACTATACTGCTAGTATATATATAATGATTGTATGTTTCAATCCTGAGTTAGGAAGCGACCGGAGTCTAAGCCGTACTGATGAGCTGTAATACAGCGAATTAGATCTGTCTGCGGATGACTATACTATTTACGCTCTCACACCCTGATTGAGCACTCTGGAAGATTGGTAGACTTTGTAAACAGTAGCTACTCCGGCATTTACGCACCGCTCATTCGATAATGAATTGGAGCACTCTAGCTATTGGGCGTGTTTATACGCGCTAAATAGCCTGCCTTATTCTACTGGACGCCCGTGGCCTAGGGGTACAATCGCTGACTGACGCCAATTCGGTCGGGTTTCAATCCTGGGTTAGGAAGCGACCGGAGTCTAAGCTGTACTGATGAGCTGTAATACAGCGAAACAGATCTGTCTACAGATGACTATAGTATAATGTTTGTATATATATATATATGATATTTATATATATGATTATAAATCATATATATAAATATCAGACAGAATTTAGTCAACAATACAATAAACATTACTCATACACACAGTAAAAAAAACCTTCCGATATTGGAGGCCATCTACATTATATCCAAACAACCCACACTTAATAAAATTACGTTTAAATCTTGTCATAACCCATTACATTGTATTTGTATATATGGTTCTGTTGTCATTTCGCGCTATCACACTGTGTGACGTCATAGAACCGCATTGGAAATTTGCGAAATGTATTTGTTATTTTTGATAACTATTGCCGTTGCTTAGCGGAGTTTTATGTCAACACAAGATAAAATCGTCGCTGATGGGGGACGTTTTTGTGTTACAGTCCTTATAACCTCTCTGAAGATGGCTCATGTGAGCCGAAAGCTTAGAACCTACTTAATAAAAAATTATCCAAATGTTGGTGAGTTTTTGTCTTTATTTTCAACTGAAATTAAAGCCAAAATCTCTTATATTTAACAATATATGTTTAGAATATATATATATATATATATATATATATATATATATATATATATATATAAATCAAGTGTTCAAATGCCACCTATTCAAGAATGCTTTAAACTTTTATTAAAACCTAATACATTATATACGTATGATTTGCACTGCTACTTTGCTTAGAGGCAAAAAACACCTTCAGATTCAGTTAGAATGTTAATGCGCTTTGTTGAATCCATATAAATTATATGCCACCTCGATTACCGGAGACTCGTGTAAGAAAATATCATCTCACTGTTTTAGTTCTTTGAGATGAGAATTATAAGTGAAACTGATTGCTAATCTCACTAAAGAGTGATTTTTAGATTTGAAGAGTCTGGTGTTGACAATGGGAATGTTCCAGACAATCAAAAAGACCTTTTTGTCTCTTTTGCAGCCGCTGATCACTAAGATAATAAGGAGGAAAATAATATTAAGAGAGAAGAGTGAAAGGAAACACTTTTTTGAAATAATAGAAAGAATGGTTGAGGTAATGATGACGATGATTTTTGTGTCTGTGCTTAAAATGATTTCCGTAATTTCTCAAAGACAAACCTTTTTCAGTCTTTGTTGGAAAACTTCCGTGACTCTTTAAGTCGAGACGCAGAGAAAGGGGTGAGAATAGAACACTAGGTAATATTTGCATTTAAATAAATAAATAAAAATACATTTTTATATAAAAATTAAACATTAATCTACAGAAATAGAAAGAAAAAAATAATAATAATCTGAAATCGAAACAACAAAATGTACATGAATGAAACGAATATTTTGTTTAAGTTAGTCCTAACTAGCCAATAGAAAACGTCTGCAAGACTAAAACGAAGTTAATACTGAACATCAGGAAGAGACAAATAAAGTTCCTGTGACATGCATGATGATCGAGGGCTTGGAGAACCTGTTACTAACGGACCAGATACAGGGGAAAAGAGACAGGAGAAAGCAGCGGATAACATATTTGAAAAACCTGCTCAGGTGGATGACAGAACGAGGATTGCATGGTGCAACAGGAGAAAGCGTACTAAGAGCCACCAGGGACAGGGAGATATGGAAAGCCATGATCGTCTACGTTCTTAAAGGACATGGCACATAAAAGAAGAAGAAGGTTAAAATGATATTGAAATGCTGAAAAAAGAATCGCATTGATTGTTATTCTGAGGATTGCTGTGGAAATTGGTAAGGCCTAAGAGGCTCTAAGAAAAGAAGTGATGAAAAATTTTTTTCGCAATCTTAAATCATAATAATAATAATAATGTGAAGATCAACGTATAAATAATGAAAGTAATATTGATAAAAAACAATATTTGCTTTTAAAAATCTGAACAAATATCAAAATCAATATGATTGTCATCTTGATCAAATACTTCTAATATTTACTCTTTAAATATGTTTATATATGTGACATGTCTTAGCCACTCATCCACGTATATATATATATTATCTTTTATTGAATAAATTTACTCTTTAGTATTTCAAGATATTTTTGGTAATTTTGGTAAATATATCTATTCAAATGGTTATGTCAGTTCTATTTCCCTTTTTGCGTAATTTACACGAAAATATATCCATTGCAACATATATCTATGTAAATTTCGTTCAAAAAAGACCAACAAGAAAAAATTTATCCATTTGTTTTTTAAATTTTTCTGTATTCTTACATGTTTTCTTTTTACTGGAGATAAAGGATGTAAAAGTGTTCAATAATATTTCATTTTCCAAGCCCTTTCAACCACTTCATTAGCTACAATATCATCAGACATGCTGACAAAACGAACAATTATATAGTTCTCAGCCGACTAAATTACAGCAAATAATTACAAACTATTCAGAATGACACAACAAAATGTAATAAATTAAGAAAAGATTCCACAGATATATTTAAAAAGTACTTAAATAAACTAATCACATTGAACATCGTTGACGTTAGTTGATTAAAAATCAAGATAATTGTCGGTTATTACCAAACAGGATATCTTTATGTTACTGTAAAAACCCGTAAACCATGTTTTCCACTCCGACCCTTCATATCACAAATACCTACACCGGTATACCAACGACCTAAAACTTTAAATCACATAATTTCTCATTACATACCTAACAATTATAGCATCGCATTTACAAATGAATTCCTTCATATATTAAAAGCAACTAATCTCAAAGGTAATGTTCTAGCTTTAGTTGATGTAGAAAATCTTTTTATTAACGTCCCAGTCAAAGAAACATATATATATATAATTAGTGACTGTATCTACAAATACCCATCAATCACTTTTCCAAAATTCCAACCAGCAGTTTTTCGGAGGCTACACATTACCTGAACAACAAAAACACCGTAACATGGTAACATCTACATGGTAACATCTACATTCAAACGAACAGTGTCGATATGGAAAACACATTAGGTCCTACTTTCTTTAATTTTTACTTATTCTATATTGAAAAGTGTTTCAAACAATTGATAAATCGGAGATCTATACAAGGTGCGTTGAGAACATTTTTATAAACAAATAATGAAGAAATTGTAAATCTGAAATCAAACTTTGAAAATAAGATATCGCTAAAAATTTACCCATAAACTCATAACAAAAATCATGTTCTTCATGTTAATATTAAGATAAAGTGAGTTTATAACTTATCTGTATAAAAAAAATCTTGTCTTCTTAACTACAATAGCCAATGCCCTGAAAGATACAAAATAACAATAATAACGAAGTTCTTAAATAGATCATGTCAAAATTCCTACTTCCAGGAATATTTTTGACCGACCTAAAACACATAAACCAAACATGCGTAAACAATAATTTTCCGGACAATATCATTGATAAAAACTAAAATTACTCTTACAAAAACATATATCATTAGTATTAAAAATGATACACGAGAGACATCAACATATTCTGCTGTACTCAAATGCAGAATACTTATAAGCATGATAAATTTGCTATAGAAAAAAGTGTTAAACAACATATTTCTTCTGTAATTCCTCAAAATGATATAAAATTTATAATATATTATTGAAAATGGAAGACTTCACACCTTGTTTCTAATCAAAATAACCCCATCTAATCTAAACTAGCGGTAATTAATAGAGTGTATGAATTTCAATGTCCTGTACAAGACTGTGCTTCTTGTCATAAAGCAATTACCTATATTAAAACTACTACCATTTCTTTGTGAAGACACCTTGCATTCCACCTATCTAATAATAGTACAGTAAGGAGGTATTTATTAACCCACAATTTACAAGAACCCTTAAAATAAATTTTGGTTGAAAATAAAAAAATAATAATAGTTAAATCACAATATCAATGACACATCGCTATAAGAGAGGCACTATATATAAAACAAATTTCTTCTATGATCAAGCTTACATTATTTCACAAAAGAAATAGTTTAAAATTTCTTTTTATAAAATAGACAGACACCCATGTGATGCCCAGTCACGCGCGTCAGATGATAGCTTTAAATGATATTTTAGAAAAAAAATAAAGCCCAAATCTGTAACAGTAAAAGAGTTTCTAATCCAAGAGACAGATCGGGGGCTATGGAACGTTAATGAAACAAACACAATAGAATAGTGGATTCGTAGTGGGTATTCATCATGTCAGAAACATGATAGCCATCACTCGAACTTCCGCAGAGAGTATAAAACAACCAGAGTAGAGAATAAAAAGACAAGGTATTTAGCAAACGTGTTCAAACGTAAACTGCGGAATTCCGAATGTGTAAAACGTGAATGTTAACTCTATTTCCATCTAAAATTCGTTTGTATTATTTTGTATATCACCTGTTGTCCAAGAAATGATCTTCCTTTACTTTAGTTTCAATGACTGGAATCGCAGAAACGATTTTATAAAACAAGAAAATGAAAAAGAACATCAAAAGTGTATATTTGGTAAGGTATTAAGAAACTGGAAATGTATATTCTTTATTACTTGAGCAACATAAAGTGTTGACACGCGTGGTTTCTGTAATTCGCATTTTTGCCGCGAGAGGTTTAACATTTCGTGGAAAAAATCAGATTAATGGGTCAGCAAAAATGGCCACTGTTTTGATACACTAATGCATGTAAACAAGTCAAAATATTGTTTATATTTCTTTGACTTGTTTAAATGTGCTAGTATATCAAAAGTAGTTTATTTGAATCGGGCTATCAAATAAATGCAGATTCCACTCCAAATATCTCATACATATATCATATTGGGACAGGGGGTGATTTTCCTAAAAAGGTTCACTGAAATTCAAATACAGGGTGAAAACCAAGTAAACTGCTAATAAATATTGATTATTTAAAACTAGGTGTAAAAATGTATTAAAAGGAATTTATATTTAAATTTTCCTACTTTCTATTAAACAAGTTACTTTGAAACTATTCTATTGAATATCTATGGGATATTTTGGATAAAAAATTGATAAATCTAATGTTACTTCGCGAGACACAATTTGGGAACAAATACAAGCTGCTTGGCAGCAGATACTATTAAATAAATTGAAGAAGCTTGTGATGTCAATGCCTGACAGAATGAAGGCTGTGGTCAAAGGAAAAGGCTATTCTAATCAATTTTAAATTTATTTTGTAACAAGTCTTTTTTTTCTTGTTAAAGCATTTGTTGAGTAAATCAAATAAAATTTCTTTAATAAATTATTTTATTTTCTGTCAATATGCCTCATAAAATATAAAATAGTTATTCTCCTAATACTTTTGGACAGTACTGTATGTCCCTTTAATGGACACAGACTGACCTCGATAGGATTAAAAGCAGGAGAGTGTTGTCAACAGACTGTAAAATTCTTTGACATTTTTAGCATTTGAATTCTTTTTTCTAGTTCTACTCATGAGGTAATGTGATGTACAGATGCATTTAATAAACAAAGAACACGCGGAGGACGTGGATTTTTATTACAGGCGTGATAAAAGTGAAATGCTATGGGGTAAACAGAAATTATACTCGGGGAGGTAAACTTTCTGTTTCGTGTGTATCTCACAGCTTGAATGTATTGATATAATCTCTATAAAATATTTAGTGGGAAAGTCTCTACCTTAAATGATGGTCAGTATATTTTGATGCGGTTTATCTCTGTATGGAGATTTCGAGAAACTAAAACATTCACGGGATGCAAAATGCAAAAGATATCATCATCTTTTTGACACGAATCTTCTTGAGTCTATAAAAATATATTTTCAAAAAACTAGAGACAGATTTAGTGAATACGATTCAAAGCCATGGGTATGTTTCCACAAACAGATTACAGTGATGGGAAAAGCAAGAACGAAAATAAAATGCGCATTTTAATAGATATGATAGATGAACCAAAACATTAAAGGTGGAAACTTTCCTTCCTATTATGGACACACACACTTATATGACAAAACCAACGGAGGCTTATTCACACATTGTAAATTTGTTTTTTTTTCTTCAATGAATTGAAAACCATTGTTAGCATTGATGCACTAAAGAAACAGTGTAAACATATGGCTAATATGTATCATAACGACCTGAATTATGATGACTTTTTATATGAATGTGACCATACCAAGTACTACGTGACTCTTGATGAAAATTGTAAGACTCTCCTTGCACTATACAGAAAAATAACTTACAACAATTTAAAATCTGTATTTTCGAATGTTGATACGCATGTTGATGACTAACTGTACCGGAAAAGTTCTTTTTCAAGACTGAAACTTATAAAAACATCTGCCTAATAGCATAATAGGGCAGCATCGTTTGAATTGGCTTTCACACGTGTGCATGAAAAATGGCATTCTATTCCTGAATATCACTGACTTCAAGCCAATAATAAAGCAATTCTCAGACAAGAAATGCCGCAAATGCTTGTTATGAGAAGTAGTTCGTAGTAATTCCATACAGTGCAATTTAATCTGTGTGGCTTACTGAGTATTTTTGTTTTTCAAGCATTGTGTATTGTTCAAATGTTCATCATGTTGATTAGTTGTTGCTGCACAAGCATGCTTTTAATGTTTTGACACAAATTCTATTGGAGTGCCAATAAAATAAATATATGCTTAATATCGACCATTTGCATTTTATTCTTGTGAGTCGTTGTAGGTGCCCCGGGACAGTTAGGTTGTTAATGTTGTTAAGACAGGCAGTAATATCTCATCAATTTACAGTTAAATTGGCTAGATATCACAGTAAGTTCTGTGGTATTAGTTGCACTAGTGTTTTTTTTTTCGTATCCATGCTTTCCAGCATAATTTGATCTTAAAAGGTTTAAATGCCTCACCATTCGTTAGCTACTGTTTTCTTTTACTGTTTTCGCTCTTTAATAACGTCTCGTATATTTCTTAATCTTTCCCAGTAAGTCTCTTTTAACTTAGTGGATTTACTGCCTTGCTTTGCTAAGATGATTATAGATACACACACGCACAGACACAAATTTGAAATTGACTGAAATATATATATATATATATATATATATATATATATATATATATATAGAGAGAGAGAGAGAGAGAGAGAGAGATAAAATTCCGATAGACAGATATTGAAAGTTGAATTACGTAATATATATATATATATATATATATATATATATTTCTAAGCATATACTGTTAAATATAAGAGAAATAAATGCCTATTATGTTTAATCATGAGCTGTTCTAAACTTCGTATTTTGGTTTTAATTTCAGTTGAAAATAAAGACAAAAATTCTCCAACATTTGAATATTTTTATTAAGTGAGTTCTAAGCTTTCACCTCACGTGAGCCATCTTCACAGCTCTGAAGATGGCTCATGTGAGGTGAAAGCTTAGAAATAACTTACTAAAAAATATCCAAATATTTGAGAATTTTTGTCTTTATTTTCAACTGAAATTTCAGCCAAAATACAACGTTTAGAACGGTTCATGATGAAACATAATAGACATTCATTGTCTCTTATATTTAACAGTATATGTTTAGAAAATTATTTGCTGCCTCGATACAATATATATATATATATATATATATATATATATATATATATATATATATATATATAAAGAGAGAGAATTGTCAGTAGAGATATTTTTATTATGACAATGATTAATAATTATTTTGCAGCTGATTTTGCAGAATAATATTTCTGATGTGCAAGTCCCTTGGTGTCCCAGAGTTCTAACAAATAAATCTAGCGTCATAAGTATATTAGTGCTGGCTTCATGTTCTTTTCACTCTTTGAATATTCATGCTGAAGTGTATAAAAGGTAACAATGACTTTATTCACACATGTTCGCCGTATTAAGATAAGCATTGTATTTTAATGACAGCTTTGTTGGAAGTATTTACAACTGACGGCCGTGAGCACAAAACACATGTAAACAAGTGCTGTGTGTTGAGAAACCGGGCCATTAGCTATTCGTCTGGGCGGAGATTACAGATAGCAAACGGTGTAGCCCTCGTATTCATCCAGTGTAACCAACTTGTCTGATTAGGCGAGCGTTGAACGTGAGAACGGTGTTGTTTTTGTTATCTTACAAGCTGGCGTTCAGAAATACTGCTTGACTTACTTGCAAACATGCGTATCTTTCCGCATTAATAGACGTCGGAGGCGAATAAAGAAGGGTGCAATTGACTCGCACTTTAAAGGTGTTCAATTATCGGCTTAAACAATGAGCTGTTTTGGAAGGCTGCTAGAAAGCTATAATAAAAAAACATGATGCGACAAACTTGATACCATACATAAAAAAAGAATGACTATGGAAGCAAAATTATGTAACAACAGAATGTACAGTGTGGTTTACCCAATACAAGACCAAAGAGCCACTCAAGATAGAGGATTATTGTGTGGTGTTTTACCAGCATGAGAAAGCACAAAAAGTTAAATTCTTGAAGATATGCAGAAAAGATTACGGCTGTTTATGCTTGAAGAGTTCAAAATTTAATTAGCGAATAAATTTAAGAATTCAAATCGGAGGCGTTATCTGTATATAGTGAAAGTAGACTTTAGAAACAAAAGGAAGCCTAAACTTATAAATGAGGCAAGGCAAAAACCTCTACTCTTGTTCAAAAGATCGGAGAACAACGTGAACCTTACGATAGGCGAAACTATCTACTCCTATTGCGAGAGTAGAATAAATAAACCAGCAGTTAGTGAATAAAATTTCAGAGCTCAGTCGGAGACGGTAGAAATATGGAGATGAAGTAGACTGGGTAGTTCGCATTAAGTATAATACATTGATAGTTAAGTGAATTTGGTTCGTCTGTACGCCCTTCTGAAGCAAAACGAATAATATCTTCCTAGGATCTTTCACATTTTCCCTGACCACCTATACGTCATTCCTTGGTGTTTTGTTTCTTTTTCAACCGGATTTTCTTTTATATTTTGGACTGATGGATCCAGTTTGTGTCTTAGCTTCGAAAATAGATTCATATTACTGCAAGATCAGTTCAAATGAACTAATCTGAAGAAAAAATAAAAATCGATTGCACCCTGTCACTTCAATGGGTCTAAAACTGACCGTATGTTGAAAGAGAGTAAACTAAAGTGGCTATTTCTGTTTTTTGCAGAAGGGTGTATTTCATAAATGAAACAGACGGTTGCAACTGTTATGGTCCCAGCTGTGGGCAAATAATGAAAGACCCAAACTGGGGCAAAAAAATCAAATTATAAAAATACTTTAGAAAAATTAGCAACATTTCAATTTCATTGTAAAAAATAAATAATTTACCAGCAATATTTTTTAGGAAATAAAAAACTAACAAAACTCAAAAGAAAAAAAAATTCACCATTAAATGACCGATAGCGTGTTGTTATACCATTAAACATAGAAAACCACACCAAACCTATCCTTCATAAGTCGACGTTAGTAGCAATGATCTACAAGTTACATATCAGTGAATAATAATCGTGAATAATACAGAAAATGTATTTTTCTTTCTTTCCGAGTAAATTCGTCTGCTAAGATTTCTATTTATTCAATTACTGAAGACTACTTAGGCGCGTTTGTGTTTCTTCAACTACTACAAAACCAACATGTAATTTATACTACAATTATATTATTCTTCTATGTGCCCTGTTCTTTCAGGACGTAGGCGATCATGGCTTTCCACATCTCCCAATCCCTGGTGGCTCTTAGCACACCTTCTTCTGTTACACCATGCAACCCTCGTTCCATCATACATTTGGTTAGGTCCTTCAAATATGTTATCCGCTGCTTTTCCCTGTTTATTTTTCTCTTTATCTAGCCTGTTAGTATCAGGTTCTCCAAGCCCTCTTTCCTCATTTTATTTCCTAGGAACTTCAGCTGTCTCTTTCTGATGTTATTTCCTTTTCCTTTCCATCCTTTCCAAAACCTCATCATTGCTCACATTCTCGAACCATGATATTCGCAGCATTCCTTCTGTAGAACAACATTTCAGTTGCTTCAAGTTTTTCCTTCATCTTTGATGATATTGTCCAACATTCACTGCCATACTGAAAAACCGACATCACATAGCAATCCAGTACTCTCTTCAATGTTTCTAGCGAAGTTGTCCTGCACAATTATATTGAGCGAAAATAATTTACAGTTTCTGCAAGAAAGCTTGCTAGCACAATTATGAACGGGTTTCGTATCGTTCTGTCTCCTAAGTTTCACTCAATGGTATAGATTTTCATATACTGTCTAACAGTGCCGCACGCTAGGATTGTTTTCCCCCGATCAATATTTCCACGAAGTCACCTCCTTGAAAAAACAGACAGTTGTGAGTTTCCAACCCGTGTCTCATAACAACATTAACTTTGTAACCAGTCTATGTGATGTATATTTTTCTAATCGAAAGAGTTCAGTACATAAAATGTATCTAAACTTATTTATAAATGTAACTTTGTCTGTGTGTGTGTCTCTGTGTGTGTGTGTCCGTTACTTATAGACTCCGAAACGGCTGAACCGATTTTACACAGTTGTACTATAAGCATCTGCGAGTGTTCTTAGCTAGGTTTTGTGAACCCCCGATAAATATCTAAAATCGATCATCGAAAAAATCGGGTTATAGAAGAAGTGGTCCGATTTTAATCAAATTTGATACACTCATAGACAAAGACATAAGAAACGATATTCAGAAGTTTCAAGATTTGCAGTTCTTACAATAGTACAGAAAATTGGATATCGATACCAGGAAATCAAAATTTGACTTACATCCATTCATTTTTCTTTCAGTCTACGGTTTCGCTTTAACTGAAAACAACTATTGCTTTTTAGTCTTTCGTGCCAACGTCCAAAGAGTCTGAGCTCCAGGACGGTGGATTAGCTTTAAAGCTTTCATTACACCCGAGCAACTCCAGGCTATACTGCTAGTTTCATTATAATTGCTCTGTTTTTCGAACAAGTTTACTTTAGACAACTCAGTGGAACTCATTTGTAGCGACAGTGAATAATTCTATTAATTGGTTTATTAAAAAATTATCGTCTATTTTGTAAACACTATCTTCTCACAGATCAGATTTGAGCAACAGAAATATGGTTCTAGAAAAGAATGCTGAGAATACCGTAGGCTGTACATGGGAGCAACAAGAAATTTTCAAGAAAATGAAAGCAAAAAGATAATTTATACTTGACATCACAAAAAAGATTCCAAGGTTATATTAAGAGAAAATTCGATAGTCACAGGACAGAATGGAGGCAAAAGAGGCAAAGAAAGCATAACCTACCTAGAGAGATTGGATAAAAAATTTAGGAGAGGTAAGGAAAGACTAACTCTATTATTATATATATAATCTGCGGATGACTATTGCTGTCATATATGGTCAGACGCCTCCGCTGTTCATCTCAGTGTTTTCAACAGGCTCCAAAGGAGAATCAGTAATGTGATAGGTACCGACTTGGCGGCTCGACTCAAGCTACTTTCTCACTGACAGGATGTGGCTTCCCACTGTCTGTTCTATAAATATTTTAATGGCTTCTGCTCCGACTAACTTAAGTCACTGGTACTCCCCGGCACAATAGCTTACTCGTGCAACCAGTCTGGCAACTGGGTCCGACCCAATCACAGTTAGATCAACCAAATGCATCCGACAATTCTACACCATCAGCTTCTTTTCTCGCACTTCTTGCCTGTATAACTCTCTTCCATATCCTTGTTTTCCTGACGGCTATAACCCCCAGGAATTTAAATGCAATGTCAATACTCATCTCTTTATCACTCGACTCCAGTTTTCTACATCACCCTGCATATCCTTTGCTTTCTCTACCGTTTCAACTGTCATCATAGCTGTATTCCAGCCCTTCTCTTGCTCTCTTCTCTGAAACCCTCTGTAACTGTTTCGTCTTTCTCTTTACTCTCCTCATGTCTAATCGTTTTCTCTTATGTGGCTCCCTGCGCATCAGTGGCGTTACCGCCCAGCTTGAGGTGAAACGATTAATATATATATGTGTGTGTGTGTGTGTGTGTGTGTGTGTGTGTGTGTGTGTGTATGTGTAAGTACGTATGTTGCTGAATAGGAGGCAGAAAGGATAAAAAATTATGGAAAGCCATCATCACTTACGTCCTGAAAGGACACAGTACATAAGAAGATGAGGTAGAATATGTGCTTCACTATTTTTAACAGAGAAATCTGTGCTTAAGTAGATTGTTTCATATTTTGCTATTAAATTCCTGTTGATATTTACAGAAAGTTCCCACGAGACTTTTTTGCGATGAAAAGGGTGTTCAAAAGGTAATTGCATTATAAAAGTATTGATTGACAATCGATGAACATAGCAAATATCAATTTCTTAGACGTTTCTGGAAAAATCAGCCTTATGTTCATTTTGACGCGATTTCTATGTAAATTAATAATAATTTAGTTCCAATTCAATTTCTGCTAAAATTTAATGAGAATTGCATTTCGAATTTAATTATAACCTCATTTCAAGTTAAGCACAAGTTTATAGCATTTTAGTGCGATGCATATAAATTGTTCCAATACAAATCTAAGAAAAACCAAACCCATGAATCCGTCAACATAAATCCACCATCCGCCCGTGTATTGAATAACAAGGTACATAGGAGGGTCTGTAATGTGATCGATACCGACTTGGCTGACCGCCTGCAGTCTCTCTCTCACCGGCGCGACGTGGCTTCCCTGTGCCTCTTCTATAAATATTTCACGGCTTCTGCTCCGATGAACTTAGATCACAGGTGCCCTATAGGTACGAATTTGCACGAAATACTAGATTAGCAACTAGATCCCACCCTTTTACAGTGAAACCGATAAAATGCAACTGCAACTTCTACTCCAACAGTTTCTTCTCTTGCACTTCCAGACTGTGGAATTCCCTTCCATATGATTGCTTCCCCGACGGCTACAATCTCCAGGAGTTTAAATGTAAGGTCAATAGACACCTCCTAACACACTAACTCGCTCGTATTCTTTCAAACACTCTTCCCATTTACCCTAACCTCGGTATACTTACCCATCTATCACCTTCCTTCTGACATTTCCTATATCTAACCACTCCTTCTCTTTACCTTCCCCAATGTAGCCCCATGCCTAATAGTGGCAGTGGAATCCCTTGCTTAGGGTGAAATGATTAAAAAGAATATATATATATATATATATATATATATATATATATATATATATATATATCACCATAAATTGAACATATAAAAAAATTAATTTACCGATAAATGTAGTTCAATGAAAGAATCTGGTCTCGCGAATCTAAGTATACGTGTGCATTTGTGTTTGTTCTTGATTTTATTGTTTGTTTGTTTTTTGTTTTGTTTTGAATTCTTGTAAACATGAATGCATAAAAGATCGAGAAACAAATTATATCGTTAAGCGTGTGATCCAGTGATTCGCTTATTCGTAATTTGTACAGATTTTAATTATCCAACAGCCAGTCAACCTGCCATATCAAGAAACTGAAATAAATGTATCAGATTTCAAATAGCTTCTCCAACCAAACCGTCCAGTTCAAGATGAACAAATTGATGAAAGAAGAAACCTTTTTTCCCTCGTCCGTTGATTCTATCATTCTACCTCCAGAAACCTGTGCGTAAACCGAACAATCAGCAACCAAACCATGAAGATGACGTATCTCGATGCTGACAAAATATGAAAAGAAAAGAAAGTAAAAAGAATTATATATATATATATATATATATATATATATATATATAATGTCTTTATTACAAATGATGTGTTTCCTAATCTGTTTTATTTTATTAAGTTTCCATAATATAACAGCTCATAAGCCAATACTTAATGAAACGTCTTTGATGTTAGAATATTGTTTCTTAACATGTCTATGTCAACAGAAGAATGTGTACTTAATATAATAAAGTACGATTAATGAGTTCCGAAATTTATCAGTACTTTTGAGTTATCAGTAGGTTCAATTTGCTTTCAACACTTTTTTTTCTTTTATTGAAGATAAGCACTTCTAAATTAATACGTCGACAACTATCATAATTCTTTATGTTTCTTTTTTGACAGCCTGTCTCTTCATTTAAATTAAAACAGTAATAGGATTTAAACAAGACGAATATTAAATAAACGTTACAGAACAAGGCACAATACCAGACAGTTGCTAATTTCAGTTGACTTATGTTGATTGTTTCTTGGAAAGGATTTCAGATGCATTATTTTATTCTTTAGCTGTTGGAATATCTAAACTTATTTATAAATGGAACTTTGTCTGTGTGTGTGTGTGTGTCTGTCTGTGTGAGTGTGTGTGTGCGTCCGTTACCTATAGACCCCGAAACGGCTGAACCGATTTTCTTGAAAATTTACACAGTTGTACTATAAGCGTCTGCGAGTGTTCTTAGCTCGGTTTTGTGTCGAGGTACCCCCGACAAATATCGAAAATTGATATTCGAAAAAATCGGGTTATAGAAGGAGTGGCCCGAATTTAATCAAATTTGATACACTCATAGACAAAGATATAAGAAACGACATTCAGAAGTTTCAAGTTTGCAGTTCTTACAATAGTACAGAAAATCGATAATATTTATATATATATATATATATATATATATATATATATATATAAAAGGCAAGATGTTTGTGTGTGGGTCCGGTTATCTGCCTGTATGTCAGTATTTCTTTCAGACCTTTTATTTTAGTTTTTGCTTCTGGTTTGGCTCTAAGTAGGTATAATTCTAGTTCTTAGACTCAGCCATTATACCATTTACTCAGAGGACTTATTTAGCCTTCAAAATTCAGTTTACGATGAAAAAAAACTTATTTGATATGGATACCAGGAAATCAAAATTTGATTTACATCCATTCATCTTTCTTTCAGTCTACGGTTTCGCTTTAACTGGAAACAACTATAGCTTTTTAGCATTTCGTGCCAACGTCCAAAGAGTCTGAGCTCCAGTAACATGGATTAGTTTGAAAACTTTCATTACACCCGAGCAACGCTGGGCTATACTGCCAGTATGGAATAGGAAGCAATAAATAATTACTTAGACTAAGTAAACTACGAAATCAGTCAGTTAAATGCCAAACGTAATACATACTTGGGCGATTTTGTCTTTTTTCAACACATGATTGATTAGGCAGAATATTTTCCTGCAGTAGGTTTCCGTTTTTTTCTTTGGTAGACTGGTTGCCAACCAAGGCATTAGAATCCAGCTGGTTCTATACTGAACCAGCTGGGAGAAATCACAGATTCATATCTTTCCCAAAAATATTTATGCATAATTAAATGTAACAATCCGGACTAGACAACGAACCACTAATTAAAAATGTTAAAATAATGCAAGAGCAAAAATTTAAATATCTCGGACGTATTTTAAGAGAGACTAGAAAATGCTATACCGAAATCTAAAGGTTTATTTGAAATTTTTTTTTAATCGTGTCACCCTAAGCAAGGCCTTCCACTGTCACTATAGCGCAGGGGGTTACATAGAGCGATTGGGTATAGGAAATGTCAGAAGGAGGGTGATAGACGACTTAGGATGTACATAGAGAGAGAGTTGGAGAGATGGGTGTGAGTTAGTGTGTTACGAGGTGTCTATTGACCCTACATTTAAACTCCTGAAGGTTGTAGCCGTCGGGTAAGCAAGCATGCGGTAGGGAATTCCGCAGGCGGGAAGTGCGAGGAAAGAAGCTGTTGGAGTAGAAATTGCAGTTACATTTCAACGGTTTCACTGTAAAAGGGTGGGACCTTGTTGCTAATCTAGTATCTCGTGCATATCAAAAGATTCTAAGGAAACTATTAAGAGACAAGGAAACATTCGTTAGAAACAAAAAAAATTATTGAAATGTTATCTAATATTGGTCCTTCAATATGGCTGTGAATGCTACAAAATATCCCCACAGAAAAATAAAACAACATATACGTGGGTTTACTGAAAGATATTGAGAATTTCATGGACAGATCGTAGGAATAATGACGAAATACTACGAAACAATAAAAACAAATATAACGGTTTAAATTAGGACCAAAAGGAAATAAATTATAAGCTCTATAATGAGGAAAGGGAGCTTGGAGAATTTCTCACTCACAATATATATTGAAGACAAGAAACTAGCCGGAAAGCAGCGCCTAACAAGCACCTAACTAGCTTTTGTCAATTGCTGTATGAACAGGGTTAAGGAGAAATGGTAAAACGTCACAACTTACTATAAGACCAAGAAAGAACATGAAACTGTGGAGAGCCACGATCGCCGTATATTTTTGCCGTATATTATTCACACTAGGAAAGATCAGAAGTGTGAATAAAATTTAATTTCCTTTAGAATCATTGATATAAAAATAGTTAAATATGATTGGTTTCCCTAGAAAATCTAAAGTTGAAAGAGCCCCAATAATTTAACTAATAGGTGATCTCAAAACCACTAAGCGCAGAATCGGGTATCAAAGATTGTCGGTGGCTGCAACAATATAAACAAGGAAAATTACTCATCTCTGCTAAGGTCATATAGAAACAAAACTGCAGTTCTGGCGGCTCGACTGCAGCCACTTCCCCATCATCCAAAGGTGTCCTCCCTTTGTCTATTCTATAAATACTTTCATGGCTTCTGCTCAGACGAACTTAAGTCACTGATGCCTCCTCAACAGGTGTTTACTCGTGCAACCAGACTAGCATCTGGGTCCCACCCATTCACAGTCAGGTTAGCCAAATGCAGACGACAATTCTACTCCTGCAGCTTCCTCTCAAGCACTTCCCGCCTGTGGAACTCACTCCCGTATTCTTGCTTTCCTGACGGCTACAACCTCCAGAAATTTAAATGCAAAGTTAATACTCATCTACTAACCACTGGCCTCTAGATCTCTCCCCTCCCCTGTATAACCTTCCCTTTCTCTCCATCTATGTATCTGTCATCGCACCTGCTTTCTCAGCTTTATATTGTTCCTTTCTAACTAGCTTGTACTCCTCAATCTTTTCTAATTAATCTTTTTACATTTATGTAACCCCCTGCACATCAGTGGCGTTTCTGCCTTGCTCGGGGTGAAATTATTAAAAAAAAAAATAAATAAATAAATGCCCTCCTGGAAAATAAATGGTATACCTAAAGCCCTTGCTAGAAAGGGATCAGACGTTTAAAGAAAAACTTGAAACTACATACCCTCTAATCAGCTGACTTTATCTAGATGTAAATATACTATATTTTTTGCCTGTAAAATTTAGTCTCGAATTCATATCTGACGTTATTAACATTATACTTTCTGATTCTGAAGAACTATTTCATGATTATCTTCTAAGGATGCTGCCTTGAAAATCAGTATTCAAAATTATGGCTTTGCCTTGACCAGAAAATCGACAACTAAACTCGTTCTCCTACATAAGCAAGACCAAGGATACTTATATCTATTTATATAGAAATATGGACATAAATATTGTAGATTGCCGAAGATGTCATGCCGCACTGAGATCGGAATTATATAAGCCTACAAGCGGCGAAGAGCGACACAAACTATAAGCAGTGAAAAATATTTTGTCAGTATTACTTTTAATATAATACAAAATATATTTACGATGGTTTATTCAATATTTTGTTTGCAAAATAGAGGTTCTTAGGGGCACAACAAGCACGTCTCCACGGAATAAATTAGCGTAGATTTTAATCTGATATTAAATGTGAGCCGAAGTCAGATGTTACGTTTTAAAGGTTTATTCATTGCTTATTTTTTTTATTCGTTTCCCACATAAGATGAATATATATAATCTGATTAAATTATCCTTATATCTATACAGATTTCATTTCTGTTCGTATTTTCTTGAATGCCAACTCAAATCTTTTACTCGTATAAGACTTGTATAGAATTTTGAGAAGGTAATATTCCTTTAAAAAAGCTTCACTGTAATTATTAATTATTTATATTTTATTTGAATATTAATGACAGTCATGGTTTTAGATAAATTATTCAGCTCAGAGCAAGTAAATTGAAATTGATTAAAAAAAGAAGACAAATTTATACTAAGGATTGACTTAAATATAAGCATCCGGACTTGTATTTTGCCTGAAGGCGAACACCGATGGGACAGTGTCTTTAAAATATACAGAACATCCTTTATCACGTACCAGGTAACATATATACGACAGTATACTGAAAAGGTTTTCAGTCACACCCACTTGCCAAAATCTGTCAGAATTATCCATTTTTAGATAATCTTCAGTCGGAGGATATGCAGTAACATTCGGACATCAGCTTCAGATGATATATATATATATATATATATATATATATATATATATATATATATATATATATTAGGTTACATTTAAATACACATGGAATCCTATTAAACTTCATCAGCAATATAATAATAATAATAATAATAATAATAATAATAATAATAGCGTCATTCACATCTTAAAATATGGCGGAAAATAAAAGGAATATTAATTAGGAACACGGACGCAATATGCTGACCTTGTCTTGAAAATAAAACATTCCTATAGCCTTTGTCTATATTTCTGAGATGAGGTAGTATTTACAGTATTTAGATTATTCGGACAATTGTCCTCATCTTTGCTGCCACTTCTACGAGGTTTCGGCCGTTGTACGCCCCGGCCTTCTTCAGGTGCTATATCTACTGGGCCATGTGTCCTTAAGGTCACATGGCTCAGTGGATATAGCCGTTGGTATTTCCTGTAACTTGACCCAATGTGTTTTGAATTCAATACCAGGCTACAGCAATGGAGAACAAGTAACTTACAGGGTTAGAGGGAGATAACTGCTGACTACCAGAAGTAGCAATACTACGCAAGGAATGTTGTTCATGTACCCCAGTGATTGTAATAAAATGTATGATTCGTACAAATGGCAACAAAGATGAGGACAATAACCAGAATAATGTAAATACTGTAGATTCCTATAGCCCTAGTTGCATACATCAAATAATCTACAGATCAAGTTAAAGGTAAAATTAAAATTTAACCTTGATAATAGATAAAATTGTAACTGAAAGCACTTGGACATATAAAATATTTCTTCAATTTTTTTATAATTTACGTCCATATATATATATATATATATATATATATATATATTAGAACACATTAACAATTATGATTCAAAACGGTGCGTTGTCAGCCGTTTTAATGAAACTTATATATATATATAAACAAAAAAGTGTCGATGTATTTCTGCAGTAGGTCAACCTATGCATAAGTATGCCTTCGCTATGTTGTAGTATAATCAGTTATAAATACACGCTCTAAGTTTTTTCGACAAAAAGGCGAATCTAGAATTTGCCTAACGAGGAAAAGAAAAGAATATACTTTATTCTACCTCGCTTCCAATAGAATTGTAACAATCGCATTATTCACGTGGACACCGAGAATATAAGAATTCACTACAAAGACTAAAGATGTTGAAACCCAAACAAACGTCTTTGTTTCATACACAAATATATATATATATATATATATATATATATATATATAGCAAGAGCGTGAGAAAAAGAGAGATTATATTTTTTTAAATTTCTCATGATGCCAGTTAATCGAAGACATCTATTATATTCTTTCCAAAAAGAATTATTCCTAATATCCATAATCTTTTCCACGGCGTCGACATATTTATAAAAGACGCATTGAGTGAAAATCAAATTTCACGGTGAGCGACGCCCCCAAAAGTTAAAAAAAATAATACTTTACTTTCATCTTTCCACAATGTTTTTTAAACTTTTATCGTTCATTCAATTCTTTTTATATTCAACTTTTTTTCCCATTCTTTTGTCATGAATCCATATTTTCTAACATCTTTTATTTTGCGACGTCTGGCTTGTCGGGAAGGCTGGAGAAGTTCGGAGTATCTTTATTATCTGAAATATATGGTGAATTGGCTTGACAGTGCGCATGTCAAGTAAGCGATCTTGGTAGAAAACTGCAGGCAAATTACTCATTTACCCAAGATATTTTTGCTTTTCAGTGGTTTCTTAAATTCATATTCTCTATCGCCTCTTTGATATTATTATCCTAGAAATTATCTAATTTTGCCACAAGAAAACAAGTCCTAAATAAGTAACAGGAAGTGACTTCACACAAATCAATTCAATACATAGTCAACATGCGCAAACCTAGTTAGATTCACTTCGTACTAATGATCTTGAGAAATCCGTGAATATATTTATTTTCGTTCTTCTTAACTATGTCTTGATAATAAAGTGAACGAGCTGCTTCCCTTTTTTCCTTTTAATCCGCGAATTTGTTATGTAATAAAAATTATAACTAAAAACAAAACAATGAGCGAGTGTTAAAGGGAGATAATTGCAGTTTCAGAGTCGGAACATTATCATTGATAACTTTCTCTCCTTCACTTAGCAGAAACCTTGTTACTACATTCTTATTACTTGATACAGTGAAAAAATATCACATTGATAAAATCGATTATAAATTAATTATAACTATTTATACTGGGTCGCATGTATTCTGTTACAAGTAACTCATAATAATATTTTAAATTTTAAAATAATATTTATTTTAGTATATTTAAAAACTGTTTCTACATTGTTGATTGTCTTTCAATCACTGCGCCTCACATGCTATACTATTCCGTCGCACGTAAGTGGCGCGGTGTTTAAGAACCACTGGTCTAGGAGTGGATGTAATCTCTGAATTCAAAAATGTTGTAAAAACAACCACTCTACTGCGAAAAAACATGGCAATTCACAACATATAAAAGATATTAATCTTCAAAGAGCCATCATCGACTACGTCCTGGAATGATATAAAAGTATTGCAAACAGGTAGCAGCTTTCAAATAGTTATTATTGAATTTTAAGTCAAAATTCAGAACATCAGTTAAGGGCCATACGTGATACACGATTTAGGTGATCATGTCTCGAAAGAGACATGACTGAGTGGGCGGAAGATTATCCCGCAGTAGGTTACCATTGTTTTCTGTGGTCAACTGGTTGCAAGCCAAGGCTATAGAACCCAATCTGTTCTATTATTTAACCCATAACTGGAACAGACGGATTAATACCTTTCTCCAGAGGTATTTGAGCGTAAGTGAATGCAGCGAATTCAACTGGAATTCGAACTCGGCTCCCCGATTTGTCGTTCCACTGCACCACAAAGCATATTCAGAAAATAAGTGTTTTAAAAATGACACAATTATAGAATTTGTTTGTATTGCACAAACTGTTGGTCGAAAAATTACATTAAACCAATCATTCAAGTGGGAATTGCTTTCCTGACCTGATATTCATTTCACGTGTGATAGCATTCACTTTATATTGATTGAGGACACGTGGCGAAGTAGTTAAAACGTGAACAGGCATCTGCAACATGGATTACTTAGCTACGATAGATGACGAGCATAACCGAAGAAGCCACCAACCATTTACTTACTACTATTTTTATTTAGACTAATGTATGTCTCTGCTTGAACAAAGAGATAACCAACCTCGTCGCTAAAGCGAGTTCTTACTTGGTCGGTTGAAAAAGAGAATGTGGCACGTGAAAGGCCTGGCACTGAAGATGAAAATAACCGTGTACAGTGCTATGGTTTTTCTCTCACTTGTGTATGTCGGTGAGTCATGAACTACAAACAGATACCACATTAAACTACGAGAAAATTCCACCGTAGATGTCTTAGAAAGACATGGGTACAAAGTTAAGAATATAGTTAAAAACACTTCTGTTCTGGATCTGCCAAGTATTGAAGCAATGCTCATGAAGATCTTACTACGTTTGATTATGTTGTGCGCATGACAGACACCAATCTGCCAAAGCATACATTTTTCTCGGAAATTTGTGAAGAAAACCGACGTTGAGACAGATCTCTCTTACGCTATAAGGATACTTTAAAAGAGAGGCTAAATGCCTGCAAGTTTCCCCTCAACACATAAGAACATTTACCATCCAATAAGAAAGAGTGGCGTAATCACAATGGTGTGAATCAATTTGAAAATGTCAAGTTGGAAAAGTTGGAAAATGAAAGAGCGGTACGGTAACATGGTACTTCCTCCAAGTACAATCCTCAATCTGTGGCAAAATGTGGGCTCAAAATTTTGGCCTCAGAGCTCACATTCGGACATGCTTTTCTAAATGAGTCAATACTTCAGCTATGCCAGATCAATTTGTACTAGGTTGGGTGATCATCGTTTCTCAATAGCAAAATGAAGTACATAACGTGTTCAATGTAAATGAATTCATAGTTGTATTTTCATTTATTAATTTTGATCATGTCTACCTGAATTTTTAGGTGATTGATTTGACTATTTCGAGGCTTATCAACTCTTTGCAGGTTATTTAAAGCCAAATCGAATTTTGGACTTTAATTTTTATTACTTTGTGTGTCAATATTAACAATTTTTGACCCCCGCCTGTAACCTGTCACTCTGTCTATTCGCTTTCCCATTATGTACATTTTTGCTCTCCTGTTATGTAGCCCCCTGCACACGAATAGCAGTACTGCCTTTCCTGGTGTGAAACGACTAAAAGTTTTTTTTTAATATCAATACAAGAGCTACTGGTGATAAGGGTATGGATTCAAAATTACCAAGGGTATTTGCACGTCAGTGAACGAATTCGAACTCTGCTCTCTGACATTTAATTCAGAAACTCTACTACCCAATGGCACATTCATTTCTAGAATCAAGAGCTAACATTATTTATATTATTTACACTGTGTTTAATATCCTCATCGTTTTTTGTGTTTATCACAACGTTTTTGGCTGTTCTTCCCTGTGTCTTCGTTCAAGTGTTTTATAATCCGGGTAACCTTCAGGAAATTAGTGATCACGACCTAGTGATAATAACAAGAATGATGATATTAATCCGACTAAAAATAGTACCAGTAACAATTTAAACCGGTTCATCGTATACTAACACAATTAATTTGTGTGTGTGTGTGTGTGTGTGTGTGTGTGTGTGTGTGTGTGTGTGTGTGTGTGTGTGTTAAATAGAAAATCAAAACGTATTTCAAATTTGTTGGCGGGAAATATTGTAACTTTCTTATTTTTATACTCCGTACAAATTATTTAAATTTGTAGAGCTGCGTTTTAAGATTATTTCTTTTCTTCGTTTTCTACACAGTTTTCCTCTCTCTCCCTCCCTCTCTCTAATATATATATATATATATATATATATATATATATATATATATATATATATATATTATTTTTCTTCGTTTTTCAAAGACTTTTTCCTCTCTATAGATAGATAGTTAGATAGATAACACGTCCTCTGGTTGAATCCATCCAACTCTTCTGAGCGTCGGTCGATTCCACCCATGTCGTGTTGTTGATCTCCGATTAGCTAAGGAGAATTACTCGATGTTACTGGTTAAGGTTGGCCCAGACACGCGAGGGATTGGATAATATATAATAAAAGGCAGATTTAAGACCGCAAGAACACTGTGTAGAGTTATATATGTTTATATATATAGAATAAATACAAATTTACAAGCAAATCAAATTTAGGTGACGAAAAAAATATCAGTTGGATGTTATTTCAGTGGCACGCTAATATTCGTGCTCTGCTAAAACCACGGGACGGTGGTTTGCTCAAATTGCAGCTCGTCGAGTTCGCTCTGACTGTCTCTTGCAAAATCTCTGGTGGCAGGCTATTTCAGTTTGTCTGCTTCAATTCATCGCTGGTCCGGTCTCGTTTCTAGTAGCAGGCTCCAACCAATTACTTTCTACTTTCTTATTCCAAACACGATGCCCGAACTAACTAATGTTGTCCTGCATCCTGTTTTAATTAAACAAGCACAAAAGCCAGTGTAATAAAAGGTAGTTACGGGGGATTTAATTCTCCCTCACGGTATAACTTTTACCAGCTCAAAATGAAAACAATATCAATTGTCCATTTCGACTGAGTTTCTGTGGAAGGGAGTGAACACAACCGCTGGTATCAATAGCCTGTCCGATTCTAACATCCAGCAGCAAAGAACAGGAAATTCTCAAGGCCGAATATAAATTTCTAAATAAAATGTTTGGAATATAGCTTTTTGTTTCCATAAACTTTAGATTGTAGTATTGGTAACCTTAAGTGTGAGGAGTTTAAAATCTATCCGTAAAAAAAAATATTTCTTTTTAAAGATTTTTAAGTGGTCTTAAAATTTTGATCAGGAATGTATCTCGAACAAATTGTCATCGTCCCGTAACGTTATGGACGCTACAACCAGTAATTCGTCTTCCTCCAACAAAGTTATACAATCCAGGGCCCTATAATATTTCCATAATTCCTTAGTGAGGTCTACCGGTAACCTTTTATTGTGAGGAGCTCAATTTATCTTGATTAGCAATTCTCTTAAATGTCCACAGGTCACTGGAGTAGAATTTACGGTTACATCTTATTTGTTTAACTGTAAGAGGGTGGGACCTAGTTGCTAATCTAGTATCTCGTGTAAATTCGTGCTTAGGCGGCACCAGTGATCTAAGCTCATCGGAGCAGAAGCCATGAAAGTACTTGTAGAAGAGGCACAGGGAAGCTACATCACGCCGGTGTGAGAGCGGCTGCAGCCGGTCTGCCAAGTCAGTATCAACCACGTTACAGATCCTCCTTTGTATTTTGTCAAGAAGCCCAAGGAGAGCAGCAGGGGCACCCGACCAGATATGGCAGCAATATTCAATACACGGGCGGATGGTAGATTTGTGTATGTGCAGAATAGTTTCAGGTGGGAAAAATTTCCGGGCCCTGCACAGAGAGCCGACTTTCATAGCAGCAGATTTGGCAATGGATTCAATATAGTCATTCCATTTCTTATCTTTCCTTTTATCTTCCTTTAAATTAGTGGTCCGACAATTTGTTTTCATTCTATTCTTCGCTAGCTCTAGCCATGTTACATTCAATATTGATACGCTATTCTCCGTCATCTTGGCTAGAACTTTTTAGTTTTTCTCCAACTCTCCCAGTCTTCGCTTAATGACTCTAACCTCATCTTCCATTATGATTCCTAATAAAAAATTCAGTGCTTTCTCTACAATGAGAACTATTGCTCTATTTCATCTGGTTTGTAATAATTAAATTCTCTTCAGATAATTTCTCATCTCCTTACATTGGTCCTCCATCATAATTTTATGTCCAAATTTCAAGAGTACAACAAATTAAGATATCCCGTTTTCTTGGGGTAATTCTCGGCTACCTTTGACCTGACTGGGTCCAGTTCTTTTATTTTCCTCTACAGTTTGCTCAACAATATGGCTTTAGATCGATCACGAATTTGACTAGCCACTCTGATCTAGTTATTGCTATTTCGATCGTTTTCTTGAAAATATTATTTTGAATGTGTTTCCAAGCTGCTGTCATCACCATCATCAACATTGTTAGGAGCGTCAACATTCTTTAGGCGGTCATACCTGCAAGGCAACAAGATATCTCAGTTTCTATTCCTTTAATCATCTATGTCCCTTTCGTTCACACAAATTCCTTAGTTTCTCTTCTCATCTTCTAGTTGGATATTTGAATTTCAGACAGGTGCGTGAACCTCTTTCCCCGAAGGTTGGATGTCAGTATCAATGACGCTGCCAGACACGCATCTGGGCAGTATGCTGCCCGAAAACGGAATTGACAGATAAATCTCTCCGCCCTACGTGACCTGCTAGCCACACCTTATTTCCTTAATGAGACTCAGGTTTTCCTGTTCATCTCAATCTTTCCTTGAGAGGTAGGTCCGGAAATACACCTAGTCTCTTCACACTTTCTTCCAGTAGTTGTTTGGAACTGAGAGAAAGATCTTTCACATACACTATCCAAATCAGTTGACGCTTCATCTTCCTCGCATTCACTTGATTCCACTCCCGATTGGGGGAGTTTCAAACAGCAACCTCACTAGAGCTCTTCTTTGCTTCTGCTTGTGGTAACTTTTGCTCAACCTCCAACCTATTCTCTTCTCTCAGTCGTTCCTAGAGTTGAGAATTATTTCGTCTTCCTCCTCCCACTCATTTGACTCATCTTCTACGGAGTTTTTGCACGTCTCTATTTTTCTATTGTTGGGCTTCCACCCCAACTTTCTTACCTTATTTACCTTTAGTAGTCCAACATATCCTCCTCGGTACTGACCTGCTTTTGCTGATACCAAATTTACTTTTCTATCTTTTTCTATCAAGGCGGAGGTGTGGGTAAACTCTATTTCGGCTGCATGAAGATTAAGCCAATCTTGTCCCCAAATCGACTCTTTACACAAACATGAGGTCACATAAAACCTCTGGATTCTACATCTACTGTAAGATTTACCATCCCCTTTATCTTCATCATGGTCTCTGCCGTTTGAGTAATTTCCTCCAAGTTACGCCTTATATCACAAGCGCTCATAATCTTTCTCGTTCAACATCGAGACCTGTGACCCTGTATCTATTACAGTTCTTACTACTGATCCTCTCACTAATATCTCACAATGAAGTCCTTCTCCTTCTACCAACATATTAGACACTCTAGATGTCTTCTTTCATCTCCTAGTACCTTGGCTCTCAGGCCAACCGTCCATGGGCGCCGGGAGTGGTACATCTCCAGCGTCATCCACCCACGGATCCCACTTTTTCCCCTTTCATCTGGATGACCGAAAGCGGACCCTTCTTATTTCACTCGTCCTTATTCGCCGTTTTTGGTTCGAGATGGTGGGGTGCATACCGTATCTACCTGGTATAGGTTCATAAAACCTACACATTCTTCAAGATTCTTCTTCCCGAAACCTTTCACTCTCTATCAAAAATCGTCAAAATCCACCTTTACAACTCGAAATTTGCCCGAGATCTTTGCTCCTCACCTTTTGCCAAACTATCTTTGCTAGAGCTATCGCTGCCAATAAACTTATGGGACCGTCCTTTTATACATCGAGGTGCACATCTTCCACCCTGAGCGCTTCTACGTACAGATCGGCGAACTGGGCTTGCATTAGTTGCCAAATTACCGTGGGTTCTTATCCTTCAACTGAGTTAGTTTAAGGAGTGTCCACCTGGCCCTTATCGCCGTCCATTCGTCTGAAAACTTCCTCGTGATCTTCTTTTCTTTCTCTTTTTAAGGTTTCTTCGGTTCCCCCTGTAGGAGTTGCCTTATAAACACTGAGGCCTTCTTCGTTGCAGCATTCCATGCGACGCATATAGTCTCACGGTCAGAAAGTCCAAAGACAACTTGGGACATGCGGACTGACAACATCAAATCCTTTAATTCCTTTGGGTTTCATACAAACGTAGGTACTTGGAGTCCCCCCAATATTCCTTTCAGATTGGCGATGTGTTGCTTCTCTCCCACTTTATCTTCTACCTTCAACCTATTCGATCTCACTGACCCATGGTCTGCCTTGCTAACTACCGACTATCTAGAAAACTCTGAAAATTCAATAAGAAACAAAAGTTCGCATCGGAGAACGCAACCACGGAATCGGAAATCGATAAGCTTAAAGCGAAGTGCGTGTTACCGGCTACTGCTAACTTGTTGCAGCTTGTTCTTGTCGACTTGCTGCCACTTGTTCTTGTTGACTTGCTGCCGCGTGTTCTCGTCGGCTTCGTCGCTCGTTCTTGTTTATGTGACTTGTTGTCACTTGTTCTTGTTGATTTGTTTCTCGTTCTCGTCGAGTTGACTTGTGGCCACCTTAGGGTCTACTCCTGGTTGACTCGGCACCAAATATAACATGGCTCCCGGGTGAGTCCAGTCAACCCTTCTGAGCTTCGGTCTATTGAGCATACGTTTTTTGGTTGATCTCGGATTAGACAAATCAGGATTGCTTGTTGTCACTTGATGATATTGGTTCAGACACGCGAGGGATTGGTATATAATGAAAACCAGATTTAGGACCGCAATCACACGGTATATATATATATATATATATATATATATATATATATATATATATATATAATAAATGCAAGATTACAAGCAAGTCAAAATTAGGTAACGTGCTACTAAAATACCATTTGGCTAATATTCGTGCACTATCAAATTACAGCTCGCCGACTTGCAGCGTCTCTAGCTAAATCTCGAGTGGCAGGCCATTTCAGCGTGTCTGCTTCAATTCATCGCTTGTTCAGTCTCCTTTCTAGCAGCAGGCCCGAGTCAATTTCTTCCTAGCTTCTCATTCCAAACATGCTGCCCGAACTCACAAATTTTATCCTGCAACCCTGCTTTTATTAAACAAGCACAAAAACCTGTGTAGCAAAGGGTAGTTACGGGATTTCAATTCTTCCTCACTGTATAACTTTTACCAGCTCAAAATGAAAACAATATCAGTTGTCCATTTCGACTGAGTTTCTTGAGAAGGGCGTGAACTTAACCGCTATTATCAATAACTTGTCCGATTCCAACATCCGGCAGCTTAGAACATGAAATTCCCAAGACCGAATTTTGACCTCGTGTCACATATCGTTAAATATATATTTATATTTAGATATTTTGACTAACTAGCTTGGGTAAATTCGCTTACTTCTCCCAACAGAAGCAATTTGTACTCGTTTCACTCTTTATCTGTATGTTCCACTTTTTATCACTTTGGCTATTTTTCCCGAAAAAAATAATTATATTCTCCAAATTTTGAGAAATCTCTTCTCTTCTTGAAAATCTCTTAAAATTAATACGAGCCATCTGAACATAGTATTACAGATAGATATATAGATTATTTCTTTTCTTCGCTTTTCCCCACACATATTCTCTCACTTTTTTCCTCTACACACACACACACACACACACACACACACACACACACACACACACATATATATATATATATATTATTTTATAATTATTATTCTAACAGCATAATGCAACTCAATAGCGATAAACTTCGGTATAAAATACAATCATTAGGAAACAAAATGTGGTTAATTTATTTTGTAATATATTGATAAGGGCATTTCAAAAAATAAAATAAGAAATTTAAAGAATCATAAGAATAAAGAGGTCAGACAATGAGACGAGTTAAGTGGGGTGGGAGGTTATAACATTTTATAGAATGGTGCGTGTACGACTCAAAAGACAGTGGTGTTTCAATGTTTTGCCACGCGAAGCCATACATGTCAAAAATTTTAAACCTTAAAAGGAAAAAGAAGAAGATTAAATATAAAAACGTAAATAAAAAGATAAAAATAGAAGAGAGAAGATGAAAGATTGAAGAGGATGAAAAGAGAAAGAGTTGCATAGAAAACCTCAAACGTTGGAAAAGATAAAATAAACAAACGAAAAAGTCAGGAATATAAGATAATAAGAGCAAAACCAACATAAAAAGTAAGAATAATTATAAAATTAATATCATGATTGTGTTTTGGAAATTTATTATTGTTTTTATTATGTTTTAAACACAATAATAAAATTTTAAAACAACATCATGATATTAATTATAACCAATGTACCCTAATTAATGATCATAACACAAGTTCCTGCAATTATCATAAACTTAAGGTATGTCTTATGCAAAATAAATACCTTACAGATTCTATTGTATATACCTAGCTATCATCGCTACTAATGAAAATCATATTACCAAACATTATATCAGATGTACTAAAAATAATTTTAAAATATATCTTTCAACACAGATAGGTTTTTTAGGACCACCAGATACAACAGATATATTACAATGTTGGTTCATGAAGTCTTACCTGAGAATTATATTACTACAAAGACTAGGAAGAGTACAAAGAGTAATATTCAAATACCACTCATTTAGTAACTTTAAATTTATGGTACACTGCATTTTTATTGAAACATTAAGGAATGATGAAGCCATGGACACATTCCACATTGCAGGTTTTATTTTTATCTGGTCTCTAGTTGAGCAAAATAAAGGCTCCAGAGCTAATAGGGTCCATTAGTAGCCACATTTTTATCAATCAATACATGCACCATCGTCTTCTTTTTCTTCTATGTGTCCTATCCTTTCATAGGCGATCATGGCATTCCACATCTCCCTGTCCCTGGTCACTCTTAATGTTTTCTCCTGTTACACCTCGCAACACCTGTTCTGTCAGTCATTTGATAAGGGCCTTGAAATATGTAATTCGCTGCCTTCCTATGTCTTTTTTGTCCTATCTGGCCTGTCAGCATCAGGTTCACCAAGCCCTCCTTTCTTACTGCATGTCCCAGGAACTTCAGTTGTCTTTTCCTGATGCTCACTATTAGTTTCCTTTTCAATGCCATTCTTTCCAAAACCTCATCATTGCTCTAATGTTTGGTCCATGATATCCGCAGCATCCTTCTGTAAAACCACATTTCAGCTGCTTCAAGTTTTTTCCTCATCTTCGATGATATTGTCCAGCATTCGCTGCTGTATTGAAGAATTGACATTACATAGCAATCTAGCACTCTCTTCTTTGTCAATAGGGAAATTTTCCTGTGTTTTATTACTTTTCTGAGCTTCTGGAACGCGTCATTCGCCATGCCAATTTTTCTTCAGATCTCTGTGTTGCACTTTCCATCTCCTGTTAGAACACTTCCTAGGTATTTAACTTTTTGTATTTTCTTGATTCTAGTATCCCTACCTGTATTTGGCATTTTGGGTTGTTCTTTTTGTTCATGACAATGCATTCAGTTTTCTTGCTGTTTATTTGTAGTCCTTTTTGTCACTCTCCTCAGCTACCTTCTGTAGGATGTCCTGTAGTTTTCTTTCTGTATAGACTGTTTTAATAAACTAGTTAGCATAGTGGTTACCACTGTATAAGATGGAGAAAGGAAGATGGCCAAAGTACAAACCAAACGCCATACGTTTGAAAGGTGCCCTTTTATTCTGTTTTTGTGTCACATTGCTTCTCTGGCTGGACACAATTTACTGTGACATGATTCACGTCAAAAAGAACACTTAGTGCTTGTTAAAGTACATAAATATCGGATATTGAACAGGTTAAGAGGCTCATCTCTTGTTCCCTGTTTAGGATGTGGTTTCCGGCTTTCTCTTTTCCAATCTTCTCACTTTGTTTTGTTTTTTTTTTTCAATTGGAGTAGATAGATCTATCTATCGCCCGGTTCACATCGACCCATGTCTATTGAACATGTTAAGAGGCTCATCCCTTGTTCCCTGTTTAGGATGTGGTTTCCAGCTTTATCTTTTCCAATCTTTTCACTATTACGTAGCCCCCTCCACATCAGTGGCGTTTCTGCCTTGCTCTGGGTGATACCATAAAAAAAAATCTGGATTTTACCAGCATAATTTATCTTTCAATAATAAAACATACAGTAATTTTACTTCTCTTTAAATACTGGTGGGAATTGAAAGATGTAAATAAAACTGTTACAGTTAAATGGAAAATATTAACTAAAGCTAGATCTAAATAATTACAGAAAATATGTTTCCTTTGTTCACAAGAAAAAATCTACATAATAAAATTCCCCAAAACTGACTTATTGAACCAACATCATGAAATCACTAATTTTAGCAGCCGTAAAATCTTCCATACCTTTTAATATATCTGAATTTATTACATTTTCACGATTTGCTTGTTTTATAACTTTGAAAAATTAGCGTATTAAACTAGCAAATTTTTAAATTAGTATTATTCTTTTATTTGTACTTATGAACAAAAATCCCCATAAGAATGACTTTTTTATTATTTTTATCCTTATTCTTATCTTTTATGTTTGTTTTGACCTTATTTTCTTTTCTTTTCTCTTGTTTGTTTTATCTTTTCCAAAGTTTGTATTTATCTTTACAACTCTTTCCCTTTTCTTCCTCTGTTATCTTGCATCTTCTCTCTCCTATTTTTTTCTTTTTCTTTTTCATCTTCATCTTCGTCTTCTTCTTCTTCAAATTTTTTTACATGTCTGGCTTTTTTGGCAAAACTTTGAAGCACTACTGTCTGTTGAGTTGTTCACGCACAATTCTTTACAATGTTAAAACATCCCAGCTAACTTAATTCGTCTTATTGTCTGACCTCTTTATTTTTATGTTTCTTTCATTATTCTTTTTTTAAGTCTCCTTATCTATATATCAGAAAATAAATTAACCACATTTTACTGAGTGATGAGGGTGTTTTAAAACCGAAACTTTGTAGCTATTACATCGCAGGATGTTAATAGTTTTACTATAGTAATAATGATTATCATTATGCTCTACTTTTGTATTGAGCACTTTTTAAAAGTAAGGCCCTAACTGTTGAATATACTTCCATTAGTATCTAGTGCTTATCTATCTATCTATCTATCTATCTATCTATCTATCTATATATATATATATATATATATATATAGAGAGAGAGAGAGAGAGAGAGAGAGAATATTTCTTTTGTTTTCGACACTTTTCCTGTCTCTCTCTGTATATATATCATTATCATTCAATAATGAATTGGAGCACTTTAGCAATTGGGCGTGTTTATACGCGCTAAAAAGCCTGGCTTCTGGACGCTCTTGGCCTATGGGGTAGAATCGCCGACTGAGGCCAATTCGGTCGGGTTTCAATACTGGGTTAGGAAGCGACCGGCGTCTAAGCCATACTGATGAGCTATAATACAGCGAAACAGATCTGTCTGCTGATGACTATAGTATTTACGCTCTCACACCCTGATTGAGAACTCTGGGAGAGTGGTAGACTTTGTAAACAGTTGCTACTCTGGCATTTACGCACCGTTCATTCGATAATGAATTGGAGCACGATAGCTATTGGGCGTGTTTATACACGCTAAAAAGCGTGCGTTCTCTTACTGGACGCACGTGGCCTAGGGGTAGAATCGCCGACTGCTACCATATTCGGTCGGGTTTCAATTCTGGTTTAGGAAGCGATCGGAGTCTAAGCCGTACTGATGATCTGTAATACAGCGAAACAGATCTGTCTGCGGATGATTATAGTATATGTATAGCTTATTTCTTTTCGCATTTCACACTTTTTCTAACCCTCTTTCTCTTTGTGTGTGTGTTCGTGTATGTGTGTGTGTTTGTGTGCGTGCACGCAGAAAAGAAAGATTGATAGATACAGACATTGTAGTGGTGAATATGCACGATATTTTCTGAAAATTTCTTAATGCAATCAAAATGCAGTACTGATTTCATGTCCACACTATTATGTACAGTGTTATATGCGCGACTACGCGGGTCTTCTGCTCGTTCATTTTTTACGAAAACTAAAAACCTATAAAAAATAACTTTATTTTCTTAGCCATAATGCATGACAATGCTATTAATCTGAGTTTTATCATTGGTCTAATATTATTGTTGTAATTATATTTCAAAATAAATTATAACATCCCTTGTTTTTAGAAATATTACCTTATAAGTTTAATTCTAGAGAAAATGTACAAGCGAACAACAGAAAAATAAATATATTTAATATAGAATAAAAAATTGTTTCGCCTAATAGATATGAAAAATATTTATTTTATTAAAAAAAAATTTCGGAATATTTAAAATTTAGCAGTCCTCTCTCTGATGTCGGGGGGCGTATAAAATTTAACCATCGGAGCTGAGATTTAGCCAAGCGATTTTTTTTTTTCGAAGCAGTATTTCCGATACTGTGTGTTTTGTCCAATAAAAATGTAAAATTTCAACAATAGAAATAAATAAAGAAAGAAATAAAGAAAGAAAGAAAGAAAGAAAGAAAGAAAGAAAGAAAGAAAGGATTACGTTTAATATGTTTACTTCTTGTTATCATAAGTAACCCATTCCCAATTCCAGAATAGAAGTCGCAGTACTTTATGGACTTAATCCTCAATTAATTATTTGATTAATAATCTCATATACAAGACAAACATCGTCAATTTTCCATCCATTTTGACCTTTTATCAAGAAATATTCATTAAATTTTGATTTGTCTTATTTTTTTCCTCAAGTCAAAATGTAAATCTGTTTGAACTTTATTCCTTATCTAACGCTATTTTATGCGACTGTGCCATCAAAATTTCTACTTTTGCGCTGAGTTGATAACACAGTTATTAACACTATGAGCGTTTTAAATCATGAATAATGATACTATGAATATGATTTTGTCGGTCAGAGAATAGTGAAAGCGGAAAAGAGTTTTCCAGAGAAGTTTGTGGCGAAACAGTTCCTGGCAACGAGTCAACGCTAAATCAATAAAAGTACTTAAATGTCTGCTCTCTGCTCGAGTGAAGACACGACAATGATTCTACTTAGATCTTGTGTCTTCACTAGTCGTAGTATCAAAACACTTTGATCATTCTAACTTACATCTCATCCACATGCGCTGTCTATCTATGGCAGTCTGTTTGCGTGAATACATACGCACGAACGCATACATATATGTATGTAAATCACGTCCCCACATATAATGCGTGTGTGTGTCTATTTGTGTAAATATGTATACGTGTAAGTTTCTTCCGTTTGTCTGTTTTCCTGAGATACGTCTGTCTCAGTATATTTCTGTTTATATCTATCAATCTACGTCGGAAATGATTTATGTATAAATGTATTTCTACACTATGTCAAGTCACTGTTTACACAATAAAATTGGTGTTTTCGGGATAAACTTATATTGATATGATGAATATATCAAGTGCATTTCAGATAATAGTATCTGTTTTTCCTAGATATTTTTACAATAACTTATTTGCTGGTGGGAGATTTTACGAGTGTTATTCATCATATTATAAATATAAATAAATGGAACATTATAACGTCAGAATAAGGTATAAAAGATACACATTATGGTTAAAAGTCTTTTGAAAATCTGAAGGTTGGGCAGCAAATTCAATTTTTGTCAAGCTTTGATAATGGCCAGAATATTTTTTGGAATATTTTCATGTATAAATAAGATCCTTGTTTTTGATTATATTAATATCAAGAACAATAAATGTCATACGCCTGCTAATATAAAATCGTATACGTTTTATGTTCTTTTTTTATAGTTTTTTACACTCAGTCAGTCAGTCAGTCAGTTAAGTGCCATACGTGAAACACGCTTGGGCGATCATGTCTCGAAAGAGACATGACTGACTGGGCGGAAGATTATTCCGCAGTAGGTTGCCATTGCTTTCTGCAGTAGACTGGTTGCCAGCCAAGGCTATAGAACCCAATCTGTCCTGTTATCTAACCCATAACTGGAAGGAAGAGACGAATTAATACCTTTCCCAAGGGTATTTGCGCGTAAGTGAATGCAATGAATTCAGCTGGAATTCGAACTCGGCTCTCCGATTTCTTGTTCCGAGCCGATATCCACTTTGACCACCACGCACACCACGTACATTCAGTACAAGACTCAAATGCCACTCAAGATATATGGTTGCAGAGGAAGAGGCAAAATTTATGTCAATATATGTAGAATTAGTTAACATTAGATTTGAACAGGTTGAAATTTTAATGATCAGGGGAGCATCCTCTATATATGAATTTTCATTCTCTCTAATCTGTTATGTTACGTTGTAAATGGTCTTGTAACATTTGATCAATTTCACCGATACCTAAAAATAAAATCAATGTTAAAGATAAGTATATCTTAATTCTGTTTTATTATAATCAGCTATAAATAAACGCCGTAAGACTTTTCACCAAGTAGGTAAATCTAGAAATCATCTAGCAAATTAAAGACTATTCCTTATGTTACATTGTTTACAATGGAAATGGTGGATAGTGAGAATATATGAATTTTACTCTAAAGATTAACCAGAACAAACATCTTTGTTTCAGAGTCGGTTCCACAAGGCTGTTCTTCGTAGGAAGAAGTTTCCCACGAAGAAAATTGAAACTTATATCAATTATACTTAGGAATGCGAATATTCGAGTCATGCCGTGTCATAGGAGTGAAGGTTAGGGGTGATGAAACTGAAGAGATGTAGTTCATTTAAATGCATCCAATGACGATATTGATGGATCAGTGAGAAGATGGCGGGTGGTAGAGTGGAAAATAACTCGTCACCCACGTGGGCACGGAAACGCCTTTTGACTCTGTCAAGAGTAGAAAGTGAAAACTGGGCAGATCGTGCTCATATATATCAGCAGTGTTCCATTTTCGCCTGATACGGCTCTTGTAAATTAAGCCGAAAGAGTTAGATTCTTGCTGAAGCGACACAAGGAACAGGACATTTTTTCCATTGCTTTTAGCGATGGATCCTATGTACGTGTTCTACTTAAGTTATGAACGAAGTTTAAGTCCAATGAGTTAACGAGGACTCCCTGAGGTAATATTTGTTCTTCGCAATTGGAGAAATTTCTGAGCCAAGTCAGTGATGGTGTAATGTTACTAATTGGCTTTCGAGACATTGAATGTGACCAGCATAATTTTACACCACTGAGCTGTTAAACCAACGGAAAACGAGAGATCGGCTACCAAGCTCTAGTCATCTAGTTTTAGAGGTGTATTCATATTCTGTTCTATCATCAGTGAAGATATTCATAAATAAACGAAGCATACTCATAGAAATATACTTGAAAGGATTTGATCGCAAATATTGAAACAAAAATATAAAGAATACTTAAAGAGGTGTGCTGTGTTATAGGAAAGTAAATTATAATTGAAAATATGTGGTTTAACTCGCCACACAACAAATCCAGGACTTAACTAGCAAAACAACAACTTTGGGGCAAAATTTGACTTTATTCATCAACATAGTTTCTTTCTAGGGTGATAAACTAATTCCAACGCTTCTCTAACAATTCAATGTTTTTTTTTCATAGAAAGACTTGTCGTGGTCGGAACAACTTGGGTACCAATTTGTAGTAGACTGGCCGTCGGGGTAGTAATTTCAACAGTGAAGAAAAGGTTGTTTGTCCAAACCACCACAATTATAAATAAAATAACTCAAGGCACAATGTAACGAATATAACAACATTGTATTAAGTAACGTTACGGAACTGGATAATTCACAAATGCAAGATGTCGTAAAAAGAGTTCTCTCTTAGATTATTAAAGATATTATCTGAATATTCATGTTAGGAAAGTCCCTGAAAGAGGAAATAATATGTTTGTACTGAAAATTAGCGAATATAATAATACATGTATTGAAACGTTCTTATAGAAGAGAGAGAAACATTTTATATGTCTAATTGCTGAATGCAATTAATAGTTCGTGTGAGTTGGAAGAGACGAACGGCTCTCGGGCTTAAAGCTCCGAAAACATCTCCCAAATGGTTAGACACGTGTGGGAATCAGTTTATATAGTTCTTGATAAACGCGGGAAAAAAGCTTCACGTGCAGTCCTTACGTAGGTGTGTGTGGGTGCATGCGTACGAACGTGTGTGCATGGCGATGTATGTGTAGGTATGTACGTGCATGTAGAAGTGGTCCTAAAGACTTACCTTGGTTTCAAAATACGCCTCAGTTTCTGATATCACCTCTTCTTTAGAGCCAAATCTCTTTCCCTGGAGTATTCTTTTGAGGTCTGCAAACAGGTAGTAGTCACTGGGGGTCAGATCTGGAGAATAGGGTGGATGCAGAAGCAATTCGTAGTGCGATTCATGTAGTTTTGCCATTGTTGCGATCGACTTGTTACACAGTGCGTTGTCTTAGTGAAAGATCACTTGAAGAAGAAAAAAGTTATCCTTCACTCGGACAAGATCTGTTGCTATTTTTTGGCGATTACTTTCTTCACATGCACCAATAATGCTCTATATAGTATTTGCTATTGATGGTTATTCATTTTTCAATGTAATCGATGAACAAATTACATAGCGTATCCCAAAATACGGAGACCAAAAGCTTGCCTGCTGATGTGTGCGTCTTTGGTCGCTTTGGGTGGCTTTTACCTGCTACTGTCCACTCAGCTGACTTCCAACTTGACAATAGTGGATCCATGTTTCATGCATTGTCGCATATTTACGCAAAAACTCCTTGTTGCTTTGAAACAGTGGCAAACAATGCTCTGAATCGTAGATGCGTTGTTTTTTTTTATGGACTGTGAACAAACGCGGTATCCACTTTGAACACAGCTTTCTCATTGACATTCATTCATGCAAAATGGTGAATATACTGCTTTCTTATATGTTTAACTCCTCTGCTATCTTACGCAACTAAAATTTCCGATCGGCCAAAACGAGTTTGTGGATTTTGTTTTGGTGTTTTCTGAGACAACTGCCGATTTTGGACGACCTGAGCGTTCAGCATCATTTGGGTCAGTACGACCGCGTTTAAAGTCAGCCTACTACCTCTTAACCGACGGAGAAGAATCCGAATAACACTTATCAAGCTATTGCTTTGCGTAAACAGTATTTTCCCCATAAGAAAGCAATGAAATATCAACATACGAAATTAAGATTTTTTCACTGTTTTGAAAATTTGCAACAGTCAGTCAGACAGACAGTCAGTTAAATGCCCTACGTGATATACTTGATATTTGCTTCGGCGATCATGTCTCAAAAGAGACATGACTGGGCAGAAGATTATTCCGCAGTAGGTCGCTATTAAATTCTACAGTAGACTGGTTGCCAACCAAGGCTATAGAATTCAATCTGTTCTACTATTTAACCCACAACTGGAGAAAGATACGAATTAATACCTTTCCCAAGATTTTTTGTGCGTCAGTTAATGCAAGGAATTCAACTGGAATTCAAACTAGGCACTATGATTTGTCGTTCCGAGTCGATATCCACTGCACCATAACGCACTTCCACCTGCAACAGTAGCCTTCCTTAAATAAATGTAATCTGTAAACTAATCCGATATATATATATATATATATATATATATATATATATATATATATATATATAAAGCGATCAAAAAAGATAGAAAGAAAAGGGTCGAAAATAAGTAATAAGTAAGGGGACTTATTTCACATTATTTTGAAACACCGGTCGGTCACCAAAATCTTATAAAGTTGAACCTGATTACTAGGTAGATGGGTGACCTCTCTGAAATACCAAGTGAAGTATGATTGAATGTACGTGTTGTGGAATGGATAATAACTAGGTATTTTTAATTGGAAAACCGAGTTCTTGAGTTCGTTATATTCACATATTTCTTATATGCTCAAATTTCATTGAAAAAGTTAAGATTACCGCATGTCTTTCAACAACTATGGGTTAATTAGTAAATCAGTATCAGAAAAACCATTATTAACTGAAAGAAATTTCCAATTTATATTATCTGGCTTAAAATAAGCTGCAAAGAGTTGATAAGCCGTGAAATCTGATCAATTCGATTGAAAGTGAGTTAGAGAGAGAAATGAAACAGAGAGTGAATTCCTGTCAAGCTTCTCCTGGTAACATTCTATAAATAATCGCGACCTAAGCAAAGCGATAATATCACGAAGACACAAGGGGATACTGAGTTTAAGAGAAAATTAGAAAAAGTTAGTGAGGAGAAAGGACAATAAATAATAAATAATCAAGAAATAAAGAAGATGGGGACTGATGCTGCATTTAAATTTTAGATTAAAGACCAGATGTGGCATAATAAATGATATCAATCTTGACAGGAAAGCAAAAATGTATAGGAGAGTTCCATGGGCGAGAAGTGCGAGAGAAGAAAATATTAGCAGATAACTTACAGTCACATTTAGCTATTTCAGTAGTGAGGTGATGACACCTAATTGCCAATCTAGTACTACGATTGAATTTATGAGGATGACGGATCAAAGATGGGAGCTCATTAGAACAACTGACATAAGGATATGTTTAAAAAAGATATTATTAATTAAGGAGGTGGGAATGTGAATGGAGCCGAGAAGTCATACACTTTGGATTTTTCTAGAAATCGAGTTATATAGCAGAAATACAAGACCAGATGCCGCAGTAATATTCAATACACTGAAAAATGATATGTTTATAAATGTACAAGATGGTGATCTTTTAAGAGCAGTGGTGATGTAGCACGAAGCTGAAAGTAGAGGGCATCAAGTAAAAATCGAACTCACTACTCAGTTATAATGATTCAAGGGAGACAACCTTGCTAATCATGACACGAAATGGAGGTGCACAAAATTATGAAAGATGGATGCTTACAAGAAAAAATGTCAAGCACGTTACAGTGAACTAATTTACACAGCAGTTAATTTAGCAATTGATTCAATAAAATCACTCCACTACATATCAACAGAAATCGTGAGATTGGTAAAGCACAAGATGTTACTTTCCTGGAGGCTACCTCACCCATGCTGATCAAAGGAGACTATGGCTCTTTAATATCGCTAAAAGAAAACAGTTTCGTTTTGGAGTTATTCAAATTTACAAAACATTTTTGGTCCCAGTTAACAATGAACTGAAGATCATTTTCGAGAGCGGCCTCTATTTTTACTTAATCTAATTTTTTCTACAATCATATCGCCCCAAGCAAGGCAGTCTATTGCCACTTGTGCACAGGGGTTACATCTGAAGAAAGTTAATAGAAAGAGTGACAGGTTACAGGGCGTGTCAGGAAGTTGTTAAGAGTAGTGCTAGTTTGTTTGTTTCTTTCTTTTTTGCTGGCCCTATATTAGTCTCTCTCCTTTCCTCTCCTTGGCTGGCTGTAACGGGGAAGCAAGTAAACGGAATGGAATTCTATAGGCGGGAAGTGCAAGAAACAAAAAAACTGTGGAGTAGAATTTGTGTTTTCATTTTATTGGTTTCACAGTAAAAGTGTGAGATCTAATTGCTAATCTTGTGGCTCGAGCAAATTCGTGCAAATGGGAAACCAGAGAGCTAAGTTTATCGAAGCAAAAGTCGTGAAAGTATTTGTAGAAGAGACAAATCGGGATCGATCACATTACAGATTCTCCGTTGGATTTTGTCAAGGACCCCTAGGCGGATAGCAGGTGCACCCGACCAAATATGGCAGCAAATATCGGAGTTATTATTAAGGCAAGATTAGATAACGACTTGTAAAATGATGGCATCAAGAAAGTCATTGATAAACAAAGTAGGTCCAAGGATCCAACTCGTAATGTGACAGCATCTAGAAAACTGGCCGTTCAACCTGAATACATTAACATATTTAAAAAACAATAGACCAAATACAAAATTTGGCCGGTAACACTATGGACTTCAACTTGTGAAGCTGACCAGCATGCCAAACCTTATCAAAAGCCTTTGAAATATAACATCTAATATATCAGAGATTGACCTAGAGAATAAAAGCAATATTTTTTGTTTTTCTTTTTCGTCAGGAGACCGAACGATGAGAGATGCTTAACCAAATCTGTTTTGATTTCAAGTAGAATGTTTCAAGGTAATTTGAAAAAAAATTCTTGTTAAATAAAATGCATAATTAATAACAGATATCAATATTTTTTATGGCAGAAAATGCTAGACAATTTCCCTACAGATTAATAGTTAATTTTGAGGCGGCCAAATGAGATGCTACAGAAGAATACTGAGAATCGCATGCATGGAGCGAGTTAGCAATGAAGTCTTTAAAATATAGTAAAAATAACAAGCCTAATAATCAGAATCCGAAAGAGACCGCTGAAATTTATTAGGCACATAATAGGGACACAAGATTTGCAAAACATATTTCTCATGGGGTTTATCAAGGAAAAGAGAGATACAGGAGTTGGTGCGCTTCTGTCGAGTGTGTGCGAATAGATGGTAGAAAGTCGGGTAGAAGTCTTGGCAAAGGAAGAAACGGTTAACAAAGTATCTAATGTTGTAGAGAGCCAAGATCGTCACGGTCTTAAATTGATCACGGCACTTAAAAGAATATTGTCGGCATGCGTCGAATGTTTTCACTCGAAGATAGTTGAAAAAATATCTAGTGAAGCCTTTGTGTTGTTACAAACGTAAAGAATGAATTCACAGTGTCAAAGCATTTTAATTGTCGTTTTATTGATAATTTGTTGTTTTCATTTGATGCAAAGTACCTCGAAGATCTATATTCGTTTTCTTATTTTTGGAATAGCAGGAAAATATTTTATTTTCAGCCAACAGTTTCCCAAACAACTTATCGTGTCATTTGTAAATAATTTTTTTCAGTTTGAATTTAAATGAAGTGAGTAATTATTACTATACACCGATATTTAAAATAAAGGAGAATTTGCTAATTTCTAAAAAAAATAGAAAATATAAATCTAATTGCAGCTCGAAAACTAATCCTTGCCATCTTTAAGAAATACACTAATTTTGTTTAATTTTCTTCTAATATTACTCAGCAGTTACACATGCAATCACGTGTAAGAACGGTCATGCGTACGTGTGCGTGTGTGCGACTTCAAGTATTGAGTTAACCGAGGGTGATATTAATCGGCTCATTCACTTCTAATCAATCTTCCTTTCTACTGATATTTTACTATCACTTCTCACGACGCACGCCGTGCGGATAAAGGTGTTGAACTTGCGTCACTCTACCGACAGCTGTTGATCGAACCTCACACACAGTCATTGGTTTCCATCAGCCACTATTTCAGCACCATTGACAGAACTCTGTCAAAACTTATATCAGCTAACTTGAGCGTAGCTTACTTCCTCAGACTAGTCAATTGGCGCTCAATTATTGGCACTGAATAAGAAAATACGCTTCTGTAGTGCCGAAAATGTGATATGTAAGCGAAAGTGAAGGATGAAAGAAAGCGAAGTAATGAAACAGGGGGCGTTAGTATGTATGTCTGTCGGTCTGTTTGTTCTTCTGGTCGGCTTCAACATTCTGTACATAACATATGTCACTATTTACTTCCTCTTCGTGATTAGGAAGGTATTTACAATTTGCATCAACTCAGCGTCGATCAGTTTGCCTCGAATAGATTTCCTTCCAGGCATCCGTAAATGGATGCACACAAAGGCATTTATAGCCACCATTATTTCTTTTTCTCTCTTTTTTTCTCTCTTTCCCTGTCTGTTATATATTGGGTTCTTTAAAGATAAATAAAATCCTTTGTTAATATTTTTCAGCATTTCGAACAATTTTCATGGTTTCCGGTTCATATATAATATAAATTATCCACTACCTGTTTACTTTTGCTTTCAGAAAGCATTATCAAAAAATGTCTTTTTTGTGTTATGACAGTTTTATCATTTTCAAATATGTCTTTTCGTTTTCAAGTGACAATTCGAGCTATCGTGTTGAGTTTTATTTATTTCTTGTTGTATACCAACCTGTATACAAAAATGAGATGTTCCTATCCTCTTAAATAAGTGAACCTTATTGAAGTAATTTTAGTAAAGTAGAAGTAATTTGAATTTGAATTTGAATTTGAAGTAATTTTAGTAGAGTAAGCAATTTTAGTCGAGTAAAGTATTAAAAAACAGGACAATTTCGCTAAAAACAAAGATGAGAGTACTGGATTGTTATGTGATGTCGGTTCTTCAATATGGCAGTAAATGTTGGACAATATCTTCGAAGATGAAGGACAAACTTGAAGTAGCTGAAATGTGGTTTTACAGAAAGATGCTGCGGATATCTTTGAGAGAGCATGTGAGCAATGACGAGGTTTTAGAAAGGATGGAAACGAAAATGAAATTAACCCTCTAAGGCCATTCGTATCATATTTGATACAGTATGAAAACAAGCCTTGAAAGAAATATTTTCCTGAAAATTTTTTTAAGAGAAATATTTTATAAATTTCAAATGAAAGCAGTACTGACTGCTCAGTCAATGAATACCAAATGTTTCCTTATAGCGAAATGCCAAATGTTTCCTTATAGGGAAATACTGTATCAAATATGATACGAATGGCCCTAGAGGGTTAATACTGAACATCAGGAAGAGACAACTAAAGTTCCTGGGACATGCAATGAGGAAGTGGGGCTTGGAGAACCTGATACTAACAGGTCAGATAGAGGGAAAAAGAGACAGAGGAAAGCATCGGATAATATATTTGAAGGACCTGATCATGTGGATGACGGAACGAGGGTTGTATGGTGCAACAGGAGAAAGTGTGCTAAGAGCCACCAGGGATAGGGAAATGTGGAAAGCCATAATCGCCTACGTCCTGAAAGGACATGACTCATAAAAGAAAAAGAAAGTAGAATCATTCTAATGATTAGCACTTCACTAGCAGTGCATCTACTTCAAGCACCGTGCGAGTATTTTACTTGTTTATATACTGTTATTCCCGCCATTTTGCTGATAACTCACGCAGTAAGCTTTTAGGGTTACAAGATTTATTAATTCCTGTTTTGTTTATAGTAATATTCTCAAAGACACATGGCCCAGTGGATATAAGTGGTTAGTTTCTGAGACTTGGCCCAAAGCGTTGTGACTTCAATATCTGGCTACAGCAATGGTGAATAAATAACTTTGAAACTTGAGTTAAAGGGAGATAACTACAAGGCATCCCCAAGTGGCATCGCACATAGACTATGAATGATATACACCAGTGATCGTAATAAAGGGTTCGGTTCAAAATTCCTAGCATTGGAAGAAGGCCGGATGTACAACGGCCGAATCGTCGTAAACCTAGAAATAAAGATGAAGACAATAGTCAGAACAGTGTAAATACATTATATTTATTATATTTGTTCCGAAAGTCCATAATATTTTATTGCTTAATTTTTATGACTAATTCTGTCATTTTTTTTTTGTATTCGCGAAATAGTATTTTGTGTTATTCATAATAACCTATTCTATTTCTCTTTCTGTTGTGTTGGTTTTGGCTTCGTTGTTAATATGTGATTTAACATAACTATTATCAGATCTAAACTTATTTATAAATGGAACTTTGTCTGTGTGTGTATGTGTGTATCTGTGTGTGTGTGCTTGTGTGTGTGTGTGTGTGTATCCGTTCCCTCCTAAACGGCTGAACCGATTTTCTTGAAAGTTTACACAGTTGTACTATTAGCGTCTATGATTGTTCTTAGCTAGGTTTTGTGTCGAGGTTCCCCCGATAAATATGGAAAATCGATAATCGAAAAAATCGGGTTATAGAAGTAGTGTTCCGATTTTAATCAAATTTGATACTCATAGACAAAGACATAAGAAACGATATCCAGAACTTTCAAGATTACAGTTCTTACAATAGAGCAAAAAATCGATAATATATATATATAAAAGGCAAGATGTTTGTGTGTGTGTGTGTTTATCAGCCTGTATGTCTGTATTTTTTCAGTCCTTTTATTTTAGTTTTTGTTTTTGTTTTGGCTCTAAGTAGGTATAATTGTAGTTCTTAGTCTCAGCCATGATACCATTTAGCCAGAGGACTTATTTAGCCTTCAAAATTCAGTTTACGACGAAAAAACGTACTTGATATCGATAGCAGGAAATCAAAATTTGACTTTTTCTTTCAGTCTACGGTTTCGCTTTAACTGGAAACAACTATTGCTTTTTAGTCTTTCGTGCCAACGTCCAAAGAGTCTGAGCTCCAGGACCATAGATTAGTTTTAAAGCTTTCATTGCACCCGAGCAACGCCGGGCTATAGTGAGTATATATTTATATTATGCTATCGTCAGATTGAGCTCTCTAGATGGAAAATTTTTTAAAACAGTTGCCGCTTCTGAGATTTAGTCATTACACTTCACACATGAATTGAGTTTTCCCGGCTGCAGGCGTGGGTATACAGCGCGTATATATAACACGTTAAAATATCCTTTACTCTCGGTTGTGCGCCAATAGACTAGAAGTAGATTAAAAATTGATGCTAAATCTGTCGACTTTCGGTCCGGTTAGAAGAAATCAGACGTCTAGCCACACTGAAAAACTGTGATACAGCGAAACAGGCTTGTATGTGAATAACTATCCATATATATTGTGCTCTCATTACGATTGAGCATTCTAGAGAAGAAAATTTTAAAAAAAAACACTGTTACCACTTCGGCGATATATGCATAAATCTTCAGCAATGAATTCAGTTCTTTCAGTGACTGGCGTGTGCATTCGCCGCTTATATATAACAAGCTAAAGTTTCCATCCTCTGATTCCATGTGCCTATGGCTCAGGGGTTAGCAACTCTGACTGACACCAAATCGTAGAGTTCCGATTCCGGCCGGAGGCAAGACAAATGGATGTCTAATCACACTGATGAGCTGTAATACAGCGAAACAGGCTTGTATGTGGATGACATGTACATATATATAGAAATATTTTCATATATATATATTCAGTACCGTGCAAAGTTATTAGTACAAGAGCAATTTATCTTTTATGAGGCATATTGACATAAAATAAACAATTTAATTAATGTAATTTTATTTGATTTACTCAACAAATGCTTTAACAAGAAAAAATATTTGTTACAAAAAATTTTAATATTTAGTATAATAGCCTTTTGCTTTGATCAGAGCCTTCATTCTGTCATGAATTGACATCACAAGCTTCTTTAATGTATCTAATGGTATCTCCTGGCAAGCAGCTTGCATTTGTTCCCAAAGTGTGTTTGAAAAATAACATTAGACTTATCAATTTTTTTATCAAAAATATCCCATAGATGTTCAATAGGATTGAGATCAGGCTTTTGTGGGGGTCGATGCAAATTCCGAAGCCTTCCTTTCTCTTCCTTTTTATTTAAATAATTCTTAGAAAGGTTTAGCTTTTCGCCCTGTATTTAAATTTCAGCGAGGTTTTTAGGAAAATCTCTCCTGTCCTAATACTTTTGCACACTACTGGTAGTATACAAAAGTGTTAGGACAGGGGTGATTTTAAACTTTATTTTCATGCCTCATCATAACTTTTGCACAGTATATATATATATATATATATATATATATATATATACCCTTCCATTCATCCTAATGTGACGCCGCCCTTGGGTGGCTAGTTGTCTGATGGCCTCGACACAGTAACTGGCCTTCAAATCGTCTATTATAACGGCGCCCCCCCCCTTGCCCACGCTGTGAATTCTGATCCAATTAAGGTACGCTGAAATCTTGCTAGCTCTATCTTTACCACGTCGAACCAGCCCAAACGCACGCGTACATTTAGTTAACAACAAAAAATACAGCAACAAAAAATAAATAAATAATTTCGACAGTGCCTGAATAAGTTGCGGAAAGAGTCTTTATATATATAAGAAAAAATAGAAAAAAATAATTAGCAAACAGAAACAGAATATAATAGTCGTCGAATTTTACTTCTCACAATGGAACGAAAGTTTTCGTTTATGAATAATCGGAGCTTTCAATTGTCCAAATTTTCAGTAAGTCTTTTCAGGGCTCTTTACCGAAGCCTCAAGGAAACAGCCGAAGTGGGGTGCAAGGTTGGCAGCGGTGGCAGTAAATTCGTCTTGTCACTTTCGCTAGACAACAACTCCTACTCAACTAGTTTAACACATTCTCGGCTCTTTCTCTTTCTGTTGGGGAGTCACCCCTTTCTCACACACTCTATGGACTCTTCCATGGTATACAAATAATCCTTCCTACACAGGACGGGTTGTTGTGGTTAAAGTTGTTGTTTGTCTGAGCAGTTGAATCTCCGCTCGTTGGTCAGCAAGAATATAGATATTACCCGGATTTACTTCTTGTATATATTTGACTCCTACTAACAAGTATTCCTGAATCTACTAACCGTGTACACGTTGTATATCTTTTATTCAATATACTTACATTTTTCCTCTCATATCTGTTTTTTGTTTTTATTATATTCTGTGGTTTTCTAAACAAGTATGCACAATAGTTTCCTGAGGAAAGTGATCACTTGGAAGACTCAGTGAAAATAATATCTGAGATTTGAGGATGAAATCAGCAAAGTACTAAGTAACACGGGTAAAGAACTACCGGTCACATTGCTGGCGATAAGAAGAAACACGGAAGCGGATGAAGTTATTAACACGACAAAGAAAAAAATTGAAGACAGAGACGCAAAGGTGGCAGATAGTTTCTCAATTTGTGACAATGTTCTATTGTATAATCAAAGAGTCGTGATACCAAAGTCACTTCAAGGGAGAATTTTAAAAGATTTTCATGTTTTTTTTAATCGTATCACCCCGAGCAAGGCGATAATGCTACTGATGTGTAGGGGGCTCCATAAGTGTAAAAAGATTAATTAGAAGAGAGTGAAGAGGAAGACGAACCAGTTAGAAAAGAGCAATAGAAGGATGGGAATACAGGTGTGATGACAATTGCAAAGGTGGAGAGAAAGGAAAGGATATACGGGTGGTAAAAGAACTAGAGTCAAGTGGTTAATAGATGAGTATTGGCCTTGCATTTAAATTCCTAGAGGTTGTAGCCGTCAGGAAAGCAAGAATATGGGAGCGAGTTTCACAGGCGGGAAGTGCGAGAAAATAAGCTGAGGGAGTAGAATTGTCGTCTGCATTTGGCTAACCTAACTGTGAATGAGTGGGACTCAGTTGCCAATCTGGTTGCACGAGTAAACACCTGTTGAAGAGGCACCAGTGATTTAAGTTCGTTCGAGCAGAAGCCATGAAAGTATTTATAGAACAGACAAAGGAAGGCCACATTTCGTCGATGGGGAAGTGGCTGTAGTCAAGCCACCAAGTCTGTAACTATCACATTACTGATTCTCCTTTGGAGCCTATCGAGAACACTGAGATGAACGGCAGGGGCGCCTGACCGTATATGGCAGCAGTATTCTATGTACGGACGAATGGTTGATTTGTATATATGCAGGATGGATTCAGGCGGAAAAACATCCTGGCCCGAGACAGTGACTCTAAGTTCTTGGCCGTCAATTTAGCTATGGACTCGATGTAGTGGTTCCATTTGAGATCAGAAGAGAGGGTAAGGCCGAGGAGGCGCAGTGTATTGCTCTCAGGAAGAATCGGTCCATGCTTATGGGAGGCAGGAGAGGTCGCCTGTGATGATTGAACTTGGATATCCCGGTAAAAATCGCATGAAAGCACTAATGAGAAGTTATGTGTACTGACCAAAAATGGATGAGGATATCGCACAGATTGTGGAAAAGTGTAAGGACCGTGCGCGGCAGCAAAATCGCTTCCGATTTTACAAAAACCTTAGCCTATGCGGACAAGCTCTGGTCAAGAATACACGCAGAGTACGCAGGACTTATAAATGGCTACTATTATTTTATATTGGTAGACAACTTTAGTAAATGCCCGGAAGGTTTTAGATATAAACACCCAACACCCGACGATACTATAAGCTGTTTGCATGAACTATTTGCGAGGTTCGGCGACGTTGACGTTTTATTTACAGATAATGGTACACAATCCACATCAGGTGATTTTAAAGATTTTTCTGAAATGTACCTAATAAGACATATAAAAACAGCTCCCTATCACCCACGATCAAATGGGCTTGCCGAAAGTTTTGTAGATACGCTTAAGAGGGCGTTAAAAAAACGATAGACACACCATCAGAAAAGATGATAGAAATTCCTAAAAGTCTACCGTATTACGTCAAACCAGAACACACCATCAGAACTGTCACCGGCCGAGGTGATGTTTGCGGGAAAAATCCGATCGGTTTTCGAAATATTATTACCAGGCAAAAGCAAAAATCGAAATACAATACAATAGTGAAAAGATCGTTCAAGCCCGGCGAAAAAGTATATTTCAAAATTTTTAATAACAACATGGTGTATTGGGATCCAGGAATAATTATAAGCAGAATAGGAAGCCTAATGTATACAATCAAAGGGAAAAATATTCATGCATAGAAGACACGTGAATCAAATCCAAAAAAGAAAGAAGTGAAGGACCAAGCTTCTCACCTTTAGAATGTGAAAATTCTATAGAGGAAATCATCGAAGCTTTTGATATTCAGATAGCAAAAGCTAAAACGGAAATCAGAAGAACCAACAGGCAGCGGAATTTCACAGAGCCTTTAATTATAGATCCAAAACGAAAAAAATATTAACCCTTTGTAATAAGAAGCTAGGGAGTGGGGTGTTGGGGAGTCACCCCTTTTTCACACATTCTATGAACTCTTCCATGGTATACAAATAATCCTTCCTACACAGAACGGGTTGTTGTTGTTAGAGTTAGTGTTTGTAGAAGCAGTTCAACCGCCGCTGGTTGGTCAGCAAGAATATAAACTATTACCCGGACTTACTTCTTGTGTATATTTGACTCCTACTAACAAGTATTCCTGAATCTACTAACCGTGTACAAGTTGTATATCTTTTATTCAATATATTTACATGTTTCCTCTCATATCTGTTTTTTTATTATTATATTGTATGGTTTTCTAAACAAGTATCCACAACAGTTTCCATACATCTTCACTCAGGATTCTATCAGAGACGGATTATTTGACTTTAACTCTTTTAGGTCAGTCGGCGGCAGGCTTCTCTACGTTTCTTTACATCTTCAGCCAAGACTCTATGGGAGGCGACCAATTTTTCCAGTCGTGGCCCCAAGTTGGGAACACTTTTCCCTCAGTTGTTACATCTCGACTGGTTCCAAGTCTAACTGCAACTGCAACTACGCTTGGTTCTTTGTACATATTTTAGCCAAGAGCTCTATGAGAGGCGACCTTTCTTTCAGTCGTGGTTCCCGGCTCGGAACACTTTTCCCTCGGTCGTTACATCTATGGGTCCAGAACCGACTGGACTTTGACTGCAACTGATTTAGCTCTCTGGGGTCTCGATTTTTATGCCTGTCCTAAATTCTCTTGAGAGGTGCCTGATCGACACGAGGTGTCTATGCAAATCAAATCTTTAATAAATGAGATTAATTCTGCCTTCACATTTCGAGGTGGGGGTTATATCACTCCCTTGGTTCAACCAATGAGGTAACAATATTTCTTAATTACATCATTTCTTTTCACCTTTTACTTCTTGATTCAACTGATTACCTCAACAAATCTAACTTTTAGCTTAGAAATTGTAATTCCAGTGAGACTTATAATTCACTTTTATTGTCATAGCAAAAGCTTTAACCTTTTTAACCTCATCAAAATTTCCGACAGTCGTGTTTTGACTACCTGTATTTTTCACTTCCACCGGCCACAAAGCCCAACGCTTCTGATCCATTTTTGCATAAACACTGCAAAAATATAGTTTTCCTTTCTATTCTCTTCGATTTCCAGTTTTTTTTTCAAATTTTACAGGTTTGCAATAAGTATTCTCTTTTTCCTTTTTTTTTAATTAACTCATATTGCGATTGACAATACCATGCAAACCCAACAATAATACGCATAATAATTTCTGTCGCCCCGTATTAAACTTAGGATTACATTTTTTTTTTCTTTTTCACATGCAATATTACAAGGCAATCGTATACAAGGCAATTACGTGTTATATAATTATCTTAAGCATGACATATGCTAACAACTTGGCTGATATCACAACCATTTACTCCTGGTTGGATAGTATATTTCTAAAGCATTCGACAGAATATGGCATGCCGGCCTTCTACGGAAACTGCGAAGCTATGGCATAACTGGACTTTTGTTGGACTTAATCCGGTCATTCTTCTCTAACCACACACTGAAGGTGGTATTAAACGGACATGCTTCCCAGAACTACCCTACAAACACAGGTGTACCCCAAGGTTCTATCCTAGGTCCTACGCCCTTTCTAATCTATAAGATCACAAGTAGGCATGTATGCCGATGATACTACAGTTTACTCTCGCCTCGATCAAAAATCTGGTGTTGGTTACAAGGCGAAACTCACTGCCGAGCTTGAGAAGGACCTCCAATCCGTGGTGGATTGGGGTAAGAAATGGCTCGTAAAATTCAATTCTTCCAAAACGAAGCTGCTGTCAATTAACCACAACAGACAACCGCACCTCCCTCCCATTAGCATGGAACAGGCTTGCCTCTGAGAGAGTAGATCACTACGCTTGCTTGGCCTGACACTCTCAGCGGACCTCAAGTGGAATGACTACGTCGAATCCATTGCTAAATCCGCAGCTATGAAAATTGACTCTCTGTGCAGGGCCCGGAAAGTTTTTCCGCCTGAATCTATCCTGCAATTAAATAAATCCACTATCCGCCCGTGTATTGAGTACTGCTGCCACATCTGGTCGGGTGCCCCTTCTATTCTTCTTGGGGTTCTTGACAAAATACAGCGAAGAATCTGTAATGTGATTGATACCGACTTGGCTGACCGCCTGCAGTGTCTCTCTCACCGGCGTGACGTGGCTTCCCTGTGCCTCTTCTATAAATACTTTCATGGCTTCTGCTCTGACGAACTTAAATCACTGGTGCCTCCTAGATGTGAATTTGCACGAGATACTAGTTTAGCAACTAGGTCCCACCCTTTTCCAGTGAAACCGTTGAAATGTAACTGCAATTTCTACTCCAACAGCTTCTTTCCTCACACTTCCTGCCTGTGAAATTCCCTATAGTATGCTTGTTTTCCAGGGGGCAACAACCTCCAGGAGTTTAAATGTAAGGTCAATAGACACCTCCTAACAAACTAACTCACACCCACTCTCTCCAAGTCTCTCCCTATGTACATCCTAAGTCGTCTATCACCCTCATTCTGACATTTTTTATACCCAATCGCTCTATGTAACCCCCTGCGCTATAGTGGCAGTGGAATGCCTTGCTTGGGATGACACGATTAAAAAAATATGTCCGAACGTCGCCAAGGCCTTGTTGAAGAAAAAATATTTTCCATATTCTAACCTCACTCTCACAAGCAGGATTGAGTCACTGCTACCATGGAAAGTTATTGCTATGAAAACTGCTAGGACGAACTGCATCACCTGGTTCCACCAACTCTGACCTTAACGACTTGTACCAGCCATACTATTTACATATTATTAATCCGACCACACTTTCTCCGTATGCCATCGGCGAGAAATAAGTTCCATTCAAATAGATTCTTCCAGCGAACAATGGCCCTATGGAACAAACTTTTAAGAGGATGTTTCCTCCACCACTACAATCTTGACCTGTTCAAGACCTAGAGCTAACCATTATCATCCCCTCCTATATGTATAATCTACCCATTACAGTGATTCTCTACCTCAAGTAGCCCCCGGGAACATTGTGTACCAAACAGTAAAAAAAAAAGAAAGAAAAAGAAAATGTCCAAGCTCAGAATGGCAACTGATGTCCAAAACGATCTCAAGACCATCATAAAGTTGAATAAAAGTTGTACATGACATACTTATGAGTGAACCCGTCGTCCATGTTAAGAATATTGCTACCACATAATGTCCACTGCCTCTGCAATTTACCTTGAGCTTCTTGATAAGATCCATCGAAAAACCAGCAATATTATTGACCCTGATCTGACGAATTCAGTCACTTATCCACCAATGGAAAGTTGCTTCGCTTTGCTTTTTTTATGGTAATTCTTCGATTGAGTTCTTCGCTTTGGTACGTAAACTTTTTAAAATTGAAACGCAATACTTGACTAGTGTCGAGGACTTGTCAATTTACAGTTGAGTTGGTTAGATAATATAGTAGGTTCTATGCCAAGACTTTCTTTTCTAGCACTTCTGGCTTGTTGAACTCAATTTTGCTTTCATTCTTTCCAGCCAACTTCAATCAGCAAAATACAGGGTGTCCATGAAGTTCGTGTGTACATTAAAATCTTTTATAACTTTATTTGTATTTGCGATAGAAATACTTTGTAAAAAGAACTAGAAAGAAGTAAAGCTATATTTTTTTTAGGATTTTATTGAAATTCTATTCAATGTTTCTAAATATTCTTCATCATTAGAAAGAGAAAGGGTAATTCGATTTTGCTGTTCGCAGAAAACATTTGCCAAATGATTTACAGTAATGCCTAAAATCACATCAGTTATTTTAACTTTCAGATCTTCTAATGAACTAGGTTTGGTTACATAAGCAATTGTTTTGTTTGTTCCCATAAAAATCTAATGGAGTCAAATCTGGCGAATATGGAGGCCAATAGAATGGTCCACGCCGTCCGAACCATTTTTACTTATCTAAATAAATTGTTGCAAATTTTGTGGTAAAGAATTATTCAATAAGTAGACTTAAAACTACGTACATTAAACTTTATAACATTTTTTACAGATTGTTTCTATCACAAATACAAATAAAGTTATAATTTTTTAAAGTTCACACAGACTTTATGGACACCCTGTATAAATGCAATGTCAACCGCTATCTCCGCTTCTCTTGATTCTCTTTTCTCTTTCTGTTCACTATTAATTTTTCTGTTCCTAATTCTTCCACACCAAGTCGCCCCTTGCATTTTTGGGCTGTAATGATTTGTTTGGGGTGATACTGATATCTATATAAATAAAAATGTACTTGTCTGTTTGTTACAATCCGCTAATTTAGAAAAAGACTGCACCAATTGTTTTGAAATTTTACTATAGCATTTTTAATCGAATACGAACGTGTTTTTATATACTTTGTATTAAAAAATAATACAATATTAAAAAACATATATTTTTCAAATCTATTAGAGCCGATGGAAGCTAAACCAAAAAACTTTCATTTTCAATAATAACGCGTTTACAGACAACTTTGTTATTTCATAGAAAACATAGGAAAACTGTACATTTAAGGTAAACGAAGCATTTTTATAATTATTTTCATTTTAGCGTGCGTAAACAACAGAAATCTTTTTCCTTGTTTTAAGAAAACATTTCTATTCATTTTTTTAACGAATTATTATAGATATCCCATTTATTTCGTTGGTTTTGTAAATAAATTTCTTCGTTTTTTTTCATTTAACCAAACTGAGCCATAAAAACGCGTGGCCGGGTACAGCTAATTTAAAATACATTAAAAGTGTCTTCTTACCGGATTTTATTCAACATGTACAGTGAGGTGATTCTGAGAGAATGAGAAGTTTTACAAGGATTTGTTGTTACCGACCAAAATCATAACAACATTAGATATGCAGATGGCACAGTTTTGATAAATGACATACGAAGGAAACTATAAGGAATTTTACAGAAGGAAGTAAAGTAAAAGGAGAAGCAATAAGTCAAAATCAATTGCAAGAAAACTGAACGCATGATGTTAAAAAAGTGAGCAGCCGAACATGTAAATTACAAACTAAAGATACCAAAAGTAGACACAAGTAGAACGATTTAAATATCTTGGAAATGTGTTAATAGAGAACAGAAAGTGTGACACTGAAATCGGAAGGTACAGTAGGATAGCAAAAGATGCAAAATAGTCTTCTTCTTCTTCTTCTATGTGCCCTGTCCCTTCAGGACGTAGACGATCATGTCTTTCCACTTCTCCCTATGCCTGGTGGCTTTTAGTACACCTTCTCCAGTTACACCATGCAATCCTCGTTCCGTCATCCACCTGATTAGGTCCTTCAAATATGTTATCGTCGTTTTCCCCTGTCTCTTTTTCCCTCTATCTGGCCTGTTAGTATCAGGTTCTCCAAGCCTTCCTTCCTCATTGCATGTCCCAGGAACTTCAGCTGTCTCTTCCTCATGCTCAGTATTAATTTCCTTTTTGTTTCCATCATTTCTAGGACATCATCATTGCTCACATTGCTCCATCCATGATATCTGCAGCATCTTTCTGTAGAACCACATTTCATCTACTTCAAGTTTTTCTTTCATCTTCGAAGATATTGTCCAACATTTACTGCCATATTGAAGAACCTACATCAAATAAGCCATCCAGTACTCTCCACTTTGTTTTAATTTCCTTTTTGTTTCCATCATTTTTAGTACATCATCATTGCTCACATGCTCGATACATGATAACCTCAGCATCCTTCTGTAGAACCACATTTAGAAATAGAAAAATGTCAGATAAAAAGAAAAGAATACTGAACCTTTGTATAATATCAGTTAGCTTGTATATCAGTAAATATTAGAAAATCTCAAAGATGAAGACACGCGAGGCTACAGAAATATGGTTTTGCAGAAGGATACTGAGAATATGTTATCAACGACGAAGATTTAGCAAAAAGAATACGAAAGGGACATTTAAAAATAATATCAAGAAGAGACTACTGGAATGTCTAGGGCGAATAATGAGAAAATAACTTGGAAAACTTGATCCTCACTAAATAGATTCAAGGTAAGAGGAACAGAGGAAAACAATACCTAATTTACGTAACGGGTCAGAATAAATGGTACTGTGTTAAAAAAGTATGTACTCTGTTAAGAGAGATAATAAAACAACAAAAACATATTAAGGTCTATAAAGAATAGGTAATAATAAAAATTCATGATCAGTAACGTCTTTAAGGAAATACGGCAGGTGGAAGAAGAATTTAGCCACGTGTCGTTGAATGTCAGGTATAAGTAAGTCTTTGACCTTTCAAGACATTTTTTAATTTTGTGAATATTCAAACGTCAGAGTGATGGATGTTTAGGGAATAAAATATATGGGCCGTTTTAATGTTGTTGTTTTTTTTGGTTTTTGTTTATTTATTTATTGATTTGTATTTTTGCCCGGAACTCGTGGATTCTTAGGGTTTTATGCGCAGGCGCATTGTCATTGCAGAAAATCTAATTTTCTTTCTAACCGATACTTGTAACCCTTTCAACAAATCCAAATAAACATCTCTTTATGCACATAAGCCTGAATTTGAACCGCTAGGGAGACATGCATATTTTACAATGAAATTATTTATTTTCCTATGCAAGCTTTTTTTTTTCTTTTTTTTTTCCGGGCTGTATTGAAAACATCACGTTTCATTACTAGTAATGACCTCGTCAAATCCCTCTGCATTATTCAAAAGTTCTGATAAACCTGAAAGTGACATTCTTTCTGCACATCCGTCAAGTTTCAATGCAGCAACTTTCTCCAAAGTTGATGCACGGTTTCCTAATTCATATGCAGAATTCGTCCTCTCGGTCTTACACATAATCTTCGATCTGAGTGTACCACGATTCACAATGTCCATATCTGTATCTGCTCTTTGTGTTTTCCGTTGACCACCATCGTGGTTGAGTCAATTCTTCCTTCTCACATACGAAAAACATTCGATATCTTCATAACACGTTTACCACAGCCCATCTTAATGAGGCTAACATTTTATTAATGATATTATCAATATTCACAGAAAACTTGATGTTAATACTCTGCTAGAAAATCCTTACATTCGTTTTTCGCTATGTAAGATGAACACATAACTTCGTTTATTACTTACCAATGAATGAATTATGTGATGTGCGTCTCAAGGAAGCAGAAGATGAAACAAATCTGGATGGGCTCTTCTACAAAATGATTAATCATTTTAACACAGTGACACGCTCCGCCGTTCAGGAAATTCCATTTTTGCATATATATATATATATATATATATATATATATATATATATATATATAAAATGAATCACGCAACATGTTCTTGCCAACATATAGATAAACTATAGAAAAATAATATATAAATTATATTTAAAAGTAATGTTTTCAATTATTTAAATTTAATAAATAAATTTGCTATGCTTGTCACACAAACTGAATATATTTCCAATCTATGTATAAAATTCTGTGATTTTGTTAGTCCGTTCGTAAAACCCTCTAAAATAGCCATAGATTGACCAGTAGAAACAATATTTTAGGGATAATTTTATCCAAATAAGATGGTGCAAACTACAATTGGATTTAGGGTGCGTTGGTTCGTAAAATAAAATTTTATCGAAAAATTAAAATATTTATTTTGCATACAAAATATGTAAACTATTTTAAAAGAAATATAGTAATTAAAATAACTACTTATTTTTTTTAATGCAATATTGTTTTTTGCATATCTTTTATTTAAGATTTAATATTACTCAACTGATTTTCGAAATTGAACGAAACGCACAATTTGCAAGTCTCAAAAAAATATTTTAGTGATAATTTCAATTAAACTAAATAATGTTAGAACTTAAATACAAGTTGCCGAAATGTTCTAGTATATTTACGAACAATTAGATCATTTGTGATTCAACATTCACGACAATATGTCTACTTGGACGTTGAGCTGCCTTCCTTCATAGTGGGTTGCTTATATATTCTTTTCTGTGAGTAGTGGAGAGTCCGTTCTAGTAAAAGGTAGTTGTATACTGTTGCAGGTTAACGGATAGATAGATTGTAGATAGCCCACTATAAGTCATAAAATGATTACAAATCAAGAAAGGCTATTTGAGCAGAAAAATAACATTTTATATATACATATATCAATGTTTTTACAATTGAAGTAATACATAAAGTATATGTCCAACGGACGTTAAAATGTTCATATCAATAAAATGCTGAAAGAGAATTAATGCTTAGTAATTTGGGAGCGTGTAGGTAAGGAATATCTTTGATGTATTCGCTCCTTAGGTCAGTAAGTAGTTTTTGAGGCAGGGAAGACGGAAAGAGTTAAGGGAGGCGAGCGTAGTAAGCCACTTGACTTCGGTCAAGGGAGATACTAATTACTCTCTTCTCCTCGAGTGAGTCGGTCTGCACCTCGATGCTTTCTGTATCCGCTTTTATATCTTTTTGGATCATAATAGCTCATTTGGGATTTCACACTTGTATTTGGTTCTGGGCTTCCCATTGGCTGATAAATAAAATTCGCGTAGGTTCACGAACTGGAAATTTAATATATAATTACTTTTTAGTTTTCAACTGGAACATCTGCGCGGAGACGGCGGCGTAGCGACAACTTTTGGTCATTTGCTTTTTGGTCGTGAAAGCGCAAACATCCGGTCCATCGTTTTTGCTCGGTATCACTACAGCTTCACTTTTATGAATATCTGAACAAGAATTCTGTCTAGATTTTGAATATTTGAAGTACATTTTACAGTATTACCTGACCTAATTTCAATACAACAATTAGTAATAATAATGAAGTAAGAGTTTAAATATTATGATAAATAACAAAATGTAGCACAGAGACTTGAAGTAAGTTAATAATGTTGATAAATTAACGTAGATCGACTTCTTCGATGCTTTGTTGCCATAAAGTTTCTATTTATAAAGAAAAACAGAAATTCTAGCTCGCACAATAAAGAAAAGTGCAATAAAATGGCGTGTGTCTGTACAAGGCGATCCCCTCTTTATTATGTATGAAAGGTGCGAATCGATTTGTTTTCAGTTTATCTGAGAATAAATATGAGAGTTCTGCTACGAAAAAACATCTGCCGGCCATAAATTGTATGTAACGTCTGCTTCATTGATAGTAATAAACAAATTTGTGAGATTATGATGCATATGTTTAATAAGTCTTCCCAATTTTTCTCTTTCGATTCTGACACAAATATTTCACATCGTATGCGAATAAGGACTATCTATTAAAAGATAAGTGCTTTGCTAGATCAATATATCTTTATTATTGAATCGAAAGCAAAACATGTAAGCTTCGGATGTTCTGTGAAAAATAATTTTGCATAAATACTTTATCATATTGAAACGAAACCTGACTGAGTCACCATTTTTTGAAGGTGTTTCTACTCAGTAGAATTTGTCTGGATGTAATATATCATCTCCATAATTTGTTTTGTTTAAAAGTATCAACGAGATTCTCAGAAAACTAGTTCTGGTCTTAAAGAGATTTCTTGTTGTCATGATATTTATGATGCATTCTTTATATTACTTCGATTTATTAAGAGTAAAATGTAAATAGACAAAATCTGCATAGAGACAAAAAATTAAATTCTAATTTTAAAATAATTATTATTAAAATGAAGGGAGATAAATTGAAATGGATGTAATTCGAAATTATGAATAGTAAATTAGCGGGGAAAAGAAAGAAAGAATGAAAGAAAGAAAGTAGAGAATTAGAGAGTGAGAAAGAAAGAGATACACATCTAGAGGAATCTGTGTAAATCAGGATCTAAGAATTTAAGTAAGTAATTTTTTCTCTGGTAGGATGTGGTCATTAATTGAATTTTTTTAGTGAAGTAGATTAGGGTTATTTATATAATTTATATGACATTACAGCTGGAGGGTGGGTTTAACCAAATAATGTAATGTTCAAATCAAAAATCTTCATAAGATTCCATAGTAAAAGATGAAATCTCAGGCCTTTTTTTTTATTTAAATAACACCGGAATTTAAAGAGATGACGGATTAATCATCCTCCGTAAAACAAAGCCACAGCAAACCGGTAGGGTTAGAACGGATTTAAGTTTTTCAAAGCCTAATATCATGACATAATTACTAAGATATAACTTTTGATTTGAACAATTGTCTGTACAAACCGTACGCTAAAAATTCGCACAATAATAAATAAAGAATCAAATCACCTCTATAGTGCAATAAATAATTGTATTAATCAATCCAATTTCGGTTATGTACCAACACTAGAGACAAGGAAGTTTTTGACAACTCCAATACATTAATACATTAGAAAATCGTAATCTCAACACTAGTTTAGAATATTAACGCTGTTATTTATTATTTTAAATGTAGCTGTTGACTCGACTACACAGGTAAAAGGACGCAGCGTCTGGATGTTAGGATTAAGCAGCATCAATAAAATATTTTCGTCTTATGATACCATTCAAAATACAAACGGGTCTTCCATTGATGACTCGTATGAAGTTTATAATATGCACTTGATGATTCCGTATCGTGCATCGACGTGAGATAATTTTTAATGTTTATTAATATATATAATTACTAGTTGTGTTTAGTTTGTGATCACTGTTTTATTAACACCTGAATAATATTTTTATACATGTGTGTATTCTCAAATGTATATTTATTAATTCACGTTAATATATATATATATATATATATATATATATATATATATATATATATATTCCGAATCTATATCTACTTATATTAACCAAAACAGAAAATCAGTTCACTCTAAAATCAACAGCACAACTCGGATTATTTATCAAATGATCCGCAATTGAAGACCCGTATGTATTTTGGACGGTATCACCAGACGAAAAACTTTTATTGAGCATTTTAGCAGTCATGTTACTCCTAACATCCAGACGCTGCGTCCTTCTACTTATGTTGTCAAGACCTAAACTTCATTTAAAATAATAAATAACAGATTTAATATGGTGGGGAGGGATAGAACGCCTTTACGCAAAGAAGAAAGAACAGACTTAGTTTGAATAATAACACGAACGTGACTGCATAATAACACTCACGTGTACTAGATGGAGATTCTGTTCAAACAAGAAAAAACTCTCGTCTCTTGATAATGACCTCAGTGTTCACTAATAACACACACACACACACACACACACACACACACACACACACATATATATATATATATGTGTGTGTGTGTGTGTGTGTGTGTGTGTGTCCCTAAAACATTAAGGGCGTCTGTTCTAATATCACAATGAGGCATGAAAATTAAAGTCACTATTCTTTATTGATTCATATGTACACCTATCACTCTATCTCTATATATTTTTATCTCTGACTCTCTTTCTCTCTCTCTCTCCCTCTCTCTCTCCCTCTCTCCCCCCCTCTCTCTCTCTCTCTCTCTCTCTATATATATATATATATATATATATATATATAACGAGAGACAGACGGGGGAGAGAAAGAAGGATAACAAATTTTTATTTATCGTATTTTGAAAACCAACCAATGTTTTATGTTGAAGTTTTGTCTTTGGTTTTGATCAGGTATTTTTTATATAAAAGTTCTTCAGTATTCTAGGCGCTTGAGGCGTTTATAGGCTGTTTTCAAAGATCGTTTACTTGCTAATAGTGGTGTGTCTGCAGGTATTCATACTTGATAAATGATACAACCTCCGAAAAACTAACTAATCATCACAAAACATGTAAAGATGAAAAATTAATAATAAAACATTTAATAATGAATTATTCTACTTATAGCACTCACAATACGTAACCTTTAATATTTATACGAAGAGGCAAAATATATATTTCACATTAAATACAAAGGAAAAGGATCATAAAATATTTCAAAATAAAAGTCTGGACCTTCCTGAAAAACCCAGACGAGTGAAATATATTATTAAATTACCAAAACTACAATTGAAAGAATTCATAAAAACACATCATAAAATTTGTTACAACTACTTCTAAAACAGTAAAAAAGAAACTTTTTAAGGAAGAACAATCTGTAATAATTCTATAACCGTAATAATTGCCAGAAGTACTACATAGGAGCAACCTTAAGAAATTTAAATAAAAGATTACAATAATTTTGACATTTAAAAAAGTGAATAATTAAAAAAGAAGTAATTTAGTAAGATGAAAATGTATAGAAAGTGCTTTAATAGATAGTAAATTTACGTCCATGTTCTTAGAGTTTTTAGCTTTATAGGCATATCTTCTGTCATCTCAGCGTGGGATATTTAATGATAAAAGTGGTGGAGTCATGAACAAAACCAAGAAGAAACTGAATGAAATCGGTAAGGCTATATACACAAAACGTATATTTAAATAAATAATTTAGTTAAATTATAAATTCTCAGTGTCCTCAAAACTTCATGAACATAAATAATCACATCATAGTAAGGATCAGTTTAGTCTGCTGAAGTCCTATAGGACTTTAGAAAGATGTTAAGAAAAAGATTAAATGTGTAATAACTTTTTATTTTAAAGCTTCATAATACATTTTATCAAGAAAAAATAAGAAAATAAAAGGAAACTATATAATCCCGAAATATTAAGCTCAATAAACCTATTTTGATAAAGTTATAAGAATTAACTATATGACATAAAATTGTCTCTGAAGATTTAAAATGACAAGTTATCTCATATTTAAATATTGTCATAACATCGTTCTGATCTTTATGCTCGCTAATACATACATATATATATATATATATATATATATAGTACTCAGGGTATGTAATATTTGTTGGCGGTAGTAAATTATATCAAAGATAGAGCTTATGCAGGCATAAATATAAAAGTGGACAACACTAAGGACTACAATGTTTTATACTAGAACTCAATTTTTTTCAGTTATGAAGATTCTGTTCAACCAAGAAAAAGCTGTCGCCGCTTGATAATGACTTCAGTGTCCAATGATAACATATATATATATATATATATATATATATATATATATATATATATAAGCACTCGTACACACCCACACACACACAATAAATTACTTATATTTATATGTGTGTGTTTGCATTCTTAAATAGAAAAAGTATTAAATAAGATATAATTTAGATCGACTTATAATTTACAGACCAGTCAAGTCAAATCTTTATTGACGATACATTTATTTATGTGTGTGTGTGTACATTTACAGACTGGCTAAAATTGAACGTATATGCGGAAAAACTGTCTTAAAACTAATAAAAACAGTGTTTTATAGTCAAAATATTTATTATTGAAAGACAAGTACAAAATATTTCTTATTATTAAATAATATTTTCCTCCTTTTAAAGGGTTCTAAATTATTGTTAAACATTTGATTTTTCTTCTCAACGAAGTAACGTAAGTTAGTTTAGGAAATGTTAGCGCCTTTTTCATGTTGAAAAACACATTAACTTGAAAATTCTTACAAAAACCAAATATTTGGCATATTTTAATGAAACTTGCAGAGCTTATTTGCAAATGGATTAAATTATTAATGAAGTGTGTCATTTTAAGAAATTTTTGGTAAAATCGTTTTTGCATTTCCACGCTCCACTTTTGTAAATTTTATAAAATTAATTTTTGTACCGCTTAATGTTTAGATTAATTTAAGACAGAACTCTTTGGAGATTTTAAATTATCAATTTATTTTTCTAAAATATGTCCTCCAATTATCAAAAAATCTTGTCTGAATCATAAATTGAATAATGCATTAAAACTATGACATTATTTAATTCGAAAAATGCTTAAATGATTTTATAAATAAGATGTATTATTGACCCGATTGACGTAAGAAAAAATATTTTTTCTTGAATTGTTTTTAAAGGGAATTTTTCATTTAGTTTAATTTTCCATTAGAATAATTTATCAATTGTTAAATCTTTTAAAATTTTCTATTTGTACCGGTTAGGTTATATTGTTATTAGCATGGTGCCAAATCGTTATGAGAGTTTACAATTGAAAACGCAATATTACATATATCAGTTTTTTTTCCGGTAACAAATACATTAATTAGGAAATTCTTGCAAAAATAAAATAATAGTCGCATTTTAGTGAAACTTTCAGGACTTATTCACAAATAAATTACATTTTTTTTCAAATCATTATTGTAAAAAGTCTTCGTAAAAATATTTTTCATATCTGTAACCTCTCTCCACGTAAATTCATGAAATTTCAAGAAATCCAATTCTGTAGGCAAAATTGATATTATTAGTTAAAAGCTGGACTCAATGGGGAATGTAAATCATCTATTATTTTTTCAATAGAAAGATAAAAATGCAATAAGACTATGACATAATTAAATTAGATAATATTTTAATTGCTTTAATAGATAATATAAATTAAGGACAATATAGTCTGAATAAAACATTTGATTACTAACGAAATTTTAAAATAAGTGATTTCATTTTTTTTATATTATAATTAGTTATAAAATTGTATAAATTTTCAAAGATATTTTAAAATTATTTCAAAGACTTGTAGATGTTAGTTTTGCAAATTATTAAGTGAAGACTATATTTCCTAATCGATAATTGAAATGTTTAATACAACTCATTTAGCCATCGTAATTTTTAAAATATTTAATTTTTTTGTGTATTTGTAGATTTTTTTTTTTGTTTTGATTTTTTTGTATGGAAATTTTTATATGTACATTAAAAGGTTATATATTTCACGGTTACGTCCCCTTATATGAAAAATTGTACAATTATGTCACTTGTGATCACCAAAGACTTACTTATATCACATCTGTGGAACTGTCATCACATTTCGAATATGGTCAGAATGTTTAACTCTGTTTTTAAGAAATATATTTATTCCAAATTTCATACTATAAAGAAATATAATTAAGAAAAGTTTAGAAAGTTGAACTTTGTGTTTAGGAAATAGTTTTATTCTAAGTTTCATGTGTAAATCAGATTAATTTAAAATTAAATTTGCCAATTTACCAAAAATATGTCACTGATTTATATTTCATTTTTGCAAGATTTTTCAAAACCGAAAATTAATTTTGTTTACAAATGTGTCGATCGCTCAAAAATAGCTGAAAATTTGAAACAAAAAATACCAAAATTTTAGATGCAATCAATATAATTTCTGTTTGAAATACAACAGAGTATTTTGCTTACTGGAAATAGTAAATTTTATCATTTAGCTTTCAATTAAAGGTAAATGAAAAGCTTCGAGAAAGCTTTTTTACTTTTAAAAATTCCTTTTAAAAGTTAGTTATCGAAAATGAGTGGAGGTACTTAATACATAATAATATAAAAAATATGCAGCAGTAAAGCTTGATGAGAATTTGATGCAATGATCAATATTTAAAAGAACTTGAAAAACTTGAAAATATATGTAATAATGTTGTTTTATAATTATTCAAAATCTAATTTCTTTAGATCAAGAATTAATATAAATATTTAAAATACGGATTTTAAAAATCAGACACCCAGCTGTTTAAGGTGAATTATGTTTTATATCGCTATTGTATATTTCATTATTTCAAACAATCGTTCTCATTTTGAGATAAAGATTTTATTATAAAAACAACGATAGGAATCCGTTATCAGAACCAAATATCAAAAAACATTTAATATAAAATTGTCCCAAGACAGATTAATGCCGTAAAATAAGATGTTGAGAAAATGACTTGTTTAAAGAATTAACAAAAGCAAAGACAGCTATGTTGTTGCTGGTTTCCTCTCCGGTTTACCACACCCAACACATTTGTTTTTTACGTGCGACATTGTATTTATTCCATGTATTGCTCAGATGAGGATACCGTATGTAAACAGAAAAAGAAAAACATTAAAAAATGTTCGGTTAATAAAAAAAAAAAGGCCTATTTATTCGCTCATAATCAGTGTAAACATATCGTCAACAAGGCGAAGTCTCACAGAATGAGAGACCGTATAGCTTCTGATAAATGTGTTTCTCTAGATTAGTCTCGGTTTTATGAGTGTTGACAAGTATAAATCCTCAATCCATCCTCTCTTCAACTAGTTTGATGCATTGTCATCTAATGCTGATAAAGCAGATTGATTTGTTCTGAAAGTCTCTTTCAACTCCTTTCTCGACTCCTCATTGGGGTCTTTGCCTGATTATATTAGAAAATAATTTCTGTTGAGTCAGTCAGTTAGTTAAGTGCCATACGTGAAACACGATTGGGCGATCATGCCTTTTTCGAGACATGACTGACTGGGCAGAAGATTATCCCGTAGTAGGTTGACATTGCTTTCTGCGGTAGACTGGTTGCCGACCAAGGCTATAGAACCCAATCTGTCCTGCTATTTAACCCATAACTGGAGGGAAGAGACGGATTAATACCTTTCCCAAGGGTATTTGTGCGTAAGTGAATGCAATGGCTTCAACTGGAATTCGAACTCGGCTCCCCGGTTTCTCGTTCCGAGCCGATATCCACTGTACCACAACGCACATTATTCCTATAACATGTTTTCTGCTGACATCTTCAAACTAAATTCCAACAAAGTGTGCAGCTTCTTACTTTTCAACTTATTGGAAATTCTCTTCTTCACTTCCCGTCTTTAATCAATCTTGGATACCTAACGTCTTATTTTGCCTCTTTCTGTCAATGTTCAAGAGGTTCTAATCAAATCTGAATTGGTTACACATTTTATTTTTACACGAACTCCTTTCGTATAAAACATCTGGCTTTCGTTTCTCCAGATCAACCGCCCATATTACTGAATTTGCTTATCAGTGTTTATATAAGAATGGAAGGACGCGGGTTGTGTCTTTAGATACCCTGAAGGTGTTTCTATGTTTTGGCATTCGGGCCTTCTTCACAGACCCAATGGTATGTTTGTCCGAATATTTGACATAATTCTGTCGATTGTTACAAAACAAGGCTCGTTTCTAGATCCTTTTGTATTAATGAGGGAGCATCTCAGGACTATATTCTTTGTCATACTTTGTTATCTTCATCAACGATCCTCCAAATACTATCACTTCCTAACTGTGCATTTATACTAATGACGCAACTATTTACTTTTGCCTTAATAGTAGGTCTAACAATGAAAATCTGGAAGCTGATTTCAGAAATATTTGTTAACTGGGCAAAAAATGGGATAGGAAATCTTAACACTTTCAAAATGAAATTGCTATATTTTAGTCATCGTAGAAAATCATTTATGCATTCCATTAGCATAGATGATGCTAACCTCCAGGAGGGGCAATCATTGCATCTTCTTGGACACAGAAAATGCAGTGATTACATTGAATCATTTTCTAGGTCTTGTGCTAGGGAATTTGGTTCACTGTGATGTGTCAGACATTTTATCTCTCTAGAATTAATCTTGTACATTTATAAATCTACCATTCATCCATTCATTGATTATTGTTGCAATATCTGGTCTAGTGCTCCTCTCATGTTTCTATATGTTCTAAACAAAAATCAAAAAATGTTCTGCAACTTTATCGGTCCTGACCTGGAATCTCGACTTCAGACACTTTCAGGCAGTCTTGACGGGGCTTCCTTGTCTTTTTTATCATTAATTTAATAGCAATTGTTCTGAAAAGATGACTTCCTTAGTAGCTCAGCGGCATGAATTTTAGCGTACAACAAGAGTGGCAATAATATCTCATTCATTTTGCTGTTGAAATACATTTATTTAACGGTAAGTTATATTATAATAGTTTCTTTACTTGCATTTCCCTCTTGTAGAACTCGCTTCCAATTCCTTTTCTTCTGTGTCCTGGCCGATCTTCAAAAAATTAATTCCAACGTTAATAGCTATCTTTTGTCTCCCTGAAACTTGTTCTTTTATTGTACTTTCTCCTCACTAAAATTTTCTCAATTTATTTTTCTCTCAGTAAACACTGGCTCCATAGTAACATTATCGTTTTGATTGAAATTATAAAACAAAACGAAATAAATTGATTTAAACTAGTTAGAATGTTGCATATCTAGAAAGATTCTGTTAGTAAACATTCAATGCAGCACTCCCATTACAAATCAAGTGCTAAACAGAAGTTTGCTACGTATCTGAGATAGGTACTTTTCACGGATTCTTTTGATCAAGATCTGAGCCGAGATTTTTGAAAGTTCATTTAATTAGGCAAATAGAACTTCTCCACTTGGGAAGTAGGTTAGACCAGCCGTTTCCAAACCGTGCAGTGTGCCTCTTAAGGAAGAGGACAGCCGGTGAGGTGGAAGGATTGAAAGACAATCAAATATTTAGAAAACAGTTTCAAAAATTCCATATTCCAAAAATAGTACGATTTCAAAATTTTAAAAAATTATTATCGATTTCTTGCATGAGTCCAAATATACATAGTTCTAAATAATTAATGACTTATTTTATCATTGTGATATTTTGACATTATATCAAATATTAAGGATATTGTCCGCAAATTGGTGAAGTGAGTTATCAATGATAATGTTTTAACTTTGGATTACTGGTTATCTCTATTTAACCCTTTTTCTCTATTGCCCTTTTTTTTTTTTTTAGTTGAATTGTACTTTTATCACATAAAATTTGGTGTGACGAGAACAAATATTCAGTCGGAAAATGCTTCCCAGAGAAGAAAATTTTGGGAATCAAAGGGTTAGAAAATGTTTCTGCAGGAGTTTACTGATAGCTTTGCTTGTGATGCATTAACATAATTGTTATAATTATTGACACAGGAGAGGCATAAAAATAGCAGTAGTTTAGTGAATACAGCAAATAATCACTTGGAAAGAAAGCTAAGAACGCTTGTCTAGAATTTAAAAGCATACATGCTTTCTTTAAATAAATTTAACGCATCGCTTATAAAATAATGAAAACATTTCTGTTATGTGTAGCATCATAGTCGGCTGATAAGGTACGTATATTAAATATATAGTCCTGAGTAAGTGATCACCGCAGCCTATATTTACTTTTTAGGCGTGCAACATGAATTATTTGCACGGGAAATAGGACAGTGGAAGGGTATGAATTTAGATTTTATCTGAAACCAAATATCATACGTAAATAGTGGAGTTTCAAGGATTGTAGAAATTTTCACTATAGCATTCTCCTTAAATTCACGTCCAGATAGACAGCCACGACTAAAACCGTTTTCATTGAAATATCAGGTCAATACATTGCTACAAAAAGAGACTAAAATTAAATTAAACTAAGGTAATTAAATATTATCATTAGGTCGATTATATAGACTAAGAGTTATTTCTCTGAGTGTAAATTTAATACTAAAATGTATTTCTCGGTGCTTCTCACTTTTTGTAGCCTTGTGCCAATCTGAGAAAAGATTAGTTATCATTTTTAAACATTTCCAGTGGAGTAATTATATTAACCCAGTTCTGTATATTATTACTACTGTTAAGTTTTCACTAAACGCCCACACTTTTTGCCTTGTGTCAGACATGTCTAAGTACATTTTATCCTGATTTTACATTCAGATTATTTTTGTTTGCGACTAGCCCCAGTGTTTGACATTGAAACTCATGTTTAAGTTAAAAAATAAGTATTTCCACAGTAGGCAAGCACGTTTTTTTTGGAATGCTGGTGCTACACGTTCTTCATTTTAAGTCTAAGCTGAGCAAATACCAGATGGCTGATTTGAACACGTGTGCTAAACCTGATACTGGTGTCTCGATCTTAACATTTCATGCCAACCGTTATCTGCAAATTAATGATAACGTTGCAGTGAAATAATTATACTGAGTATATTTACAAATTAGTCCAATTTAAACGTTTACTTGAAAGCAATATTTAACCATCAACAACGAAAACAACGACAATAATAAAAAATAATAATAATCACAAGGAAAATAATCTAAAATAAACTAAGTTGGTGTTGGGTGACAGTGTATTGCCGAGCAGAAAAGATCGGTGTTGGCTTGTCAGGAGAGGAAAGAAAAAGTACATGGCTACCATCTGTGATGTTCATTTATTTCACGGAGTCTTGGGATTCCAAAGGTGTTAGTGGCAAAACCCAGTGTTATCCCAGCCGGCAGAAAATAGAATTCTCTATCTTAGTAACGAACCACGCATGACGATTCATGAGAGACGAAAACAGATGCAAGCGAATTGAGAGGCTCCACACCCACCACCAACTTCTTTCCGTATATTTACCGATCTGCTTCAGACGAAAACAGTTCTCCTGTGAGAATATATTTATTTTCAATGTATTCTTACATTTTTTTATATTATTCTTTACAGTAATTAAAAAGATCTTTATGATGGAAGAAAGCTTTGAGCTTTGTTTTTAATCGTGTAATTTACAAAAGAAGACAAGCATAAAAACTGTATGCAAACAAAGTAATCGTTTTATATTCTTAAAGAAAATATATCCCCATCATTTTCATACATTATTCATTGTATTATTGAATCTTGATGTTATATTTCTTTAGTCAGTTGAATTTTGCATTCAATAATATTTGGAAAGATAATTTTATGTTCTATGTTTGTTCAGTACATGGCAGACCACAGCACTCCACCACTTCCTATGCATCGTGTATCTTAGCAATGCTTTTTACTATGCTCCCGACCTCCATTTCTGCCATTCAGTCAGTTAAGTACCATACGTGATACACGCTTTGGGCGATCATGTCTCGAAAGAGTCATGACTAGACTGGGCAGAAGATTATTCTGCAATAGGTACCATTGCTTTCTGCGGTAGACTGGTTGCCAGCAAAACTATAGAACCCAATCTGTCCTATTATATCTAAACTTATTTATAAATGGAACTTTGTCTGTGTGTGTGTGTGTGTATGTCCGTTACCTATAGACTCCGAAACGGCTGAACCGATTTTCTTGAAAATTTACACAGTTGTACTATAAGCGTTTGCGAGTGTTCTTAGCTGTGTCGAGGTATCCTCGATAAATATCGAAAATCGATAATCGAAAAAATCGAGTAATAAAAGGAGTGGTCCGATTTTAGTCAAATTTGATACACTCAGAGACAAAGACATAAGAAACGATATTCAGATGTTTCAAGGTTTCAGTTCTTACAATAGAGCAGAAAATTGATAATATATATATATAGCAAGATGTTTGTGTGTGTGTCTGTTTATTTGGCTGTATGTCTGTATTTCTTTCAGCCCTTTTATTTTAGCTTTTGCTTCGGGTTTGGCTCTAAGGAGGTATAATTGTAGTTCTTAGTCACAGCCATGATACCATTTACTCAGAGCACTTATTTAGCCTTCAAAATACAGTTTACGACGAAAAAACATATTTGATATCGATACCAGGAAATCAAAATATGATTTACATCCATTCATTTTTCTTTCAGTCTACAGTTTCGCTTTAACTTGAAACAACTATTGCTTTTTAGTCTTTCGTGCCAACGTCCAAAGAGTCTGAGCTTCAGGACCATGGATTAGTTTTAAAGCTTTAATTACACCCGAGCAACGCCGGGATATCCTACTAGTAACCCATAACTAGAAGAAAGAGACGGATTAATACCTTTCCCAAGGGTATTTGTACGTAGGTAAATGCAAGAAATTCAACTGGAATTCGAACTCGTCACCCCGATCTGTCGTTCCGAGTCGATATCCACTGCATCACAACGCACATCCATTTACACAATCTTAAGTAGGTTGCCCGTTCACTTTCTCTCTCTCTTACCTTCAATATATGCTGTGAGTGTCAGCTTCTTCAAACACAGTCAGTCAAGTGCCATACGTGATACACGCTTGGGGTGATCATGTCTCTTTCGAGACATGACTGACTGGGCAGAACGTTATCCCGCAGTAGATTGCCATTGTTCTCGGCGGTAGACTGGTTGCCAACCAAGGCTATAGAACCCAATCTGTCCTGCTATTTAACCCATAACTGGAGGGAAGAGACGGATTAATACCTTTCCCAAGCGTATTTGCGTGTAAGTGAACGTAATGAATTTAGCTGGAATTCGAACTCGGCTATCCGATTTCTCGTTCCGAGTCAATATCCACTGCACCTTAACGCACCACACTTTCCTAATTAAGTGTCCTAGATATTTCAACAGTTTCTTTCTGATTTCAATTATGTCCCTTTTATGCTATTTACATAGTTTGGACTATTGTCCTCATCTTTATAGCCGTGTTTACAACATGTTTATCATTCTCTTCCTATATGCGATGCCACTTTTGGTAGCTATGTAGTTATTTCCCTTTAACTTATCTCTCTAATTTAATTGTTCACCACTGCCGTAGCCAGGTATTGAACTCATATCTCTTTGCGTCAAGTCACTGGAACTAACCAACGTTTGTATCCAGTGAGCCATGTGTCCTTGCGGAATGAGAATGATATACCCCTGTAATTGGAATCAAATTTTCGGTTTTAATTTCTTAGCACCTGAAGAAGGCCGGCGCGTACAATGACCAACACGTCATAAAGATGGCAATAAAGATGAAGAAAACATTTCAAACAATGTGAATAATGTAAAGATGACCTGATCTCAGAAGTACAGACGAAATGTCCTATTTGTTCCATTTTCATTCAAATTTATTTGCATATCACATGTTTTTTTTTATTTTTCCGTATTCTCATCTATATAACAAGAGACCCGCTTCGTTGATAGGGTGGATTTTTCAGTGAAACGCTCGTGGTTCAAGAATATCTGTTCGTCCTAACTATTCCGTACGAATGAGAACCATGACGATTTGAAGCAGTAAACTAGATTTTATTCTGAGGATGTAACCTATTGCTATAAACAATCAAAGCCATGATAAGTGAAGTCAAAGAAAAATGTCTAACGAATGTCCTTTCTTACACTCGTTCTCTGTAGACATCTTCGTTCTCTTCAATTATTTACGCCGGCAGTGGTGACTGTCTTATAAAGACATTGTTCTTTGTCATATTGTTGTTGTCTAAAATGTTATCTATCTTCATTTCTTGGCCCTGTTTGCCAGCTACGTACATGGGAATTCCACTTCACTTACTGATAACCATCGGGAGGAAGTAAATATCAAAATTCATTTTTGTGACAGGTCCTGCTGATTTCTAATTTATAAGATATCAGCTGACTGATATTGTTGCACATCTCTGTTGGCTGAAGTTTTCTTTTTAACTGTAGAAAAATTGTCCAACATCCTTTAATTTACATAGAGACAGACAGGTATTACATACGATTTCAGCACTCTTTTCTTTATTTATGACAAAATTCACTTCTTCCTTCATACTGTTTTTAGATTTGGCAGATATTTTCCTTTATAACAATGTTTTTTCACTTTTACAGTTTTTTTTTCATTTCATGTCAGATCACTATAAGCTAAAATATCTCATGTATATCACCATCATCGTTTATGTACTTTTTATATGTTGAGAATTATGCCTCCACAATTGCTTTCCGTCGCAACGCCAAACAAAATTTGAATATTTACCATTTCTCCCTTGTCTCTAATCTGCTAACAACTCATACAAACTCACAAAGTATTATTAAAATTTTAATAATTTCAGCTCTATTCATCATTGCATGTCCCAGGAACATTAGCTGTCGTTTCCTGATGCGCAGTATTAATTTTCTTTTCGTTTCCATCCTTTACAAAACCTCATCATTGCTCACATGCTCGATTCATGATATCCGCTGAATCTTTCTGTTAAACCACATTTCAGTTGCTTAAAGATTTTCCTTCATCTTTGATGATATTGTGCGGCATTCACTGCCATATTGAAGAACTGACTTTACGTACCAATCCAGTACTCTATTCTTTGTTATTAGCGAAGTTTTCCTGTCTCTTAATACTCTACTCAGCTTCTGAAACGTGTCCTTTGCCATGCTAATTCGCCTTCGGATCTCTGTGTCGCAGTTTCCGTCTTCAGACCAAAAATTTAAATATCTTCCCAGATATTAACATTTTTGTACCTGCTTGATTTTAGTATCCCCCACCGATATTCGGCATCTTGGGCTGTTCTTTTTGCTGATGACCATGCATTTGGTTTTCTTGCAGATTATTTGTCGTCCTTTCTAGTCACTCTCTTCAGCTAGTTTCTGTAGGATGTCTTGTAGTTTACTTTCCCATGTCTGCTATCAGCACTGTATCATCAGCGTTCTTTATGTTGTTCAAATTGTAGCCTTCGATGACGAATCCTGGCATAACATTTAGGGTCCTCAAAATAGTCTCGCTATACAAGTTGAACAGATCGGAATTCGAATTAAGCTATCCGCTATTTCATTCCGTGCCACAATATAAATCCAGAATTCTTTGAAACCCAGCCATTATCTCAAAAGCATCCATTTTTTAAGTCTGCTTTACAAAGTGAAAATTATGATACACACTTTTTAGGTTTAGTTTAGAGTATATATATATATATATATATATATACATTTTTTCATCGGGTTCACCACAAGTAAGTTACTAAGGAAGAAAGAGTTGCTGAATATCGAAGAATTAGGAAGAGAAACATTAATAATGGGAGGGAAGCGTTATCAGGAAGACAGTAGATAGGAATTGATATTGCATTTAATGTTTGTGGATTAAAGTTGGCTGGAAAGTATGGAGCCGAAATGGAATTCCACAATTGATAATTGCGGAAAAAAAACTGTTTGCATGGAATTTACGGCTAAATTTTGCCATCTCCATAGTCAAATCATGGGATCGTGACTACTGTCTAGTACAGAGCTTAGATTATAAACAAATTAAGGTACATTTGGTAAAGGACTCAGTTACCTTGAAAATATTTCTAAAAAAAACCAGAGAGGCAACTTTATGGTGGTAGGAAAGTGACTGAAGGCGAGATGCCAGATCAAAACCGATAATATTGCTGATGCCTCTTTGGATTTTCACAAGGAGCGCAAGGTGAATAGCAGGTACGTATGTCGCAGTAATATTTTAAGCATGGACCAATGATAGGCTTATATATATATATATATATATATATATATATAAAAGAGTTTATTACTTTAACTAAGCAGGTTCATGCCGAATTCAAAGTTTCGTGAGAACATCGATATGATGTTCTCATTCGTCAGGGCTGCTTTGTCACACTCTTTGTGCTTATCAACACTCTATCTCCACCTTGATATCGAGGACTTTCTGATTAAAAATTATGCTTGTTAAAATACATTTTATCAGGAAAGCCACTGTAAAAACGACATTGGCGCTAAACATTATCACAGCTCAGCACTATATATATATATGATAGATTCGGCAGAAAAATTCTCTCGGATATCACAGTGAACCAAATTTCTTAGCAAATTTTTAAGCAAACAATATACAAGATGCAATTGTTAAATTATTGCAATTTCATATTTTTAATTTTGGCCCTTCGTTTTGTTGTTTAAGACTTTGTCGACTGAACAGTATAGCAGGATTAAAGAAAAATATTACAATGACACAATTTATTCGACCATAAATTTGGAAACCCCATGCTATACTGCTTGACATTTGCGAAGGAAGCTCCAATAGGAACGTTTCAGAGACTTTGGGTGTCAATCTGAAGACAGTCCAGAGGATTAAGAAAGATGTGGATGAGTCTAATGATGATTACGAAGGTACGGCAGCTAGGAAAACTTACTGTAATCGTTCTGATAAGAAAAGAACTCCCGCATTGGTTGCTGAGGGCAGTAGGATTTATCGCAAACTTACTAATCAGCTATATGTGATCTAAAAATAATTTTTAACTTATGATATAAAGGTGGGGTGCCACCTTGGGTCAAGAAGGAGGCTTTTGAAAGACTCTGTGTCTGGCAACATGATTCTGCATTATACCACTCAAGCAGAAGAACTCAGTCATGTATGTCAAACAATTTCTGAGACTACATCACCCCTTATATTTAGGTACCTATCTACCCAAAAAGTAATCCCTTGATTATTATATGTGGGGCCCAGTTGAACGAGAAAACAACGAAACCTCTTGTATTATCAAAGGTGAACAGAATAAGAATAAAAGCAGCATTCAACAACTTATACAAGAAGACAATCCAGAAGACATGTAGGAAATTCCGAAGTCGTCTGGAAGCCGTGGTTAAAACCAGTGGCGATTTTACTGAAGAAACTTACTCTTTAGTATTTTAAGATATTTGTGTGTAATTTTGGCAGATATATCTGTTAAAATGAGGTGTAAACATTATTTTTATTTTTAAGTAAATAAGAATTTTTTTCATTCATTTTTTTTTTTTTTTTGCATAGATTTACAATTTTCGTCTATAGAGTATTGTACAAGAAGTTGTGGATAATCTGTCTAAAGTTAATATTTTGTTATTTTCTATTCAAGTACATTCGACTTTCGCAGTCATTTTCAAGAATTAATGTAGCGTCAATATTAGAATTCCTTTGTCTGCATCGTGATAGTTTTAGGAGAGCTAGACGTTTAAAATGATGTAGTTTGACGTTATGAGGAATTATTATTAACAACGAAGCCGCACAAAAAGATTTATTCATGAACTTAATTCATTTCTTTTTTAACTTTTTAATTTATATTTTATCTTTTTATTATTATACTATTAGGCTATCTCATAAGTTCGTAAACACTTGCGAAAAATTGAACTTTTATGCCATTTTGCGTTTATATTGTTATAGTGATCTTCATCTTTGTATTCCAAATGGCAATTGATAAAATTGAGTTGCGAGTTTTGATTCGTTACTGCTGGAAGCGAGGTCTTTCAACCAGAAAAACTGTACAAGAGACTTGTGCTGCCGAAGAGGAAGGAACAATTGCTTATGCGGCGAACTCAAAGTGGTACAAGCGTTTCGATTCTGGCGACATGAGTCTTGAAGTTAAACCTCGTTCGGGACGGCCGTTAAAGTTGGATGATGAAGACTTGCAAACTTGGTTGGACATTTCGCCTTCATCGAGCACTCTAGAATTGGCTGATGAGCTTGGAGTTGGCAAATTGACAATTCACCGACATTTGAAGCAACTTGATTTTGTGATGTGCGTTGTGGCGCAGTGGATATCGGCTGGGAACGAGAAATCGGGGACCCGAGTTCGAATTCCAGTTGAATTCCTTGCATTCATTTACGTTGAATAACAGGACAGATTGGGTTCTATAGCCTTGGTCGGCAACCAGTCTACTGCAGAAGCAATGGCAAACTACTGCGGGATAATCTTCAGCCCAGTCAGTCATGTCTCTTTCAAGAAAGCCGCGCCAAGATCCGCACAAACTCACCGAAGCGCAAGCCAACAGACGTGTTGAGATTTGCCGTCAATTGCTCAGCAATGCATTGGACGAGCGTTTTTGGAAGCGCATTCTGACGTACGACGAGAAATGGGTCTATCAGGTCCAGCACAATCGAGACAAGAGATGGGTTCGAAAACAAGGTCGATTCGGCAAGAAAGTCATATTGTTCGTTTAGTGGAACTTTGAAGGAATCGTGCATTTTGAGTTGGTTTCGAATAGTCGTGCCATCAATGACGAACGTTACTGTCATCAACTTGAGCGGGTCTACGAAACGTTGAAGCAACAGTACCCGGCTCTGATCAACCGAAAGCGCGCTTTTATGCAGCAGGACAACGCCAAGCCACACACCGCCAGGAAGACCAAAGACAAGTTTGAAGAGCTGGACGGCGTTGAGGTTCTGCCACATCCAGCCTACACTCCTGACTGTGCAGCATCAGATTACAGCCATTTCCGCTCAATGCAACAGTTTCTGAAGGGCCGCCGATTCGACTCGTTTGATGAATTCGAGGAAGCGTGTCAAGAATTCTTTGATTCGAAGCCGGCTGAATGGTACTTTGACCAGATCTGAAAGCTTGCAGATTGATGGCAGAATATCTTGGAAATTGATGGTCTTTATTTTGAGCAATAATTTTTGTAGTTTTTGCGAGTAAATTTCAATTTTTTGCAAGTGTTTTCTGGTAACCTGGTTTCGAATAGTCGTGCCATCAGTGACGAACGTTACTGTCATCAACTTGAGCGGGTCTACGAAACGTTGAAGCAACAGTACCCGGCTCTGATCAACCGAAAGCGCGCTTTTATGCAGCAGGACAACGCCAAGCCACACACCGCCAGGAAGACCAAAGACAAGTTTGAAGAGCTAGACGGCGTTGAGGTTCTCCACATCCAGCCTACACTCCTGACTGTGCAGCATCAGATTACAGCCATTTCCGCTCAATGCAACAGTTTCTGAAGGGCCGCCGATTCGACTCGTTTGATGAATTCGAGGAAGCGTGTCAAGAATTCTTTGATTCGAAGCCGGCTGAATGGTACTTTGACCAGATCTGAAAGCTTGCAGATTGATGGCAGAATGTCTTGGAAATTGATGGTCTTTATTTTGAGCAATAATTTTTGTAGTTTCTGCGAGTAAATTTCAATTTTTTGCAAGTGTTTTCTGGTAACCTTAGATTACTTGGCGAGTAAAATTACAATTTTTTGCAAGTGTTTACGAACTTTTGGGACAACCTAATATATAAATATATGTATTTATTTCTTTATTATGTATATATATATATATATATATATATATATATATGATTGTAATGAAATATGAATTAAATCTGAAACTTTTGGAAATTAATTATGGAAGAGGAAAGTACAGGTACTTTGGTTTTTGTGTTGTTCATTTTTTTATTGTTCAGTTACATTTCACGCCTTTTTTCTTTTTGTATGTGTTTGTGAATGTGTATGTGTGTGTGTGTGCGCACGTGTACGCGAACATACGTATGTGTGTGTGTGTGTGTGTGTGTGTGTGTGTGTGTGTGTGTGTGTGTGTGTGTGTGTGTGTGCGTGTGTGGTTGAGTTTTAGTGGACATTGTTGTGTTTGTCTCGTAATGTCCGTGTGCGTACTCCCCGAAGATGGTAGTAGGAGGGTGACAGGGAAATGTGTTCATGTGTTGTGCTATTTTTTTTCGGATTGATCTCGCCGAAGATAAGAGTGTGAGTACCTATTCCAACTTTTGCCTAGATGTACGTTATTAATATTGGTTTCTATGGCTTAAGAAAAAATAGTGTGTATTAGACAATTTGTAGGAACGTGTGGGTGTCTTGATTTATTATTATTATTAATATTATTATTATTATTTGTTTATTGGGAAAAATCATATGTAACGGAAATTCTGGATTATTAATAATATAAATATCATAAGTAATTCAACGCACAGCACTCGCACCTGCAATTTCCGACACGCACACCAAAGACAAACTACACACACGCATGCACACTACTGGCTCTCAACCTTAAGGGCTTGGGGAGTAAGTTAAATTCCCAGTTTAAAATGTCATATGATTATGAACTATAACAATGCGGTTTAATAATATGAAGCCTGTTTTGAAATTAAGATTCTGTTATCGCATAATTAAGAGTTCTTATGGGTTAATGATTGAAGTCCTATATATATATTGCGTTTAGCTAATTATATACCATAAATCTTATAATTTTCCTGCAATAATTTAAATATAACTGCTAATAAAAAAGAATATTAAAAAGTGTTTTGTAGTAAAGGTTAAGTAACGAGCAGCACTTTCGTTTTTACTGTACATCTTAAAAAGGTCATCTTACGCCTTTTTATTTTTCGTTATTAAGTCGACAACTTTCACCTTTGAACTTAAAAGAAATAACTTTACGGCTTCTTCTGGACTTATCCAAATTGTCATTTTATAGAAAAGAAGCAGATTGAGATGTAATAAAATACGATGTTAATTTGCTTTCTGCTTGCAATTAAAGTTCCTTTTCTTAACGAAAAGTCCATTTCTCGTCGTTCTTTTACTTCACTCTTTCTATCATTTAAATCACATAATGGCTCGACTCATTTATGTTGATCTCTCTTTTGCCTAAATTGTCTGATTTTTTTTTTCCTGTTTACCTTTTATATTCTTTACACTTTGAAACTCCTGTGGTTAAAATCACACGATCTTTTTTCTTTCTGATCTTTTTATGTGGCACGGGTTGGGGTTGGTACTGTGTTCAGCGTGGCGATCGAGGCGGAGCCGGGAATGTTCTTTCTTGAATTTCGTTATTTTTTTTTCGTCTTTCTTTTCATTGTTTGTTCTCTGTGAAGCATTTTCTAACAATTTGGTGCTTTCTGTTTTTTCAACCTTTTATCCGTTTTTTTTTTCTTATATTTCTGGTGTTGTTTTCTTCAAAGTTAGATGTTTGAATCTGTCACTAACTAAATGTACGCCCATAAACAACCCAATTAAAAGAGAATATTCAGTAATAATTTAGACATTAATTCATGCAAAATGTAAATAAATTCACATGTAAACAATGACATACGATTTGTTTTTTCCTATGTATCTGAGTACTGTCATTGGATTTAAGTAATTTTAGCATCTATCTATTTATTTATCTCTTTTCCTCTCTCTCTCTCTCTCTCTCTCTCTTTATATATATATATATATATATATATATATCGATTGGGGTGCTAGTTCGAAGTCACAAGACATCGTAACCGATATTTTCTGTGTCCTGAACTTGTTCAAAATTGTTGTTCCCGCCTGATTACGCGCATTCACCCAGAAACTGTAACTAAGGTCCACTCAGCATAGTTGAAGTATAAGACGCAGGTGGGTTTGTAGACCTGAGAAAGCATCTGCAAAGGAGTTTAGATAGTCAACCATGTAGACAGGTACCCTCGGATATTAGCGGCTAGCCACACACACACTGACATACACGCACTCACAGATACACACATGCATACACACAGACACACACACATATGTGTGTGTGTGTGTGTGTGTGTGTGTGTGTGTGTGTGTGTGTGTGTGCAAGTATAGGGTAGATATGGATGGAATAATATTCCGTATCCAAAGAAACAATATTCCTAAAAATGCTCAATACAAAGTAGAACTAAAATATTTATTTAGACATTATAACATAAAAATGTTATAATGCTAATTCGTTCGTACATGTATTCAATATTGTAGCCTCTACAGTCTCTTTCTAAACCTGGCTTTAAAAGTGAACAGATAAATTGACACGTCGTTAAAAACAAAATTTTAAAATTTGTGTATGTATATATGCGTACGTATATTATTCTGTATGTGTCTGTATGACATTGTATGTGTGTATACTCCTCTATTTGTCCATGTGTGGATGTTTGCAGGTTTGTATGTGTGTGTTCATTTCTTCTCATTTAATATCTGAATAACTGTATAATAATCTAAATCTAATTATTTGTTAAATCTAGAGTTTTAAATTCGCAATAAAATAAAGTGAATCTAATAGTCGATTAATAATGCTGATCTCAATTTTAATCAAATATTAATATTAATGCTCCAAAAATTGTTTTTAAAGTCTGTTCTCATATTCTTCAAATTAGAAATTACTTCATTTTGATTGGTTCACACTGTCTACATAACAATGTCTCCCTGAATAATGAGGTTGGGATAGTTTGTAACCTTTTGAACTCTTCAATATGAAATAAACCTCATCGTTTGATAAGAAACAGGTAGTGGCGAAACAAAATAGCTACTTTTGTAGTGATATTATAATATATTTATGTTATAATTTCTAAATAAATATTATATATATATATATATATATATATATATATATATATATATATATTATAGAGGGGAGTTTTAATCTTAGCTTAGTCTAGCAAAAGTTCATAGCTGTACAAAACTAGTGGCTGAGAATTGTTTTAACAGAGGATCAATATCTCCACACCGAATTCGAAAGGCACATTGTGATAGCAAAAATTAGTTTCCAGAAATTAAGCAACGTATCAAGAAACAAAAAAATTTCGTTAGTAATGGAGAAAAGAGTATTAGACTGTTACGTAATATCAATCGTCCTCTATGTCCGTGAATGCTGGACAATCTCCTCACAGATGAAGAACAGATTTAAAGTCCCATAAATGTTGAGCCACAGAAGATTGCCATAGACTGAACATGTTAGCAATGAGGAATATTTAAGCAAAATGGTTAGATTTACATAACATTAGAAAGAGGCAGCTGAAATTTGAAACACGATATATTTAAGACGAGAAAGAAAGAAGAAAGGAGATAACTTACCTAATATAATGGATGACAGAACATGGTGAGCCAATAAAAAAGAAACAGCAAAAAATAATATTAGAATACTAGAATATTCTTTTCTTCTACATATTTAATTTCTGATTAAGTTGAATAAAAGTGAATGATGTTTATAAAGGATTTGTGTTTGTTTCTCATCCTTCCTATTACACACACAGGCACACACACATGAATCACACACACACAAACACACAAACACACACACACACATATATATATATATATATGTGTTGTGTATATTGTGTGAATATATGGCCTCTTATAATTGTCTGTTTGTATGCATTTGTTTTGTGTACAGTAATATCTAATCTTTTGTTGGTTCTTATATATTGTTTGTCCGATAATATTTTTTGTATATGTGTGGGTTGTTGTATACGTTCTTTAATTTTTACGACACTTCCGGTATGGTCACTTTTCAATGTCAAACTCGATACACCTGTACTCTTTAACTTTACTATATTTCTTATCTATGCTAAACGTTTTTATTATTTTTTTATATTTTGTGTTAAATTAATCTTTTTGATTTTTCGAGTTTGATAAATCATTATGTATTCTTACAACTGCCGAAATAAATTCTGGATTTATAACCGTTTAATTATGTTTTGAGTTGTTTCTCTCTCTCTCATATATATATATATATATATATATTTATAAAAACATTGTAACAACCATTGCAGTATATATATATATATATATACATATATATATACATATATATATATATATATATATATATATATATATATATATATAAAGAGAGAGAGAGAGAAAGAGAGTGTGTGAAAGGAGAGAGAGAAGAGTGAAAAAGGCAGAGACAGACAGAAAGTCAATCAGAGTGAGACAGGGAAATAGTAATTTTATTATTACCGACAAATGCTAATATATTTTTTTCCTTTTCACGAATAAATTGCCGCAAATCTGTTTAATCATTTTCTTAGTCCAAGCAAAGATAGATAAGGAATGTTGGGGGTAAAGTCCAGAAGTCTCCATTTTTATTGAACGTTTTGAGGAGTGGATGTCTTTTTGACATTAATTCTTATATTGATTATATTCTTATATTCTTCCTCTTGGAGTTGTTTATTGAGCATTTTGTCAGTTTTTATTGAAGATTATACAAATTACATACACACACACACACACACACACACACACACACACACACACACACATATATATATATATATATATATATGCACACACGTATATATATATATATATATATATATATATATATATATATTAAGAGGCGTCAGATAGTGTTTTGAGGATCATTTAATATTGACAATTATTTCCGATTTCACCTCTACTTTCATGCATTCTTTCACAAAGTATGTAACAAGTGGAAATAAAAACACTCAACAAAAATGAAACAGAAAATATCAAACAAGAGTGAAAATCGAGAAAAAAGGAAATGAAAAGGACATAATAAAAAAACAGGAATGGTTGAGAAAATGGGAAAGAAATTGTAAAGATTTTCGATTAAAGAAAGAAAGAAAGAAAGAAAGAAAGAAAGAAAGAAAGAAAGAAAGAAAGAAAGAAAAAGTAAGGAGAGAAGAAACATTTAAAAGAATGAAATTAACGAAAGTGAGATGAAGTGGAGAAAGAAAGAAAGAAAGAAAGAAAGAAAAGAAAAGAACAGAAAAAAACGAAAAAAGTTACCAGAATGTATACGAAGAGAAGAAGGAAAATAAAATACGATAAAATCTTTTTGCCAATCAACTGAGTACAGTCATGAGAAAATTTCATGTTGACCTTCAAATTTATCCAGTATTACAAACTATCATCTCCAAAAAGTAACAATTTCACTCTCACATCTTTATGACATTGAGTGACCGTTGATTGGCTGGTTTTGTGATTGAAGTTTCACTGTATATCACACCGTCAGCAACGCATGAAAAAGCAGTTAAATTAGTTTTTGTATTGTTCACTCTTCTATTACGATTTGTTTATTTTCCGCTGTAGAGCATTCAGCTGTAATCTTAATTGTGATCAACGAACCTCGGCGAAACACTTCTCCATTCGGCACTTCACAGCGAAACATCTGAATGATAAAAGCTAAAACATTGCTGACATTTTAATCCATCCTTGAGTTAATTTGTCAGCCAGAAGATCTTGAATAAATGTCACACTCAACAACAAACAAACATAAAATCAGTTCATTATGGTCTGATTATCATTAGAGGTAACAGGTTTTTTTTGTGTGTAGGTAAATATAGCAAAATTAAAATAATAGTTATAGACACTTTGGAGTGATAATTACTTTATTGATTGATCGATATTGTATTTATGATTATCAACCTTTTGCTTGTTTCCAAATAAAATCGCGATATGCTACAATTGACAAACCATTGTAGAGAGACATGATCACCAAAATCCTGAGAAGGCATGGTAAATAGAAGAAGAACAAAAACAACACTTTATGTACCCAATTAAATTCTCATATTTTTTAGCCAGTAGTTTAGTTCCTATGCTTTCTTTTTACTACTTCTTCAATAGCATTTACTACTATAAAAAGGCATTAAATCTGATTTTTTCACACATATCAATACTTTAATTGCTGATAATATTTCTAAACAATACATATGATTAAATAAAGTTCATTGTGTACATAAAATTTTAGTACTTTAACAATACCGACAATGTCTTTTTACTAGAGTATGTGTGAATTTTATTATGCAAGCATGTGATTATAAGAGGCTGTCAAAAACTGCATATCAATAATTAAAAAGAACCACCACATCTCTCCCAATCACGACCGACTCGTGTATTAAACTCTCCATCAACTATAAATTTAAACAGTTACAGACACTTACCTAGCAGAATATATTTTTAGACTGTACGATTTTTGGTTGGTTGTTTTGTTTTATGGCCTATCAACCTCGGCGGGTTATTTATTGTAAACTAAATTTAATTTATTTATTGCTGGTAATATTTTTTTTCTTTCAACAACTTATTGTTGTTTTTTTTATATAATTTTTGTATCTTGTAATACATTTCGAATATCAAGATTCATTGGGATTTGTTTTTAAGAGCAGGGTCCCCAAGACCTATCCTGTTATTTAACCCATAACTGGAGGGAAGGGACGGATTAATACCTTTCCCAAGGGTACCAGTGCTTAAGTGAATGCAGAATATTCAACTGGAATTCGAACTCGGCTCACCGATTTTTCTTTCCGAGACGATATCCATTGCACCACAACGCACATCCGTCAATAAATGCTTACAGCACTTGGTATTCACAAACGGTCACCCATTAAAGTACTGATCAGGCTCAACGTTGCTTAACTTCGGTGATCGAGCGAGAACCGGTGTATTCAACGTGATTTGGCCGTAAGCTAACTGTAAGAATTTTATGAGATAATAACGATGTACTGATGGAAGTTTTACTAATTAACCCATATACTGAGCAGAACAAGTAGAGTTATTTCCCTTATGATATCTGTGCATGAATAAATATAGCGAACCCAATTGGTATTGGAACTCAGCTTTACTATTTCCATTTCCATTATGCCATCTGCATATGTAAGCTTTACCACTTATATTCCCAAGCGGTTAAGCACATAATTACTGATCAAGATCAACTTTCGTTGCTTGTCGGTAGGTGTATTATTATTAGTCTATATATATATATATATATATATAGACTTTGAGATCTGAAAAAGAAATCAGTCGGCCGGCGTTCGAGAGAGAGGGAAAATTTACTCGCCCCAAAATCATTTTACTCGACCAACTCCATTTTCAGATTTTTTTTATTAGTGGCGCCATCTAAATGTCAGGTCCGGGACTCTTTGAGTGATGTTTTATTTGTAACAAACACGATGTTATAGATAAATTGTTATTAAAATGATTGAGATAATAATTAAATTTAAATAATCATTTCCAATAAAAAAAACTAAGAGATATAATTCAATAATAATTTCGAGAGAATTAGTTTGACGCGAAAATACTTGCTTATCACATGTAAATTCAAACATTTCTTTTACTTACTATAGAAATGTCAGTAACTTTAAAATATAATGTGAGTTTTTCAAATTGTTCCATATAAATAATTCGCATTTCTTCGGGATATATACATATATATATATATATATATATATATATATATATATATATGTGTGTGTGTGTGTGTGTGTGTGTGTGTGTGTGTGTGTGTGTGTGTGGTATCAAAATATGAATAATTAAACACAGGGCATTTATTAGTATCGTTAAAAAATCCATCTTTGTATACAAACGCAACATGTTGACGTAAAATTGCGCCCTCGAAAATGCAAACAAAATATTACAACATAATTTTTTCATTGATACATTTAATATGTAGTCTCTAATTAAAAATATTCATAAAAAATTATCATCTCAATGTCTTAAGACAAATTAAAATTAATTACTTAATAGCTGAACAAAATTCGTAAATAAACAAATCTAGATCAAAATATCCGGACATACCGCATTTAACATTTCAGCGAAATAGTGATTAAAATCTTTATTGTTAATGAAAAAATAAATCTTTCTTTGTAATTTAGTCTATATTTCTATTCTTTAGAAATCAAGTCAATTTATTTTTCACCTATTTTATTCCTACCTTACTAAATACTAAACTGCGTTGGTATTTTCATGTGTTTACATTTTCATCATTCAGGAGAAGGAGAAAGAGGAAAAGTGTCCAGGTCACTTGAAGTTTCGCCCGTTACATTTTAGCTTGTCATCTCAGTTGCTTCCATCCCAGTCTTTGATCGAAGTCCTTAATAGTTATTTAGTTGTTTTTTTTTTATTTCACACTTGATCACGAAGTCTTTATGATCTTGAAATTCGCTTCCATTTGTCAGAATATTAATCTCACATTTACTTGTAAAATCCGGTTTCGACTGTTTCTTAAACCAAGAGGTCAATCCTTTTTCTATTTGGGAAAAACCACGATTTCACACGTCGCTATGCATTTTTGTAAAAGTGAAAAAGGTTGATTTTAATTCTTAATTTCCTACCCCTACACTTTAGCGTTACCTGAATTTTTATAAGAATAGTTTTCATTTTTTCTTTAAAGGTCATCAGTACGGTTAGACTCCGATTGCCCTCAGTACGGTTAGACTCCGATTGCCCTCTAACTCAGGCTCGAAACCCGGCCGAATTGGCGTCAGTCGGCGACTCTACCCCTCGGCCACGGGGCGTTCGGTGAAAGAAGGCAGTCTTTTTTAGCATATCATATTACGCGCCCAATTGCTAGAGTGCTCCAATTCATTTTACTGAATGAGCGATGCGTACATGCTAGAGTGGCTACTGTTTTTTAAAGTCTACCTTTCTTCCAGAGTGCTCACTCAGGGTGTGAGAGCGTAAATATATATATATATATATATATATATATATATATATATAGATAGATAGATAGATAGATAGATAGATAGATAGATAGATAGATATCTTACCAACAACATAATATACCAACCTACCGTTAAAAATAACATGAATACAGACGAAAAAATTACAAAGGTGCAACAGAAACATTGTTTAAAGAAAAGATTAAATAATCACAATGCATCATTCAACAAAGAGAAATAAAAACAAACAACACATCGCCATCAAAATATATACGGAACCAGAATAAAACAACATTACCGCCAAAATTAAATGGGTAAGAGTAAAAAGAGCACCGCCACGTTATAGCAAAAGTTGTCAATTATTCCTAGAAGAGAAGCAAGAAATAATCAGTTTTAAAAACAAAAATATAATATTAAACAAATGAAAAATGTCAATGGAAAAATGTAGACATGCGAATAAATACCTATTTTGCTACCCAAACAACAATATCAAACAAAAAGTAACTTACGGACAATATAAACAATTAAAATATTAAATATAAAACTAATAAATCACGATAATAGACGAAGAATAATCAATAAAAACAAAATATACAAATAATATAAATACAAAAAGCATATACAAACACCCAATCATGAAAGAAAAAGAGAAAATAATATAACAAACAATAAACGAAGAATAAAATAAATAAAGAAATTATAAATTTGTTTAAAGCCCACAAACTCAAATAAACACAAAATTAACTAGAATATATAAACCGACATGCAGCAAAATCTACCAAAACATTAAGATAAAGGTGAAACTAACACAAAAGAGGTCAACACAGCAAACTAGTCTAACCCAATTAAACACTCATTCACGCATATGATAAAAACAAACTATAAATATAAAAATAAATCAAGCAACTATGCATTAAGAAGAAAAAAATGAAAAATGAAAAGAAAAACAAACTAATCAAAAAAAAAAGAATAATCAATCAATCAAACACAAGACCGCTCCCCAAAAATCACTACACATTATATATAACAAGAAAAGCTGGGACCTAACGGCAAACGGCCCTGACGAGTGGGAACATCCAAACGGTTAATTAGGAAACTTTGAATTTAGCAAGAATCTGCTCTGTTAACCAGACGAACACTTTGTACTTAACAACGCTCTATCTACACCACGATATCGAGCACTTTACAATAAAATAACTACTTGCCAAATTATATTTTATCAGTAAGTTAAGTACGTGATACACGCTTTGGCTTTGGGTGATCATGTCTCGAAAGAGACATGACTGACTAGGCAGAAGATTATCCCGTAGTAGGTTGCCATTGCTTTCTGCGATAGACTGGTTGCCGACCAAGGCTATAGAACCCAATCTGTCCTGCTATTTAACCCATAACTGGAAGGAATAGACGGATTAATACCTTTCCCAAGGGTATTTGCGCGTAAGTGAATACAATGGATTCAACTGGAATTCGAACTCGGCTCCCCGGCTTCTCGTTCCGAGCCGATATCTACTGTACTACAACGCACATGCTTTATCAGTAAAACCTACTGAAAAAACATAGGCGCTAAACATTATTACAATTAAACAATATATGTGTTTAATGTGAAGAAGTTTCTCACTTAACTAGGCAAAGTTATGCCGACTTCAGAGTTTCGTGGAGGCATTATTATTATTTCTTTACTCTTCAGGGCTTTTACTGCTTCTTCTCGAAACTTCTACTTTTGCTTTTCCAAAACATCTCCAAATGAATTCTATTCATTTGATCTCTATCTCGACATGACAAAAACCCTGTTTGCCAAAATGTCTTTCCACCAGTCACTGAAAAAACAGTAATCATGCCATTAAGCATCATCACATCTCAACACTATTAGGTAACTCCACTAAATCGCTAAAAAACAGCATAGTATAAATAAAAACGTCTCAAACTTAATAAAACAAAATTATTCCATCAAAATGTTTATATTATTATTAAGAGGAGAGATCAAAGTAATTTTTAATTATTTTTAAAACTTTTTAATTCCTTTTAACATTTTCGAAATTTTGTCAGAACATTTTGTTTTGATTTGAGATAGCGGTAAAAAAAAAACGTTATGACTGTTTACAATGAAAAACGCAATGATTACATCCCCCACTTTTTTTTCGGTGACAAACACATTAAATTAGAAATTTTGGCAAAAATCAAATATATGTCGGATTTTAATGAAACTTTCAGTATTCTTTGCCAAATTAATTAAATTATGAAATTAGTATTTTTTTAAATTCTTGAAAAAAGATTGTTTTTTTACCTCTGTTCCCCCCCCCCACTCCAATTTTAATTGGCTGCAAACAATAATTGGGTAATATAAATCATCAATTTTTAAAATTTTACAACACTATCCGAAAATCTGCTCCGAAGAGTAAAATATAAAATGCAATAAAACTCTGGCGTAATTTATTTGATAAGCTTTTACTGCTTGAATAACTAATAAAAAATTAAGGACATTATAGTTTCAAGAAAACAAATTTCGATTGCTAATAAAATTTTAAAAGAATTGCTTTCATTTTTCATTATAATAATTTATAAAGTTATAAAAATATTTTAAAATCTTTAAAGAACCGATATGTATATATTTTTATAGTTAAGAATGTATGATTTCATTGCCAATCGAAAATTGAAAAGTTTATTAAAAATCATTCAGCACCCATATTTTTAAAATAATTTAAACCTTTTTTATTTATGCATTTGATGTTTGTTTTTTTATGGCAATTTTTATTGCGGATGTGCGTTGTGGTGCAATGGATATCGGCTCGGAACGAGAAATCGGGGAGCCGAGTTCGAATTCCAGTTGAATTCATTGCATTCACTTATGCGCAAATAACCTTGGGAAAGGTATTAATCCGTCTCTTCCTTCCAGTTATGGGTTAAATAGCAGGACAGATTGGGTTCTATAGCCTTGGTCGGCAACCAGTCTATCGCAGAAAGCAATGTCAACCTACTACGGGATAATCTTCTGCCCAGTCAGTCATGTCTCTTTCGAGACATGATCGCCCAAGCGTGTATCACGTATGGCACTTAACTGACTATGTGCAAATTAAAAGGTTAGAGTTTCCTCCCTTATCTTCAAATAAATTGGTACAATTTTGTCTCTTATAGACGCCATACATTTTTATCTCTAATCAAGAACCTGTCAACAAGATCACGATTTAAAATGCGGACAGGTCAAAATGTTCAAATCGGTGATTAAGAAATAGTTTTACTTTTAATTTCAAGCTATAAATAAGTAATACTTGTGTAAATCAGTATTATTTAACATAAGGTTTGCTAAAATTCCAAAAAGAAATGTGTCACAAACGTATATTTTATTTTTGCAAGATTTTTAAATCCGAGAATATTTGTTAACAAAAATGTGTCGATCACTTAAAAAATGGCGGCAAATTTAACAATTGGAAAAAAAAACACAAACTTTTATATTCCAATCAATATAATTTCTGTTTGAAATAAAACAACGTATTTTGCTTACAGAAAATAGTAAATTTAATCATTTAATTTTCAATTCCAACAAATAAAAATTTCAAGAAAACTTTTGATTTTCAAAAACTCAATTTAAAAGTTAGTTGTCGAAAATGAATGGTGGTATCTAGCTGATTAAGTGTTGGTGTTAATAAAATACGGATTGGTTCATAATAACAAAGCTATGATTTATATTAACAATAAGTAGATATTCTTTCTTCAAAAGTATCATAACATTGAGTTCCATGCACAACATAAACTTTATCCTCAGCATAAATAATATAGAATATTAAACAATCATTATATACATATATATTGCAACTCTCAGTTTTAATCATTACCTGTTAATTCCGTTGTACATTAAGCCCAAAGTTATCATACCAATGAAGAAATGACGTACATGTGCATATTTATATAATAAATAATTGATAAATCTTTTTAGAAAATACGCGTCCTTCACCATAATTCGAACTGGAGTATCCTTGGGGACACCGTTCTGACGTATCTTAACTGCTTCACCACACAGGACTAATGCTCAAATAAGGCTCAAATAATGACTTTAAACGTGTCTTCCCTATTTTTTAAACATTCATATCTACAATGTTTTCGTATCCTTACAAGACTTCTGATTTATCCAGGACAGTAGACATAAATAAACGTACTGCTTAATTATGAAAAAAAAAACAAAAAAAAAACAGCTACCAAATACAAGTATCCATTAAAATTATATTTAAATAAATAGATTATAAATATGTCTCAGTTATTCATTCTCGTAAAAATTTCGTAAATAAATTGTTTATGTTTAATTCAGGACTTTATTCCTGGTCGACCGTTGTACGTCATGGTGTGATAAATATTTTAACACTCATATTTTATGCCGGAAGTCTTTTTTTTTCTTTTCTTTTTTTTTGTGAGTTGCCATAGTACACATTTGGAAACGATTTTTTTTATCAAATGATATGAGAAATAATAAAAATTCGTTGCCTCAGATTTACAGAAAGCAGATGCAGTCCAAAGATTTTACGAGCCAAAATTTGATGTCAGAAAAACAAACTTTGAAGGAAACAGGTGAGAAATGTTTAGAATAATAAATTACTTCATCCAAATACTTCAAAACACTTAAGCAAGAGTTATGCTGTATTTCAAGTTACCTTGACTGAGATTCGTTTAAAAAAATGGCGACACATTTTCGATTATTCATTGCGCGCGATTTAGAACAGTGTAACACCATCTGCTGGGAAATGTTTCTTGATTTAATTATAAACTATTTGGCGAATTCGATCAAATTTTCAAACGAGAATTATCTCATTTTCCTATAAAAATTACTCAGTAGTTTTATCTGAACAGTTTATCTTTCATCAACTGACATTAAAGAAATTATAAATATTTTGCGACACACTGAAGATTTGAGCTGAGATTTGAGCTGAGATTTGAGCTGAGATTTGATATCTTCAGAAGAATTCTTACGTATTCACGACATTTTATTCTTCGCTGTCTGTAAAATTTGAACATGAAAAAACCTTCAAAAATATTTTTAACATGAATTCATATAAAAATATGTTTGTCTTTCTCTCTGTGCAGTAAAAATATAAGAATCTAACGTTCATTTTTAGGGCAGGGTGGCCAAAATTGCTTAATGTAAATGCTAGATAAGATAATGTTCAGATGTTTAAGAACTGTATGATACGAATAAAATTTATACATATATTTCGTTACACGCACATTAATACTAAGTCTATTTTTTAATCAAACGGGGCTTCATTTTATACCGATTCTTCTTCCTCTTTCAGAACGTAGGCGATCATGGACTTCCAATTCCCCCTATCTCTTGTTGCTCTCAGTACTTTTCATTTTGTTAACTCTCCCTAATCCTTCTCTGCCATCCACCTATTCAAGCTCATCAAGTATGTCTTGCACTGCTTTCTCCTGTGTCTTTCTCTCTGTTCGTCCTATGGGCATTAGATTCTCCAATGTGTCGCAGAGATCTCGGTTATTTTTTTCTGATGGTAGTATTTTTTCGTTTGCATCATCTCCAAAACCTTGGCTTTGTTCAAATTTTTGTTTCATGGTATCCTCAGCATCCTTCTGTAGAAACACATTTATGTTGTTTCCAGTTTCTCTTCCATCTTTGAGGAGATCGTTCAGCATTCGCTGACATATAGGATGACAGATATCACATAGCAGTCCAGTACTCTATTATTTTGTTTTTAACGAAATCTTCTTGTCTCTTAATATTTTGCCTAGCATTTGATATGCGTCATCGGAACTTAATGTCAGACTTTATATCCTCTGTCAAAATGCATCATATGTATTTAAATTCTATACCGATTAAATAATTGTAAAGCTTGAATTTTTTTCTTATTTAATTTTATATTAACTGTGATGAAAAAAAAGAGCTCAACGAACATATTTCCATGAGCCGCATATTAAATGTCAAAAAGGCGCACCTAGCTGGCGAGCTGCGGTTTGACCAGTCCTGATTTATACCTAAAACTGAACCTGACATGAACAAGATTTACATTTACGTTTTTGTTACATACATATATGATCACTTACACTCCCCAAAAGTATCCAGATATTTAATAATCTTACACATCACCTCAGTTTTCTGACGTTACTCTAAAAGACTTGAACGTTATTTTCTCCCTCTATCTTCTACCATTCCTTCACTCAACACTAAATAACAATGACGCACGCATATTTATCTTTAATATTATTCCGATGACGCATATCGAATGAAAAAGACCTCCAATCCATATTGGACTGGGGTAAGAAATGGCTAGTAAATTTTAATGCTTCTAAAACGAAGCTACTGTCAATTAACCATCATCGATAATCTCACCTACCTCCCATTAGCATGGACCAGGCTTGCCTCCCAGAGAGTAAAACACTACGCCTCCTTGATCTCACACTTTCAGCGGACCTCAAATGGAATGACTATATCGAATCCATTGCTAAATCCGCTGCTATGAAAGTCGGTTCTCTGTGTAGAGCCCGGAAGTGTTTTCCGTCCAAATCTATCCTGCACATTTACAAATCTACCATCCGCCCGTGCATTGAATACTGCTGCCATATCTGGTCGGGTGCCCCTGCTGTTCTCCTCGGGCTTCTCGATAAGGTTCAGAGGAGGGTCTGTAATGTGATAGATACCGACTTGGCAGACCGCCTGCAGTCTCTCTCCCACCGGCGAGACGTGGCTTCCCTGTGTCTCTTCTATAAATACTTTCACGGCTTCTGGTCCGATGAACTTAGATCACTGGTGCCCCCTAAATACGAATTTGCACGAGATACTAGATTAGCAACTAGATTCCACCCTTTTACAGTGAAACCGATAAAATGCAGCCGTAACTTCTACTCCAACATTTTCTTTCTTCGCACTTCCCGACTGTGGAATTCTCTTCCAAACGATTGCTTCCCCGACGGCTACAATCTCCAGGAGTTTAAATGTAAGGTCAATAGACACCTCCTAACACACTAACTTGCTCCCATTCTATCAAGCACTCTTCCCATCTGCCCGACCCTCATCCTCGCTATCCTTACTCATCTGTCACCTTCATCCTGACATTCCCTATGTCTATCCACTCCTTCTCTTTACCTTCCCCTATGTAGCCGCATGCGCAATAGTGGCAGTGGAATGCCTTGCTTGGGGTGAGATGATTAAAAAAAAAAAAATTATTACTGAAATTACTAACCATCAACATTAAAGTTACGTTTTAATATAATGAGGTTTCAATTCATTACCTCCATAAAATTGTAAAGTTTAAAGTGTTTCTTATTTAGGTTTTTATATTAATTGCGATTAAAAATAGAATCTCAGCGAACATATTTCCACTAGCAGCATATTAATAGTCAAAAACCTGGATGTGGCGCGTATGCCTCATTTTACTTTCCTCTGGTTTAGGCTAATCGTAAACGTCTTTAACGAAATACTCAGTGAAAATAGATGTACCGTTTCTGAAATTTAAAAAAAAAAGGCTACTTGCTATGTAATAATACTACTCGGATTTAAAAACTTTTATCTCTATAAAAATTTCTATCAAAATTTAAATTATTTTATATGATTTTCACATGCATAAAAAATGCAAAACATCACCTGGCTTCATGTTATTGACGATGTGCAGCGCTCTGTAAAGTTTACAATCTTTCATCGGATTCTTTGCGTTTACGTTGCCATCAGCACCTCACTCATAAAAAAGAAAGCTCAAAGGAAGTTATTACATTCCATATGATGGGGTTTCGAAAAACATCAAAGAGTTGACGAAACGAAATCTGAAAAAGAGGCATTATGTCTTTCGTGTCCTTTTGTGTAAAATTCAGTTACAACCATACACATTTTGTGTTCAGTTGTAGCCGCTGAAAAATAAAATCTACCATTCACACGATCTTGTATAATTTCTAAGAGTATAAAATGTACATCTTTTATCAGAAAACACCAACTGAAATTCTTTGTGCTATTTCTATACAAGTCTGAAATTTATATTTGTCCCATAAGAAATATATATATATATATATATATATATATATATATATATATATTTGTAATATATATATATATATTGTTATTATATGAGTGATGCAAACAATATACATCAATGCACTTATTAGCATATTAAAATTTACATGTTGATAACAGTGTAGAAAAAAGCATAAATACTGAAGAAACCTTCACCTACAAGTGAGGAGGTACTTAACATTTCTTGAAAGAAACAAGTAATTACAAAAAAACTGATGTATGGAGATAACGTTAAATTTTAGACATTGGGTCAAGTTCATAATTCTGCAGAAATTCTGGTATATATATATCTATATATTAATTCATTTTTTTCCTGTATCCTGACATTTTTTCGTTTTCTCAGAGGCAAGGTATAAATATTTTTTATACTTTTTATCGTTCCAAGCGCTTTCGCCCACTTATCTGGCTATTTTCAAGAGTGTTTATATCTCTAGTTAAAATTATTTTTTCTCATGTTTTGATTCTAACGTAGCTTTTATATATATATATATATATATAAACTGCAAACCAAAATGACTATCATCTACACTGACAAACGACGGATACGGATATAAAAATATACTTATATTTTATTCTTTTTTTTTCGGTGACAGTGGTGTGGATTAAAGAGTTGTTGGAGATTGTATCCAACACACATACGAGGGCAGCTGACTGGCTGGAGTTCGTCTTCTATTTCCTGCGTTCTCTGCTGTGTCTTTCTTTCTTTCTTTCTTTCTTCTCTGCTCTGGAACGTCACTGTTCAGTCAGTTAAGTGCCATACGTGATACACGCTTTGGGCGATCATGTCTCGAAAGAGACATGACTGACTAGGCAGAAGATTATCTCGCAGTAGGTTTCCATTGCTTTCTGCGGTAGACTGGTTGCCGAGCAGGCTATAGAACCCAATCTGTCTTGTTATTTAACCCATAACTTTAAGAAAGAGACGGATTAATACCTTTCCCAAGGGTTTTTGCGCGTAAGTGAATGCAATGAATTCAGCTGGAATTCGAACTCGGCTCCCCGATTTCTCGTTCCGAGTCGATATCTAGTGTACCACAACGTCACTCTTATATAGCCGAATTTCGCCTTAGAACATTATCTTTTAGCCATGCACATCTGTTACTATTTTCGAATTATTAGCATTGCTTTTGGCCACTACCTTACATTAATTTATATCCTATGACTTTGAATACGGCTGCTTACCAAAACAAAACCACATTTCTTCAATGCAAAGCTGGTAATGTTATTTTAATGTAAATACATTTCTGTTTTTATATACCATAACTTTAAGAACAGCTGTCTTAACATAATTTCGCCTGTCACCCGGCGTCTGAATACCTGACATTTCACAATAATATCTATTCAATTTAGATATACTTTTTACCTGCCAGCCTGCATTCTCCCATCAAATAATATTTGCTTAATGTAAATACACCTTAGTGAAATTATATACTGTGGTCTCAGAATATATAAAAATATTAATTTATATTGTGATTTTTTATAAAGGAGTATTTAAGGAGAGGAAAATATATTTACAGTTTTACACTATTTACATTGTTCGGACTGTTGTTCCCATTTTTAATGTCGTATTGACGATGATTCGGCCTTTGTACCTTCGAGCTTTCTTCAGGAGATATCCGTGAAAACGGCCGGAGTGTACGACGGCCGAAACATCGCCAATATAACAATAAAAATGAGAACAAGAGTCTGAACTATGTAAACAGTGTAATTAATTACAATACTTCTTCTCGCAAATATAAATTTTTATATATAAGTGAGGAAAATAAAAGAAAATTAAGCCGAATTTATTTTTGCGTGCCGCGTTTCAAATATCACTTCAACGCACCACAGAGAATTATTTTCCAGTTTTTCATTAATTTCATAATATATATACACAAAAAAAAAAAACAAATTAATTAAAAAGTTATGGTGATTTTCTAAGAGCAACTGAGATGTGTCACAAAGGCGAATGCGTGGGGCCTCAACTCACTACACAGTTTTTAATTGATCTAGAGAGCCAAGCTTGCTAATCATTAAACCAAAGTTCCAACGATGTGACATCTATTTTGAAATTACAAGAAATTTAGAATCACAAACACATACATCCTGTCAAAATTAATACAAACGTCTCAACATACCAAATATCATTGTCAACATAGTATCTTTTCTTTTCTCTTATGGTATTATATTTTTCTAATGAAACAATACTTAGGAGAATCTTGTTAGCTGCTTTCTATTCTATATGAAATTATCCTCTTACACCACCCTATCATTTGAGAATCGCTTTTGTTTACGTGCTCTCCATGTTGTATGTTTTGCATTGGATCTTCAAAAACACCAACACTCCGCACTTTAAATGATGCTAGATTCGTAATAATGTTTTCTATGTCAGCTGTAAAAGCAGCATACGGCCTCAACGGACCTGGTATTACGGAGTTGAAAAGTGAGAACATCATACTGGTTAACATCATACGAAACATCGAATTCAGTATGAATCTGCTCTGTTAAGGAAAATGTTTTTGTACTTTTCAACGCTCTATCTACACAACGATATTGAGCACTTGACAAAAAATCCTGCTTGCCAAAATACACTTTATTAGTAGAAACTACAGAAAAATAACAACATTGGCGCTAAATATTATCAAAAGTAAACACTATATATATATATATATATATATATATATATATATAGAGAGAGAGAGAGAGAGAGAGAGAGAGATAGTGTTAGGACGAATAAAAAATATTCTAAAAGAATTAACCCTTTCTTGTTCCAAAACAGAGTACCTCCCTTTTCACCTTCTGAAAAGTGGGTCCACGCATGTCACGTGATCAACGCGACATTCAGACGTGAGACGCACGACTCAACAGAATTGGAATATAGCCGTCAATGGTTAAGAACACATGTATGTTCTCTTACCCTAATGGTTGTGACACACAACCCGATAACTTGGGACTGATTCTGTATCTACCTAAGTTGTAATGTTTCTCCGTGTAAAATAAATGTATCTTCCAGTCAACCGTGAATAAATATCTACTTTTCTTTCGTTCCATGCCTTTTCTTCACGTGCTGCACACACACACACACACACACACACACACACACACACACACACACACACACACACATTAGTCCACGGACCATGAATTATATTGTAAATTAAGGCATTTTAGTTATGAGACAAATACCCCTTTCATAACAGATAGATAGATAGATAGATAGATAGATAGATAGATAGATTGAAATATTAACACACACACACACACACACGTACATATATATATATATATATATATATATATATATATAAATTCTTCAAAAGTATTTGAACTGCAAGGCCAATTCCGTTGTTTCTGTTGTTCACTGAAGACATTTGAGTTTAAGATCAAAAGATGAATTAGTTAAGAGTTCAGAATTTCAACGTTTATGGAACTTACATTTTCACATTAAAAAAGATAGACCAATATGAGAACGAGAGAAAGAGAGCTGCCTATGGGAGAAAAGCAACCCATTTCGAATCTAAGAGAAGAAAGAATATCGATCAGAGTTATCGGACAGATATTGTTATAAATTGTAACAAAAGAAAAATGATTGACCAAAACACAGAGCTAAATCACAGATAAATATTTTATTTACAAAAAACACTAAACAAAAAATTTACAAATATACAATCTTTGCATTCAAATAGAAAACATAAAGTTTACTCCTGGCAGGCGAAGTGTTACGAAGGGAGAGGTAAGGAGTGGGTGAAGTAATGTTAGGCTAGCGAGTATTCTAAGTATTATATTTGGAAATCCTCTAATATTATATAAAGAATAATTTTTGTTTGGTCAAAGAAAGAGTCAAAAAATTCTATTTACCCATTTATTTTCATTAAGTTCTCTTACAAGTTTTAGTTGGTCGGCAACATTTATTAAAGATTCTTTCGGCTGGATATACAAATCCTGAATCGGGTCGGAGTTGATAATGTCAGCAAATCCTTTTAACAACTAACTACTCTCTTCCCCAAACCTAATTTTATAGGGATTAACACCTCATTTATATTATATATAAATGCATCCTCGTAACAATATTGAGGATAGCCAACACAACAGTTAGGAATGTCCTAAAAGGAACGAAACTACTAGTGTACTGCACAACTGACATGGTACGGCTCAACTAAAGAAAACAACAGCAGTTGCTGACAAAAATATTATGAAAGCTTTAAGGGAAAATCAAATAATAATGGTCAATGATATCACCAACGGTGCAGGCAGTTCTGAAGGTTTCAAAAGTTCTAGATCAAAAATATAGACACCATATTACAAGATGCAACCCACTCATCAGCAGTAAGAAACGAAACACCAGATTGAAATTTGAAAGAAAGTACAGAGATGAGCTACAAATGTTCTAGAAGAAAGTTCTATGAAATCAAGGTAAATCTCTACCAAAATCAATAGAAGTAACGAACTGTGGAGAAAGAAAAGAACTGCTTATGATCTAAAGCATAGCAGCGGTTGTGTTTCATGCTGGACAATCTCATCACTATCGAAGGAAAGATTTGAAGCAACCAAAATGTGGTTCTACAGAAAGATGCTGGTTTTATCATATTTAAGCGACGACGAGGTTTTGGAGAGGATGGAAACGAAAAAGAAACTTATACTTAACATCAGGAGTCGACAGCTGAAGTTTCTGGGACCGGTAACGAGGACAGAGGGATTGGAGAATCTGATACCCACAAGACGAATAAAAGGAAGGAAAGACAAGGCAAAGCAACGCGTGACATACTTGATGGACTTGAGCATATAGATGGGGAAGCGGTAGTTGCATGGAATAACAGGACAACAGGAGAATTAAGAGGATAGGCAGACGGGGAATGTCTACGTCATGAATGGACACGGCATTTGAAGTGAGTGCTCCTTACTTGTGTTACATCTAAGATACGCTTAGTGAACAGCTATAGAATGACGTGTACCTGTGTTTTATAGATTCCGTAACGACGTTCGATAAATTGCGACACACGGATTTATTTAAACTGCTCAGTAACCTGGACGTATTTGGGAACGATATATGCTTAAGGCCATATAACATTGAATACAACAGTTCTCGTCTGATCATCGAAATTAAGCAAAATCGAGTCAGATCAGTACATAGATGGGTGACCGCTTGAGAATACCAGGTGCTGTAAGGGTACATTTTTTTTTAAGGATGTGCGTTGTGGTGTAGTGGATATCGGCTAGGAACGAGAAATCGGAGATCCGAGTTCGAATATTTGTTGAATTCCTTGCTTTAACTTCCGCTCAAATACCCTTGGAAAAGGTATTAATCCATTTTCCCTCCAGTTATGGGTTAAATAACAGGGCAGATTGGGTTCTATAGCCTTGGCTGGCAACCAGTCTACCGCAGAAAGTAATGGCAACCTACTGCAAGATAATCTTCTGCCCAGTCAGTCATGTCTCTCGAGAGACATGATCGCCCAAACGAGTATTACGTATGGCACTTAACCGACTGATGTGCGTTGTGGTGCAGTGGATATCGGCTCCAAACGAGAAATAGGAGAACCGAGTTCGAATTCCAGTTAAATTCGTTGCATTCACTTACGCGCAAATCGATTTGGGATATGTATTAATCTGTCACTTCCCTTCAGCTGTGGGGTAAATAATTGAACAGATTGGGTTCAATAGTTCATTAGTTCAATAGTCTTGGTTGGCAAACAGTCTACCGCAGAAAATAATAGCAACCTACTGCAGAAAAATCTTCTGCAGAGTCAGTCATGTTTCAAAAGTCACATGATCACCAAAGTGTCTATCACGTATGACAATCAACTGACTGACTAAAATAATGAAGAATACTGGCAGAAAACCACTTACATACAGATAAAAAAATTATTTCCTTACATAGATTAAAATATAAAGGATTCTAAGAAAAGCGTGCGACTTCTCACCGAATTTATTTAACTTATACAGCGATGCGATAATGAGGTATTTAGGAGTTCAACCAGAATTCATTATTGGCGTCGAGAATTTTAACATGAGATATGCAGAAGGTAAAGTGCTGATAGAAAACACTAAAAAAATCTACAAAATCTCCTACAGAAGGTAAAGGAAATCTAGATAAAAAGAATAAAATAATAAAAGAATAAAAGAATAAAAGTAGACAAAAAGCATGGTTATCAACTAAAAGACGAGCTCAAAAGGTAAATTACAAATTGAAGATTACCAAAATCTAACCAGTACATTGAATACTGCTGTCATTTATGGTCGGTTACTCTTGCTGTCCACCTAGGGATCCTTGACAAAATCCAACGGAGAATCTGTAATGTGATCCATCCCGACTTGGCGGCTCAGATACAGTCAATTTCTCACCGATGCAATGTGGCTTTCCCGTGTCTCTTCTACAAATACTTTCACGGCTTCTGCTCCGATGAACTTAGCTCACTGGTGCCCCCTATATATGAATTTACTCGAGCCACTAGATACCACCCTTTTACTGTAAAACCAATAAAATATAAACGCAAATTGTACTCTATCGGCTTTTTTTCTCGCACTTCCCGCCTGTGTGATTCCCTTCCATTTAATTGCTTCCCTGACAGTTACAATCTCCAAGAATTTAAATGTAAAGTCAATAATCATCTTTTATCTCAGTAACTTGCTTCCTCTCTCTCATGCTTTTTTCCCCGTCCACTTCACTTTCATCAGTATTCCCGTTCTTCTTTTACCCACTTCGTGACACCCTACATAACCTGTCAGCCTTTCTCATAACTTTCCTCCTATGTAACCCCATGCAAATCAGTAGTAGTAAAATACCTTGCTTGGGGCGATATGATCTTAAAAAAATGTACGAAAATTAGAACATCTGGTATTTTATCAGAGGACGGAATATGTAACAATAAAATGCGAAGGTGCTTTGCAAGAGCGAATGATGCATTCCACAAAGAGTGTATGAAGAGAAAAGAAAACAACTTCGTTAGAAACAAAGAAAAAGGGTGCTGGTTTCTTGTGTGATATCTTTTCTCTTATATCGTCTATTGAAAAGGTGAAGAGGCTCATCCCTTGTTCCCTGTTTAGGATGTGGTGTCCGGCTTTCTCTCTTCCAACCTTTTCACTCTTTTCTTTTTTGCTTTTTTTTTTCAATTGGAGTAGATAGACTAAGCTATCGCCCGGTTCACACTCTATCCTCGTCTATTGAACAGGTGAATAGGCTCATCCCTTGTTCCCTGTTTAGGATGTGGTTTCCGGCTTTCTCTCTTCCAACATTTTCACTCTTTTCTTTTTTGCTTTTTTTTCAATTGGAGTAGATAGACTAAACTATCGCCCGGTTCACACTCCACCCTCGTCTATTGAACAGGTGAAGAGGCTCATCCCTTGTCCCCTGTTTAGGATGTGGTTTCCGACTTTCTCTCTTCCAAACTTTTCACTCTTATTGGAGTAGATAGATTAAACTATCGCCCGGTTCACACTCCACCCTCGTATATTGAACAGGTGAAGAGGCTCATCCCTTGTTCCCTGTTTAGGATGTGGTTTCCGGCTTTCTCTTTCCCAATCTTTTCACTCTTACGTAGCCCCCTGCACATCAGTGGCGTTACCGCCTTGCTCTTAGTGATATGATTAAAAAAAATGTCAGTGAATGCTAAACAATCTACTCAAAGATGAAGAAGAGACTTGAACCAATATGAACAACGAAAGATTTTTAGAAAAAATGGGAACAAAAAGGAAAGACCAGGACATGACAGTTGAACTGACGCATAATGAGGAACAAAGGCTTGGAAAATTGACAGACAGACTGAATGCAAAGGGACAGAGACAAACAACACATGACATTCTTAGTGAATTTGAGTAAATGGGTGGTTGAACCGAATTTATGAAAAATAACAAAAAGTCAATACTCATTAAGAACTACAAAGAATATGAAATTGTGGAGAGCCATGATTGCTTATTTAATGAGAATACACGACATGTAAAGAACAATATATAAGCGATAGCGTTTTAACTGTTTGTTGCCGCCGATATTTAGCATGAGTAGACTAATGATTCCTAAAATATGCAAGATTTTCCTCCCGATAACTTAAATATTTTTGTCACTATATACAAAGACATGTCTATGATAAACAGTACCTTGTCTCTATGTCGTCCAACAATACATAAAACTTTCAAATCCAAAGCATTAAATATCTATAACCATTTTTGTTTTAGATAATTTTTTTTTTCTGCACCGTCAATCTGTTCATGCCGGGTGGAGAAAAGATAAAACCAAATTAAATACTTGGAGGAAGAAATCTTACCAACTTTGCGTTTCTCTGCCGGTTTCAGAATTTCTTTGTTGCAAATGTAGTGGCGAATACCTTCACTATTCTTATTTCCACTGATAATCCTTACGTAGAGCAGCTGAATTTGCTTCTTGCTAATGAACAGACGGGTTCGGATCGATATTTTAGCAATCAGCATCCCTCCTTCACACGCTTTATCGATCCAGTCCATCATTTTTCATTCTTTATTCTTTCTTTTTCTTCTTCCACAGGCAAACAGTTAAATGGCTGTTTCATATAACGAGACACAGGAGCTCTCTCTCCGATAATTCACAATGCCAAAATCGAAATAATTCCCTTCGATTATGTTCAATCCGAAATCACTAACCAAAGTTATCATTTGCAATATTGCCTTACACGTCCGGACATCGTCGTCAGCAAGGTCCTTTTTATCTAACCTCGTTTAATAGTTTAGGTAAATCTGTCACACGCATACACACGCACGCATAGACACGCAGCGATATATATATATATATATATATATATATATATGCAATTTTCGTTAAAAATGACAGACAAGGTTGTTTAGTTTTTTTATGCGATTTTATGGTTTCTTTACTTTGACGAAAGACATTGGACAAAATTTATCCAAATGTTTTGATAATCCGAGCGCTTTCTGCTAAATATTTAGGCATTTTCGAGGATGAATGTTATTTTACGTGTAACAGGATGTATGTGGTGTTATGTATAATGTAGAGTAGTGGTATGTGTTATGTACCCAAAACGTTAAGCCTGTTGTTATCGTGTTCGAGGTTCGAGGTTAATGTTACTGAGATTTCGGTTTTTTGTTTTATTAAAAAGGCCTGCATTATTTCTAGTCTTTATATATATATATATATATATATATATATATATATATATATATATTCCATAATAAAAAGATAGCTGATAAAGATAACTTATTTTTCTAAATAGATGATTATTCAACATGTAATTTTCAGGTTTTATTTATAAAAAAACATATACATATTTGACTCTGTAAATAAATAATTTTAATTATCTTGCCTCCTCCCGTTGGATGAGTTTTAATATTCATTTTTAACAATTAATATTAATAGAATCTCTTATGGTATTTCTCTTACATGCCACTTTGATTTGGATTTATATATATATATATATATATATATATATATATATATATATATATACTTGAGAAGGAATCAGTGATTCAAAAATAACGCACAAAATCCCGTACAAGGAAGAAAAGTCTTCAATGTCTCTAAATGAGGGAGAACATATCATTTATAATACTCCCCGCAAACATGACCGTCTTCTACTATAGTTTTATGCCCCCGAATGGAATCATCAGGAAGACTTCTTGATGATTGCATTCAGGTGAATGAAACTCGTGTATTTCAAACGGATCTAGATATGTAAAGTTAGGAATTTATTCGCCTGAATAAAGCAAACTTTCGACACAAAACATGTGTAGCGACACATATACGATTATGGACACTTAATATATTATACAAAAAGCAAGTAATATTGGAAATAATGATAACAACAAATCTACAGTTTAAACAAAGCGTTCACGACTTCTCTCACTCTTTTTTCTCTACCAATTTCTCTCGTTAGGACAACCCCTCTTTCTGTTTATATATATATATATATATATATATATATATATATATATATATTTCGGAAATTAATGTAGATTAAGGAAAGTTGGTTATAAATGATACATTTCAGAGCAGTAATGTTTATTACAATGAATTCGCAAGTTGTGTCATAGGCTTAATTTGTCTTCGTCTAGACTGATCGTCATTCGTGGTCGAGAGATCTAAGACGCGCAGAATCACATGGTGGCTTCCCCTATGTGGATAGGGACGGCAGGTTCGAATCCTGCCGAATGACACACATTTTCGTAATAAATATTTATCGTAAATAATCAGGCCGGTTGAAATAAATTTATAATACTGTTTGATTATAAACAGAATATCTACTTAAATACGTGTATCGATCAAAAACAATGTTCAAAAAATCATTTAATATATATATATATATATATCCTAGAAAATGAAGAAATATATCGGCGGATGTAAAGATATGTATTATATAATTTGCTTGCCTTGCTCTAAATAAATGTTAACCCTTTAGCATCCATCTTTTTACCTGTGATCCATTTACACAAGCTCTTTAATAAGTTAATTACTGTTGACCACGACTTTTCTTGAATTGGTTATGTCCTGTGATTGTTGATATGACGGGAAACTACACCCTACAGAAACGCATCTGGTCGGGAGATTAGAGGTTTTAATGAGCGTAAAACTACCTCTTTAATAACGCTGTTCCTAGGTCCACCCTGACTTGGAATGGTAGCGTTTGTTTGGATCTCCTTCATAAGAAAATAATTAACCCACCCCAATCAAAAACAGAACCACTATGAAAGAATATAAATACATTTCTATAGTAAAAATAACAAGAATAAATTTTATATGTAAATAATTCCAAAAAGTACCAATTTATAGTAATATTATCAAAAATTCATGAATGAACATGGGTGAACACTTTTATGATATTGATCCATATAATATCCTAAAATTTCTTAAACCAGACTATTTCAAATTATAACTTTAACAAAGGATGACATAAAATGCGCCTATCATTGCCACTAGTAATTATATTCAGACAGATATGGATATGCCCATAAAATTAGTAACAACGACCATGTATTCAAATGTGAAAGCAGAATGACATGTTTTTATTACTTCAAAGATTTCAAGAAAATTCCATTTCGCATATAGTTCTAAGATTATTGATTTCGTTTTTGTTCTCAGATTTTGTTCTTGGGTGAGAACAAAAAAGATTCCCATTATTGGATGTTCTCTCGGCGTCTCGTAATAATACTTACATTATTTCACTATATAAAAAAACTCGTAATAATTCATGTCACCTTAATTTTACTAGATAATGTCCTCTTAGATGGTGTTGTTTTGATACAGACCGATCAAAAGCGATTAACCAGATGTTTTCAACCTCACAACCAAAAAGAAAATGACCAAAAGTCCTCGGTGCGCAGCCGGCTTCGCGCAGATGTTCCGGTTGAAAACTAAAATTTAATTAAATATTAAATTTTCAGTTCGCGAGCCTACGCGAATTTTATTTATCGGCCAATGAGAAGCTCAGAATCAAATACGGATATGAATTCCCAAATGATCTGCTGCGATCCAAAAACAAGATATAAAAATCTGATACAGATAGCATCGCCAGACTGAAAGACAGACAGACTCGAGAGTCAAGTGGCTTATTATGTTCGTCGCCTTCACCTCTCCTTTCTTTCTTCCCTGTCTCAAAACTATTTACTGACCTAAGGATGAATACATCAAAGATATTGCTTACTTACAACGCTCCCACATTCTTAAGCATTAATTCTCTTTTCAGCATTTTATTGCCATGAACATTTTAACGTCCGTTGTACCTATACTTCAAGTATTACTTTAATTGTAAAAACATTAATTGATATGTGTATATATAAAAATGTTATTTTTCAACTCAATTTGCTTTTCTTGATTTATCATCATTTTATGACCTATAGTGGGCTGTCTACAACTAGGCCAAATTCCGTTAACCTGCAACAATATACGACTCCCCACTATAAACTGGAAAGAATGGATAACCCACTATAGTGTTATTAAAACTTTCCTTACGGAAATTTATCAAACACCTGCTTTTCTTCAAAGAATTACATTGTTTGAAACAAATCCTTGTGAACAAGGGCTTATCTAATCCTCTTATTGACCACCATATGACATTTTTCTTGTGTTGTGTTTTTGCTCGTACCATGTGACATCCGGTCGCCCGGGTGTATAAAAGACAATGTGCGTTTAGCACGAGGTGTTGTCATTATCGCGGTCTTCGTGAAGTACTGCGAGAGAATGTAAATATTGTATATGCCTCTTGGTTGTACCTCTCTGGTCATAAAGTAGTTCATCTACATTTCACTGTGTATCTTTTCATTCCGCGATACAACTCCAATGTGAGCAATAACAGTAGAATAACACACGCAAAAACAATATCTTTCTGGCTAGTTCATCGCACACTGAACTTATGTATTACTATCATTTTGGGTATACCACTATTTTTTTCCATATTTTTATTTCTTGAAAGGAAAGGTATGAACTACCTTTCCTTTCAACGAATTCTCGGAGTGTTAATACTGCTAAGGTATCATAGAGTGCTGGCATATCTTTTTCCTTTCTAGCGGCACTTTCTTCAGTAAATCTTCTCACTAACTGATTGCAATGTCTTTTGTAGGGTTTCCTTCTTTTTACTTTCTTTCTTTATTCTTTCAGGTTCCTTAACTTGTATTTGCAAATTCGTCTCAGAAAGATTAAGCTTCGAAAATATTTCTCCACCATTTGGTTTTGCAAAACTTTACTCTGAACTTAGTAATGGATTATGTGATTTTAAACATTTGTCTAACCGAGTCATAAAACATTCACAAGCACTATTTTTCCTTTATATACACTGCTAGAGCTGCCCATTTTGAATGGTTAACTTTTTCAGTTACACCCAGTTCAGTTAGGTCTGTTTAATTCTTCGTTTAGTTGATACAATGTTGTGAATGGTATACAAAGTTTCAATTTAAATACTGGCTTCCATACATTTTTTTACCTGAGATTTTGATTTGACTTGAAATCCCCGACCCAACTCATTCGAAAGAACATCAGGAAAACTTTTTTTAAATTCTTTCTTTAAATTTTCACATTTTTTAAATGATCACTTGTCCATTTATATTTTTGCAATATATATTTATAGGTAAATTCCATAACTCAATTCCGACCAGTCGGTAGTGAATAAGTTTGAAATGTTGCTTAACACATAAGTCTTATGTAGTATCGTATGCAAATTAATAGGCAAATATAAATAGAGAATAACTGGGGAGGTAAGAGACAGAAAACCCTCTTATCACAAAGGACACGGAGAGCTGGGCTACGACTACTATTTCTACGCACAAAGAAATGCTAATTATAACAATGGCTATAGGATCCTTAAATTCGCTAGATGACTTAGAACACATAGAAATATGAATAAAAACTTTTGCTTCATTTTTGCATACGCTCTTTGCCGACGACGAAAATTTAAACTTGAATCAATTCATCGAGAATAAACTGCTGCTTCCTCAACGAAAATATACTTCAATCAATTCGACGGGAGAACAAAATTCGAACCAAAATTTTAGTATCTTTTTCACTGATAAATGACGAAACATAAACTTGGTAACAACTCGGCAAGAATAATCTCGAACCAAATATTTTTGATATTCTTCTCAATCAAAATGGCAAAAAATATAAACTTCAACACAAAATGAATATCTTTTCGCTGATAAATCGAAACATACACTGAATTCAAATGGACTTGCTATTCTCACTGGTAAAATAAACGATCTTTTTCTACGTTGTGAGAATGATGCTCATCAAAACTTATATATATCAAAACTTATATATATCAAAACTTATATATATATATATGCGACATAACTTTATTCGTTCTTTGATGACTTTGTGTCACTTGGTCATACTGGTGGTTTAGAACGCCCGCATCTTGGGCTGCGTCTACACGGCTGTCCGCCTCCCTGGGTTCTGATTTCAACTTCCGTTTGCAAACTGCTAAACTTAAACTCAGCTTCCAGAACTGACGACTGATTTAAATAGTAAAGCCTTACTGACACCTGGAGCCGCAGTTGCTTTCAGGTGCTGACTTCTTTGACCTCTATCATCAAAACAAAATCCAGCTATCATTTTCTGACATTTCAAACAACATCCATTTTTTTAAATTTTGAAATAACAATTCAAATATACTTCTGGGTGAAATTCCACACCGACCGAAAGAATATATAAAACATTTACAAGAATAAAAATTAGGATGCGCCAAGACAGACGGGGGAGAAAACGAAATAACCGATTTATTTCTTGGTGCAATTGGGTTTGAAACTATAAAAGAAATTATGACAGTGTGTTATCCGAGCGAATTAGAAGAAATGATATTTGAAGAAATTGTGAAAATTATAAAAAAGTACATAAGGCCAAAAAAGATTAGTGATTGCTGAAAAAAAAAATTAGAAACAAGACAAGCACCACATGAATCCATTATACAATACTTGCATAAATTGAAAGAACGTGTCAAGTATTGCGTATTTGAAAAATTGCGAGTACAGAAAGTGATACCAGAAGATGAATTAATTATTCTTAAGTTAATTGCTTGCAAGACCTAAAACACTAGTGAAAAATACTAGAATGTCAACAGAGTAGCAGAATGAGTTTTCAAAACTAGCATCGGGTTTTTGCAACAATTAGAGTTGATTAAAGAATATAATAAAAACGAATTCGAGACATACAGTACGAGCACAAGCCAATCCCTAATTAAATGTAGAAATTGTGGGAAAAATCACGAGTGAGACAAAACAAATATCCAGCTTTATGAAAATTTGCTCAAACTGCAAAAAAGAGATCATTTACATAACGTATGAAAATACGAATAGCAAATACAACAAGTAAAATCTGTTCAAATCCACGAAGAAAGAAGCTGAAATATTTATAATGGATACACAAAAAAAGAAGCAGAGTCATTGGTTAGGGTCCACATGGATTACGCACATAGCAGAGATAGTGGATTATTCTTCGTGTTACCGGACTCATATTCAGGATATCCAGAAGTTGTCAGAGTAAAAGACAGAAAAGCCACCACAATAAAGCAAATACAAGAACTATATTCTCAAGGAATGGAATATCCCAGACAATAGTCACCGACAATGCATCTGAATTTTGAGATGCGAACTTATATATGATATTAAAACATATTGGATGCATCTTATACAAGACACAATCATATCACCCACAATCTGACACAATATTGCAGAAAGAATGGTAAAAACAGGGAGAATGAGATTGAAAGCATTCTCACTACTTTAGGAATTTCTGACATTCGTCCAACATTTCTTACCGTCACTGTTATTATGAGCGTTGCGCATCGAAAATGTATTTTTCCCTCCGTATGTTTCGATTCCCGTCGTCACTGGCTACTAACTGTTATTATATGATGTCTCGACTAAAACCAACGATAATCCAATTAACTCTCTATCAGAACTTTCTTGAAACTCTGCCTCTGAACTCGTTTGAGTTCTTTATTTAAGTCGCATTTCCTAATTCATCTGTATTACCTGGGGTGCCTTATTTACTTCACAGCACACGGTCATCTGTATATCATCTCTTTTGTAAATTATTCAGTGAATTTCCAACTTCCTCCTTTATTAAATACTCATTGAATTTCCTACCAACCCGTATTTCAGCGTACATTAAGGACAAAGAATTTAACTTCACTATCTCATAAAGTTTCTGAGAAGAATGCCCTACAGTTAACCGTGTTTCAAACATCTTTTTATTTAATTTTTACTGAATTAAATCCATGTCTATCATTTAGACAGCGTACATTTTAAGCAAAAGTGTTTTTTTTTTAATATTTCATAAGATGGATGTTTGGAATAACTATACTGTGTTGTCATCCTTATCTTATCCACTCTTGTAACTTGCTCCTCTTTCTCATCACTCGTCTCTTATGTAACCCCCTACACACCAGTGGCAGTTCTGCCTTGCTTGGCGTGAGATGATTAGAAAAATAAATGCGTTTTCCTCTAAATATAAATAATCGTCCCAGTCTGCCTATTTGAAATTCAATTGTTTATTATTTTATTATGTACTTATTTTATCATTATTATTTATTATTTATAACGTCGATATTTATTCTGCAATATTTTACTTTGGTTTATTTATAATTTATTCTTCATTATTCTTCATTTATTTTTATTCTTTCCGCATTTTATAATCGCATTTTGTCGTATTTTGTCTGGGTGTTAGTTTAGTTTAGACCATATTGGGCGCCTTCAAACTGAACTGAGTAAATATTTAATGTTCAACTTTGTGCCTGGGAAAATTTATTTATATCGGTACCAGATGTCGGCGTTCGAGTTCAGGAATAAATGCTGGATTTTAATTTTCAAAACAAACAGTTCCACATTAATTTTTCTCATCTCACCATCATGACGTACTAATTTAAAATTCAGTATCAACATTTCCGGATTTATCCAGTAAAAAATATACTTTTTTATTTTCTGCTAATTTTGCTGTTATTGATGCTGTTGTTAGACGTTTTTTACTCGATTAATAATGTGTTCCAGCCAAATAATACCGGAAGTCACAGATGGTGCATTTTTTTTTTTCAAACAGAATCTAATTTTGTGCAAACACTTTGACAGTAAATTGAGCGACAAATTCCTTCGTGCCTCTGGTTTGCTATGAGGAGTGGCTCTTTGAAAATAAATAAATTTTGACTCTCAGAGAAGAGAAGGGTTTCACATTTTAACAAATAAATTTCGCGTTTCCTAAAATTTAAAATGGACATGTAACGAGCGAAAACAGATTATTTTAGACGTGCATAAGCTCAGATGTTTGATTAGTTACTCTCAAATACTCCTGTGATTATCTGATGCAAAACAGATGGATATGTGTAGTGGGTAGAGATGAAGAACATACAGATATTTTACATATGTTTTCTTGTATAATTCCCATTAATATTTGCTCATTTGTTATAACCGAACATTTCAGTATGATTAAGAATCAGATTTTGATTACTGACATTATTACCCAGAATACAGAATACTTATTTAAAAACATTTAAGTATGTACACGACCAGGTTTAGTCTAATACTCTATCCATTGAGGACGTAGGCGACCATGACTCTCCACAAGTTCCTTTCCTTTTCATCTGTGAATTGTCATAATCTATTTGCAAAAACGATTAACTGTTTTCCGATATCTTCTCCACGGTTTCGATTTCACATTGCCTTTTCTTTAATAGATTGTAACCCAAGGTTAGAAAGCCAGATCTGATATTTAACACATAAAGACGACCCCATGCCTTTTCCAAGGCATCTGTGCAAAAGTAGCTTGATTAATGAGGTAACAAATTTCACCACTATGTTTTTAGCTGCTTATATGTTCGTTGTGGTACAGTGGATATCGGCTCGAAAAGAGAAGACGGGGAGCCGAGTTCGAATTCCAGCTGAATCCATTGTATTCACTTACGCGCAAATACCCTTGGGAAAGGTATTAATCCGTCTCTTTCTTCCAGTTATGGGTTAAATAGCAGGACAGACTAGGTTCTATAGCCTTGGTCGGCAACCAGTCTACCGCAGAAAGCAATGGCAACCTACTGCGGGATAATCTTCTGCCCAGTCAGTCATGTCTCTTTCGAGACATGATCGCCCAAGCGTGTATCACGTATGGCACTTAACTGACTGACTGACTGATAGTACATATTTACTCTAAGTAATAATTCGCATCAGTACTTATGAGGTTCATTGTTACTTTAAATAATGACTTACGAAGAAATAAGATTTTTGTACAATAGTATATGTTAAGATTGAATTTACTACTGCAACAATGCTACAGTCCTGTGTATGACAGTAAAATGCATCCGGTAGCAAGGCCTCTGATTAGGAGGTTGTGAGGAACATGGAACTACCCCTTAATCCCTGTTGCTCCCAGGTCCACCCCGACCCGGAGAGGGAACACCTATTAGAGTTCCAGCTATGGGCAAATAGTTAACACCCAAACGTGGGTCAAAACACTATAAAAGTATAAGAATAGACTTTTATAGAAATATATTCATAAAAATAGACTTTATAGAAGAATATACATTTTCGAATGAAAAATATTACCAACAGTATATTTCTGAAGGAAAAAACATTATTTCTAGCAATGCATTTTTGAATACAAAACTAGAAGGCATCTTCAGTATTCTAAAATAGAATAAAAATAAAACAAAAAATTCATCAAAATCTGACTAAATCGGCCTTCTTACTTTAATCGCACATTTAAAAATACCTTAAAACCCCACGTTTTTTAGCATTAAATAACCCACAAAGGTTGATATGCCGTTAAATAAAACTCAAATTCAAATAACAATGGTACGTTAAACTAAATTATTCCCAGCTGTTGTACAACTAAGTGCTTTTCCTTTTCGATGTCTGTCTATCGGAAAAGTAACGGGTCTGCCTGTGCTGTTCGCGCTATGGCCAAAAGAAAAATAAGCGGAATGAGTTATCTTGTAACATACCTTGGGATTATGTAACAGTAATCTTAGCTTTCTGCAATCATTGTATTTCTTTTTGCGGAAAAACCAATCGTGGTTGCTTCACAACGACAATACACTTGCAACAATGCCCTTAGCATCCGGCAGTTCTTGGCCGAGAACAATATCACCATATTAAACAGCCGCCCTATTCACCTGATCTTGCTTCGTGTAACTTTCTTTAGGGACCATCAACATTTTTGTAAGGATTAAATTCAAGTAAAATGATTGAAGCAGTGCAGAGAAGCATGACAGAGAAGGATGGAAAAAGGAATTAGACTCAAGAGGTATTAGTTCGAAGAGGATATCATATTACTCGTGTTTGGAATGGAAATAAATCTTTTATGACACTAGTCTCTTTACTTTTCAACAAATATCGTATGCAATGCGTGCATACCTGTCTGCGTAGCTTAGATGTGGCGCAATGGTGAAAGTATGGGGCACACAGTAAGTTTCGAAATTTTAGTTGAAATTGATATTGCAAGATACGCTTGCTAACCATAACATCGCATCAGAAAGCCTTTTAGTCCAATAACAGATTGTTTCTTTTTCTCCAGATTATCAACTCTTTATAGATTATTTAAAGCCAGAAAATATTTTGAGATTATATTTTCATATTTTAAATAATAATTGTTTTGTGAAACAAGTTTTACTAATTAACCCTTAGATAGAAGAAGAGGTGGATTCATACTTTCCCCAAAGGATATTTGCACGAAAGAGAATATAACAAACCTGACACAAAGCTTACAGCTTTTGGTATTCTGAAGCGGTCAACCGTCTAGATACTGACCAGGTTAACGTTGCTTAACTTCAGTGAACGTACGAGAACTGGTTTTACAATGTGATATGGCCGTAAACCGAAATGACTAAGAAGTCTGTTCATCTTATAAAATGGATTTAAACATCCCTCATCTCCTATCTCACTGACTTGCATCCACTTTCTCATGCTCCTTTCTCCGTCCACTCCACTTTCATCAGTATTCTCATCCTTCTCTTGCCCACTTCCTGACACTCCCTGTCACTTTTTCTCAAAACCGCGCACCAGTAGCAGTAAACAGCCTTGCTTGTGGCGATATGATTATTAAAAAAAAGCTTTGTAAAATTAGTCAAAGTGTTCGGATTCAGGAAAAACCTTAATTCATAACTGTGACAATGTATATCTCTCTCTTTCTCAATGTCAATTATTCTTCTTCCGCGTGCCATGCCACTTCAGTGGTGATCACTGTCGTCAAGTATGAGTCTCTGTTGTCTCCATATTCTTTGAAACTTTGTCACTGTTGGCGGAAAAGATTTTTTAAAATATATTCTATGTTTAAAATCATGCAAAATTAATATTTAATCATTAAATTATTCCCTTGCAGTCAGAAATATTTGTTTTGTCATGCGAAAAGAAAGCGGAGAGAATAGCAGTAAAATCGTTGGTCAGCGAGAAAAAATTTATTCGTTTTAAGTAGAGTTGGCGCTAAAATACAACCTAGATTAATCAATCAATATATATTTGTCCCTTCGTATATATATATATATATATATATATATATATATATATATATAAAAAGTACATTTTTAAATTCTAAACTTCTTTTTATTAATATTCTTTCTTATATATATATATATATATATATATGTAATGAATTATTTTGAACATTATCAAAATAATTCATTACAAATTATCGGTTGTTATAACCAAGTTTCGTTAAAATTCGTTAATTTCCGTAACATGTTTATATATATATATATATATATATATATATATATATATATATATATATATATATAATGTACCCTGCTTCAGAGTTTATGGTGTATAAGGCTTTTACAAAAATGTAACAAAGATTTGCTAAGTTCTTTTTTGCGGAATACTCCGTAAATACAGAAGTTAAATTATTCTCTTACCAGACATATTGTGGGAGATGTATTTTTTCTTCGTCTATTTACTTTAAGTCCGGTCAGAATTGGTAAAATACGTGAGAATGGCTACAATAAGGAAAGAAAAACCTTCAACTTACTGCTTTGTCTCTGCTGGTCTCTTATTTGTTAACAAAGGTTTTAGGCTTATATTATGTGTTACAGTCTCTGTGATCTTACTTATCTTCTTTATTTTTATTTATATTTTAGGTCTGTGTGTCTTTCTCCTTTTTTGTGGGAGTGGGGCGGGTGCTCAATTATTCTTTCTTTGCAACCACATAGAAAATAATTCTTTTGTGGCGGATCGATTCCTTGCGACATGTCGACACGGCGCTGAGCATTGTTAACATCCTCTGGTGAACTTTTTTTATACAACATAACTTATTCTATACCCCCCCCACACACACACAGACACACACACACACACATATATATATATATATATATACTGTAGAAATTACTCTTACTCTTACTCTTCAAATTTTAGGTTCTATTGCATGATATACAAGTTCATATACTTTACGTGTTTGTATTTGCTTTATTTTTCTCTTTTCTTTTGAGAGTCTTTGTTTATTTTACTTCTTTCCTAGCCGAGCTTTTTTCACGATCTGGAGGACTTTAACTGCAATTTCCTTCAGCTGAACTAATAGTCTCATTATTATTCTATAGCACATAGCGACTAGTATCCTCATCTTTATGGCTTCCGTTGTAGCGTGTTGCCCACCGCTCTCCGACATTCTTTGAAGCAATATTTTCTTTATTTCTCATATTAGTAGCAATATGTATTTTTTAGTCACTATTTTGTTAAGTCTTATACGCTTCAACTTCTATAATATTGTTTTGCAGCAATATTTGATATTGGCATTGTTGCATTAAGTATTTGTTGGATATACGGATGGCTTAATGGGTAGCAACCTGGAATGAGAAATAATAGGCGAAGTTTAAATGCCAGTCTGGTTAATCATATTTACTTAGGCACAAATGTTATGAGGCCATCTCCTACTCCAACTCAACTATTTAAATAACAGAACTTCCATATGAAAAAATTATTATTATTCTTAATGCAAATATTCCCGCGCGAAATATAATTATTATTACAATCCAAAAATATGTTTAAGTTTTAAATAATGCCTGACAAGTTGCAAAAAATCAATCTATCATTTATTAACACATTTAATGCCAAAGGTCAGTCACGGAATTTGACTTCATACTCCGATTTTTTAATTGCTTTCTTAGGCAATAAAATCATTTTATTAGTTGACGTAGATTTCCAGCTGAAATCTTGACATTGTTTTCATACTAAAAGTATCAAAGCAATCTCGAAGTTTACAGTAGTAGTGAGTTTGATCCTCACTGGGTGTCCCATGGCAGTGTTCAGTTTCTAAGGTGGGCCCAAACGTAACACAGCAAATAAACTAGTTGTTGCTACCCACAGATGAAAATGTATCAGAAAATATTAAGCATTCAGCACGAGATAACTCGTAGTCGACCTCATATTTAAAAAAGAAATAAAAAACACGAATCACGAGTTATCATGCGGTGGGCAATCAATGTGCTAAGTATCTGAACTACTATCTTCATACTTGTTATTTTGATTGTTCTTAGGATCTTTTTTAAATTTCACAGATCAACTATTATTACTTATTGTACTAACTACTCGGAGGAATATTTTCTTTAAATTTAATTATTACTAGCAGTATAGCCCGGCGCTGCTCGGGTATAATGAAAGCTTTAAAACTAATCCATGGTTCTGGAGCTCAGAATCAGCCTAAGTAATATTTATATGAAATTTGGTGAGAATCAGATTAAAAATTGTGCATTTGTATATAGGACATCCAGACAGATAAACAGACGCACACACACACAAATATCTTGCTTTTATATATATATATTATCGATTTTCTGCACTACTGTTAGAACTGCAAACTTGGAACTTCTGAATATCGTTTCTTATGTTTTTGTCTATGAGTGTATCAGATTTTATTAAAATCGGACCACTCCTTCTATAACCCGATTTTTTCGATTATCAATTTGATATTTATCGGGGGTACCTCGACACAAAACCTACCTAAGAACACTCGCAGACGCTTATAATACAAGTGTGTAAATTTTCAAGAAAATAAGTTAGGCCGATCCGGAGTCTATAGGCAACGGACACAAACACACACACACACACCCACACATACACAGGCACATACACACACGAAGTTCCATTTATAAATAAGTTTAGATGCTAGAGCTCATACTTTCCTCACTCTTCAGTTTTTGAGTTAAATTCCATAAAGTCCTATACACACCTCTGCTTCAACACGATACTATAGTTTCTGTACAAAATCAGCTTTTACAGTATGGTATTTGTGATGCAGTGTTTATCGGCTCGGAAGGAGAAATCGAGGAGCTAAATTCGAATTCCAGTTGAATTCTTTGCACCCCTTTACGCACAAATAACCTTGGGAAAGTTATGGGTTAAATATTAGGACAGATTGGGTTCTATAACCTTGGCTGGCAACCAGTCTACCGCAGAAAGTAATGGCAACCTCCTGCTGGATAATCTACTGCCCAGTCAGTCATGTCTCTTTCAAGACGTGATCGTCCAAAGCGTGTATCACGAATGCCACTTAACTGATTGACTGATTGATAACCCATGCTCACGAATTCAGAGCTTACCGACTTTTAGACTGGTTGCAAACCAAGGATGAAGAACCTGATCTGTCTTACTATGTATTACATAGCTAAGTAAAGAGTAGATATATTCATAGCTTTTCCAAGCGTATTCAGGCAAAAATGAATGCAATGAACTCAAATAGAATTTGAAATCGATGCACCTATTTATCGCTCTGAGCATTTAATATTGGCTTTGTTCTATTAAGTCTTTGGTGGATATGTGTTTGGTTTAATGGATATCGACGTAGAATGAGAAATAATGAGCGAAGTTCAAAAACTAGTTGAACAAAAGTATCACTCAAATAGGCTAGTATTTGATTAGGCTCACCTAAACATGCAGTTTAGCCAACATCATAAAATATTTGACAATGTTCGTAAAAAAAAAGAAAAGATTTTATTTTGTCCATGAAAGTAAAACACAACACTCTGTTACTTGCCTCATTGGAATATTTCAATTAGAGTAGTCTAGTCATTTTGCAAAATCAAAAATATCATGAAAGAAAATTCATTTTGTTCAAAACTTCTTGAAGTTTAACCAATGGAACACAATTCTAAATTTCCAGCGAGTATACTAGTCGGAAGCCAGTGATCAGGTTTTAAAAAAAAAGACTTAAATACAAGATTAATTGGATAATGTAGTGACTCCTAATTTCTTTATACCCCTAAAACATTTCAATATATTTCTGCATAAGTTTGCTTAAATTTGTATAATCAGTTTTAATAATATATAAATAATAATAAAATATCACAAATTAAAAACTTTATAAACATTACAAAAAATTAAATTTTCTTCCTTGACTTAAATTTCTTAATGAAAAGTAAAAACTAATGTTCAAATTTTATGAGCCAATTTGAATGTAATTACATTTTTCGTCCTGCTTATTGCTTAACAGTTTTTCAAATCATGTCATTTAGTTGCTGATAGGAATCAGCATTTCAGCCTAGCTACTCAAGCGTTTTCTTGATTTTGTTTTGAATGGCAAAAGAGCACTAAATTCAGATTCGTGTAACATTGTCGAGGCGAATTGGATAAGCACAGTTAGTGTTTTTTCACAAAGTCTTTGAAACATGTTCTATTGCCTAACACCAATATTGTTCCAAATGTTTTTGTTTTTAAATTATTTTAACCAATTCAATACGATCTTCGTCTGCTCTTCATCAACCGACATACTATACTATTTTATGGAGATTGTATTAACAATCCATTTTTCAGAAATTCTCAGCTCTCTTCCTCCAAAATATTCATCAAATAACTTTGATTGTATTTCCAAATTTTCAAAAATTACTTCACACACATTTAGAATTCATTGTCTCGTTGTCATCAACCATTTTTCAGTGATGAAAAGTTTGAAAGATTTTCTCTTTTAACTCGTCTAAACCAAAAATGTATTTTTTTTTTTTTGAAAGCGTTTAACTTTTCACAGCTTGTCAATGTTTTTGTGTTTTTTTCCTTAAATAGATAGACTCATGTTTTTCATGCGAGTAAAAATATCGCTCAAATAGGATAGGATTTAATTGGATTCTTGTGATTCTATTTCTCCGGGTAGATCAAAGTCATTCCTTCAGAAAAGCTTTGACTTCTCGGAGTTCTCGCCGGATTTCCGTGTGGAAAACCAAAAACAGAATGCTCACTTCCAAAATCATCACAACGCAAATTGATGAGGTAGTAATTCAGAACACGGCCCTTAAACCAGTTGATTGTCTTCACAGAAGTGTTAATAACCTTTTCAAAGTTGGAGGCATGTTTTTAAAGCATGTCGATGAAGAAAAGAGTGGACGCATTGCAAGTGCGGAATATCGTTTTTATCAGTAAAAAGAAAATGTCCTGATTCATTACCTAGCATAGAAGGGGCATAGTTGGTATACACAGAACCAATAATTTTCTCAAAGAAAATCTTTACACACAGGAAGACATTTTTTCTTTTGTTTTTGTTACCAACTATTAATTGTATAAAAAGTTTTACCGTATGACAACATCTTGGATATATATTACTAAAGAAATGAGTTGACTGCAATTTGCAACATAAGTTTATGGAAGGGACTCGCTCTGATATCTGCGATAACTTGGCCCAAAATGCCCATACTCAAATCACTAATCCATATCTGAATAACATTATTTGATAACACTACTAATTTAAACTTGTTTGAGGCTTCTCTCCCTGGAACAATTTCTACTAGCTTTTCTTTTAGCTTTCAATGCCTCAGCATTAAGACCTGTAACATCTGCCTCACCGTTACGGGTCTTGAAGTGTTTCTGCAGCTTAGTTTGCTTAAAATTTGCGTTTGTAGAGAAAACGCCACATTGCTTTTTCTTTTTTTTTTTTTGTTTCAGATCCTCAGCTGTTTCGGTAAGAGATGGCTTCTGCTCGGACGAACTTAAGTCACTGGTGCCTCCTCAACAGGTGTTTACCCGTGCAACCAGACTGGCAACTGGGCCCCACCCATTCACAGTCAGGTTAGCCAAATGCAGACGACAATTCTACTCCTGCAGCTTCTTCTCTCGCACTTCCCGCCTGTGGAACTCGCTCCCGTATTCTTGCTTTCCTGACAGCTACAACCCCCAGAAATTTAAATGCAAATTCAATACTCATCTACTAACCACTGGACTCTAGCTCTCTCCCCACCTCCGTATAACCTTCCCTTTCTCTCCACCTATGTATCTCTCATCGCACCTGCTTTCTCAGCTTTCTATTGTTCCTTTCTAACTAGTTTGTACTCCTCACTCTTTTCTAATTAATCTTTTCACATTTATGTAGCCCCCTGCACATCAGTGGCATTTCCGCCTTGCTCGGGGTGAAATGATTAAAAAACAAAGAGCGAAACCAAACTGCTCATAATCCTCATTCCATTTTCTTTCCTTTGACATAATGACGGGTTAATTATAATCTGAAAAAGATATGGATAAAGTCGAATAGAAGAGAAATAACAATAAATGAAATAACATTAATTATAACCACTGTTTATTAGAGACACAAGAGAAATGAAAACTGCACGAACACAGAACGCGTTAAACAATGAACAGGGATGCATTGAACAATGAACTAACAATGCACTGGCACATTCATAGCATCACGCATGAATTTATGGTTTACTTTGCGAAACTTTACCAAACATTCCTGAATATGCATTACATGACCTCATGGAACAGTCTCGACTATTCTGGAAATGACGTCATAGATTAATTCTCGATAGCCCTAGAAGTTTCTGGAGTCACGATTCTTCTTCTTCTTCTTCTTCTTCTTCTTCTTCTTCTTCTTCTTCTATTTGCCCTGTCCATTCAGGACGTAGGCGATCATGGCTTTCGACGCTTCCCTATCCCTGGTGGCTTTGAGCACGCCTTCTCCTGTTACACCGTGCAATCCACATTCTGTCATCCACATGATTAAATTAGTTTTCTCTGAAGCAAACAGGGGATACAGGTCCTATTTCAGTCGAAAGGTTTTCTTTCGCATGACTTTTAATTTCTAGGCCAGTAAACAGTAATTTTGATGTTGGAAAACGTGTCGTTATAAAAATATCAATCTCCTGTGAATAAATCCTGCCATTAGTTAGTATTAGAAACTTATGTCTTACGAGAGAAATATAATCACGTTGCATTCCCCTGTCTCTTTTTCTCTCTATCTGGCCTGTTAGTATCAGATTCTCCAGGCCCTCCTTTCTCATTGCGTGTCTCAGGAACTACAGCTGTCTCTTCCTGATGCTCAGTATTAATTTCCTTTTTGTTTCCATCATTTCCAAGATCACATCATTGCTCACATGCTCGATCCAAGAGATTCACAGCATCCTTCTGCAGAACCACATTTCAGTTGCTTCAAGTTTTTCCTTCATCTTTGATGCTATTGTCCAGCATTCACTGCCATACTGAAGGACGGACATCATGTAGCAATCCAGTACTCTCTTCCTAGTTTCTAGCGAAATTTTCCTGTTTCTTAAAACCTTACTTAACTTCTTGAATGCTTTCTTCGCCATGCCAATTCGCCTTCGGATTTCTGTGCCGCACTTTCCGTCTTCTGTTATAACGCTTCCCAGACAAAATAAAAATGAATATTAAGATATAAAAATCGAACCTAATTTGTAACAAAATGCTACACAAGTTTAACCTCCGTTTTAAATACCCCGATTAAAGAAAATGTTATAGGGCAATGTCATTTAAAGGGATACAGCGCGTCAAACGCTGTATAATTAATAAATAATCTAATCCAATTAAATAAAGAAAAACGAAGGACATATCTGTTTTAATTTGGTCTTTAATAAAATCAATATTTTTTCCTTGAATATGTAGAACAGTAGCCTTAATAAAAACCTAAAAACCTTAAATGTTATTTAGCACCCTCTGGAATGCTATCTCGCACCTATAGAATTGCGAGCGCCCTTGATTGGCATTCCTTAGCATAATGAAAAGAATGACTCTCAAAATCTAATATATTTCGTTTATCAACCACCCAGGTGATATTATGACGTTGTATGTTGAATATATCTGACCAGCGACTCCTGTACCATCATAATATTATTAAGTATCTTCAACATTTAAGGTTTTCAATTATGTTTTCCTAAATAGATATTTAAAAGGTTCATTCCCGTAGCTCAATCGTAAAAAACTGGCTTGAAAGCCTTCTTTTTTTAAGACAATTATTTTCCCACTCCTGTCTAAAGGCTCACATTTGTTTAGTAAGACTTTCAATTACCATACAGGTAAGCGTTAATTTAACTGCTGATAAAAGCAGAAATGTCTACTAAAATGCCTGTACCCACTACATATAAGGTTTACAGTAATAAGAAGCAGTATCCGATTTTTAAAAAAATCTACGTTTCGGTTACGAAAATAAATTTAACAGATATAGACTTGGAAAAGACCCAACGAGAGATGTGCATTTCTTAAGTAAGGTAATTGCGTTTTATTTTAGTTTGATGGTATCCTGCAGCTTAATGGTAATTCCCGCTGGGATTAAATTAGTTTTCTCTGAAGCAAACAGGGGATACAGGTTCTATTTCAGTCGAAAGGTTTTCTTTCGCATGACTTTTAATTTCTAGGCCAGTAAACAGTAATTTTGATGTTGGAAAACGTGTCGTTATAAAAATATCAATCTCCTGTGAATAAATCCTGTCATTAGTTAGTATTAGAAACTTATAGCTTACGAGAGAAATTAAAATTTGTTAATCGTCTTTTATATTTCTCTGTCTACAATCATAAAACGACTAAGAAAAAATAGTTTAAATTGCTGATACATCATTACTGGAGTGTTTGCATTTTGCAATTTTAAAAAAAATATTTATTTTTAATAGTGATTTTGAGAAAACCAGTTAAATTTCATTGAGAAATTCATCATTTATAAAGACTAAAATTGACGGTTTCTAAAATAATATGGTATTATACTATTTTGGTCAAGTGGTTAGAACGTGTACCTTTTGATCATGAGTACCGGATTTGAATCTCAAGATGGTCGAATCATAAGAGAAAAAGTCTTTTGGGTATTATCAGTCAGGAGAGGCGATCCCTGACATGGCATCCTTGAAAAATGTTTGAAATCTATACCACAGGTAGACTCAGATCGAGAGTAGGCGGACTCGTTTGAAACCGTTGATAGTTGTGCTAGTATGAAGCCACCGTGATGGAGAGTGTGTGGTTTCTGCCCTAGATATAAAAGAATGACCACGCCAGACTTTGCACTCTCTGGCAGAATCTGTAATTAAGGTCAGCAAACCTTCACTCAAAATAGCTTTAAAGTTGAGTTTTAATTACTACGATTGGTTAAAGGCTAAATGCTTAAAAGAAGAAACCGGAGAGCTTAGTTCGAATTCCAGTCGGGTTTGTTACATTCGTTTATGCGCAAATACACATTTGAAAGGCATGAATACTTTTCTCCACAGCTGTTTGGTTAAATAGTAGGATTTGTATCTAGAAAGGTTATTAGAAACTGCTAATTCAATATTCACTCTAAAAAACAAAACAAAAGAATTATTCTTACAATTGAAAATACGTTTCGACTTTTAAAATAATTCTCATGAAGTAAAAACATATGAAAGAAAATCAGTTATTACTTTATATTCACTGACCGTATTTCTTAAAAAGGTTTACAACAAAGTATGATAAAATTTGTCGCTCTCGTCAGGTAACATTTAAGGAGCAGGCCTAATTAAGCAACACTGCTTATTAATAAGCTTGATCTTCACTGACTGAGACTTTGAACAGGAACTAATCTAGACTAGAAAAATAATAGCAAATCGAAAAACAGAAGGACGTTCGCAAAAGAATCCCATGTGCCATTGATGTTCCTCTTAATTTTCTTAATAATACGTAATCAGTTCAATTATTTTAATTACTCTTGCTGTTTAGTGATTTCTTTTATTGCATTTGACTGTTAATATATAGCAAATCTAGAGACGATGAGCGGAATGATTTAACATATTTAATCTCAAGAAAATCCACAGAATGTTATTATTTTTAACTTTGTCTGGTGAAGATCTGCTTCTTTTTTGGAAATGTCTCTTGAGATCTTGCTATCCCTGACGCATCACCATTTGCATCCATATTGGCTTATAATACATTTTTGTTTGTTGTTCTTGTTTTTCTCAAATAAATGTTTAAATATTTGATCGTTTGAAATCCCCTATTCACAAAAATAAATTGTTGCACTAGAACAGGCCAATTTTGGAAACGTGAGATTGCACTCAAATTGAAAGTTGAAGATTGACAAGATAAATAATAGCACAAAATATTTTCTCCAAATAGTTATCGTTTTGTAAGGAAATGATTTTAAAGCGTTAGAATTTAATTCCGGGGATCATTGAAACCCTTATAAAACAGCTTTATTAAATTTATAATTTACTGAAAGTTTGCAGTTTACTAATAAGGTGTATGACTTAAAGACATTATTACTAAATCATTGTGCTATCAAATAAAACTTTCATTTATTTCAAAGAAAAATCATACTGAACAATTTAGCTATTTTATGATGTAATATGTTATAAAGGGTAGTAGTTTCTGAGTGATTTGCAATAAACAATGAAAAATAAAGTTTTTTATTTGATAATTAATCAACCTTTTTGTAATCTTTGACAAATGTTTTACACAGTTTTTAGTTAGCGAATACAATAAAAGTGTGGCATATTTCACTTGTGGTTATTCATAATTAGAATTCTGGCGAGAATATATATTCCCTTCAATCTTCTTCTACGTGCCTTGACTTTTCAGGACGTAGACGATCATAGCCTTCCACTTCTCCCTATCTCTGGTGGCTCTTATCACGCTTTCTCCTGTAACATCTCGCAGCCCCCATTCTGTCATCCACTTGATCAGGCCCTTCAAATATGTTAACCGCTGCTTTCCTCTGTCTCGTTTTCCATCTATCTGGACTGTTAGTATCAGGTTCACCAAGCTCTCCTTCCTCATTGCATGTCTCAGGAACTTCACTTCGTTTCAATTCTTTCCAACACCTCATCATTGCTCACATGCTTGGTTTATGATATCCGCAGCATCCTTCTGTGGAACACTTCTCAGCTGCTTCAAGTTTTCCCTTCATCTTTGTTTATATTGTCCAACATTCATTGCCCTATTGAAGAACTGACATCACATAGCAATCTAGTACTCTCTTCTTCGTTTCCAGTGAAAGTTTTCTGTGCCTTAGTACTTTACTCAGCTTCTGGAACGCGTCAGTCGCTATGCCAATTTGCCTTCGGATCTCTGTGTCGCACTTTCCGTCTTCTGTTAGAACACTTCGCAGGTATTTAAATTTTTGTACCTGCTTTACTTTCAAGCTATCTAATACAAAAATGTAAACGTTATTTGAATTTACTCTGGAAATAGTAAAATTCACAAGTCAGTCTGTAAGCAAAAACCTTCGGATATTAGGCATTCTGTACATTTATTTGACAATATTTTTAAAAAATTACTAAAATTTGGTAAATGTTATGAATTCAGTATTAAGTACCACTACGTATGACATCAAACCCCAACTTTCCGACTGGGTACAAGGTTGATTTTCTAAAATAAGTGAAATATCAGCCTGTTCTATTGGTGCCTTGGCGCAACCACCACTCAGCTTTTAAGGCACAAATTGTTGATTATAACAAATAGTTGGTTACTGTACATTTCCGAGCTCTTCCATCTGTCAGGGCTGATAGTCAATCCCTATTAAAAAGATATTCCTAACCCAAAGAGTAATTCTGTGGTTTATATTAAATCTATGCTGAACTGACCTTAATTACAGATTCTACCAGAGAGCGTAAAGTCTGGCGTGGTCATTATTTTTTATCAAGGGCAGAAACCACATACTCTCCATCACGGTGGCTTCATACCAGCACAACCACCAACGGTTTCAAACGAGTCCGCCTACCCTCGATCTGAGTCTACCTGTGGTATAGTTTTTTGTTGGGGATCGCCCCTTTTTATACATTCCATGGACTCGTCCAAGGCATACTTATAATCCTGCCTACAGAGAACGTGTGTGTCTGTAGTGTGTTAGAGTGTTGTTGCTGTTGTTAGAGTTGCTGAGACTCTTCAACTATAACACTGTCAGCTCTCTGCCTTCGGGTAGAGTGCGCTCTCTGCTTCCGAGCAGAGAGCAATAACCCAGTCGGGGTTCTGCCGAAGGGTAGAATCACGACTGGGCAAAAATAGACAGGTATTTTTTGGCCGGGCCATATAGCCCGGAAATTCCAGTCAAAACTGACCATGTGTCACATGTTGCCCTTACTGGGAGAGACAACTAGATATAGTTGTTGTTGTTAGAGTTGTAGTGCTTTTCAAAGCAGTTTAACCGCCGCTGGTAGGTCAGAAAGAATATAGACTTATTACCCGGACTTACTTCTTTGTATATATTTGACTCTTACTAACAAGTATTCGTTTATCTACTAACCTTGTACAGGTTCTATATCTTTTGTTCAATATACTTACAATTTTCCTCTCATATCTGTTTTTGTTATTATTATATTGTGTGGTTTTCTAAACAAGAATCCACAACAGTTTTCAAGCATTTTTCAAAGATGCCATACAAGGGATCGCTTCTCCTGGCCGATAATAACCAAAAGACGTTTTTTATTATACTTCGGCCATTTTGAGATTCAAATCCGATACTCATGATCAGAAAGTACACGTTCTAACCACTTGACCAAAATAGTATAGTTGATACCAATGTAAAGTATCGAAGAAAATCAGATGAAGATAATTTAAAGTTCGTTTAATGATATTAAGTTTCATTATTATAACAATCCACGTATCTAACGCTAGCAGGTTATAGACTGACCCGAACACATCAATTTACTTGTAATTTGTTTCTCAGTTACTTGCACATTATAATTTGTCATTTCGACATATTTGTATTTTCCTTTATAATGAAAGGCTAAGAAAAAGTCATTTTCTTGGATTCTTTGTGAGAGCAAACATATAATGGATACCCATCAATTCCCATACTAATTAGAGGTTACAACAGCGACAAAAGGTTTTCGTGTCAAACTTGTTAAAGGCAAGTTTAGAATGCTCTCTTTTGAAAACAACCAGATTCAATGTCACGAGATAATTTTTCTGTACTCGGCAATTACTAAATTCTTGTACTAGCAAATTTCTAGAAATCGATAATTTTTTTAAATTTGTTTTTTGTTAATTCCGTATCTGGGTATGCCGGTATGGTTAACGGTTATTCTTGTGGAAAGTTAAATCGGCATGCTGAGTTCAGATTCTCACCTCGTCTGCTACTTTCAGTTTCACTTTCAAAAGAACACCCGCGAGAAAACCCTGAATATATCTCTTCTCCGTTCTGATTAAATAGTGAGGTATATTGAGCCTTTTATTGCAGTTTGTCAAAAAGAAAGGCTACTCTGCAAATTGAACTGTAGAGAAGATGGTGAGAATACACTCCATTATCTTTCCCAAATACTATGCCAATTCAGAGTCCTGGATGATGACGTAATACTAATCAGCCGTTTCCTCATAACGAAACTCTCTGTATTAATTGATCGAACAGCCAGTTCTAATCGAGTTACGCTTTATGTCCCTATTTGGACCCAATGACCAAATAATGAAATAAATCCGCGATCAAACAATAGTATCTGTTCTTTTTGTCTCTAATGTTAATAGTAACTTTGACTATCTCCTTATTAATATTTGACGAACAGCCGTTTTATTTAAAGTACATTTTATTTTATTCTCTGGTCATGAAGCTTGGATCAAAGTGTAATTACTTTTTTCTTCAGCTCTAACATTAAGAGTAATAGTAGTCATTTTTTTATCAATATTTGAGGATCAGCCAGGGCTACTGTCTCTTGAAAATCATAAAATACTTTCATTGAAACAATTTTGGGGCAACTATTTTCTTTTTCAATTGTATCATTATTTACAGTATTGATGGGTGCCTTCTTCTGTTTGAAATTTATATCGTTTGAAATAGTTTAGAAGTAGGATCATGTCCTAATTTACTCTTCGAGTTACATGTACAATCCATTTTCGTTGTTGCTGCTGTTGGTAGCCCTCATTTTTGTCACTTAATATTGTTTGTGATTCTGTAACATTGTTCTCTCAATTTCGAAGAAGGAAGAGACATGGAATTAAAAATATGGGTTTTAATATGAGTTTTAATAGCGCAATAAACATAGAATGGGAAACCTACCAAAGTTTGGGGGAATTTCCTTAAGATTTTTTAGCACCTATACATTTGGAGAATAATTCCTATCCTTACGTTCTGTTCCAGTGCTAGATATTTTGAAATTTTTTAAACATGTCTTAACATATCACTCAATATGTCCCGAGTCTGACATATAAATGGCGTCATTTATAAAAAAAATCCATGAAACTTTTATAAAGTACTAACCTTGAAATAGCTCGTGAAAAAATTTGAGCTTAATCGGATTATTAGTTTACAAATTACAGTTCTTTATGTGAAGCTACCGTTTAAAATTTTTAAAACAATGGAAAAATCTGAATTTTGTGTGTTGATGAAGCATTGCTTTCTGATAGCAAAAATACTGTTCAAGCAAAGCATTTGTTTGAGTGGTGTTATTCGGACTCTGCTCTGTCAGAAACAACGGTTAAGAGGTGGTATGCTGACTTTAAACGCGGTCGTAAAAACACTAATGATGCTGAATGCTCAGGTCATCCAAAATCGTCAGTTGTCCCGGAAAACACCAAACAAAATCCATAAACTCTTTTTTGAGCGATCGTAAATTGAAGTGGCTGTGTTCAAAGTGGGTGCCGCGTTTGCTCACAGTCGATCAAAACAACAAAGCGTCGATGATTAACAGCGTTGTTTGCAACTATTTCAACGCAACAATAACGGGGTTTTGCGTAGATATGTGACAAGGGATGAAACATGGATTCACCAATTCACTCCGAAGTCAAATCAACAGTCAGTTAAGTGGAAAACAGCAGGTGAAAGCCGTCCAAACTGACCAAAGACGCAAGCATCAGTATGCAATGTTTTGGCCTCCGTATTTTGGAATGGCATTTTTTTCATTCATTACCTTGTGAAATAAAGAACCATCAATAGCGAATATTATATAGCATTATTGATGTGTTTGAAGGAATAAATTGCCAAACGACTTCCGCAAATAAAGAAGAAAAACGTAATCTTTCACCAAGAAAACGCACTCTGTCACAAGTCGATTGCAAGGATGACAAAACTACATGAAATGCACATCGAATTGCTTCCGCGTCCACTCCATTCTCCAGACTGGCCCACAGCGACTACTGGTTGTTTGCAAACCTCAAAAGAATTGTCCAGAGAAAGAGCTTTGGCTCTAATGAAGAAGTGATAGCGTATTTTGAGGCCAAAGGCAAATCTTTCTACAAAATAGGAATCGCAACGTTAGAGAAGCGTTAGAATCAGTGTATCACCCTACAAAGAGATTGGGTTGATGAATAAAATCAAATTTTACTTCAAAGTTGTTTTATTAGTTTGGCATGGGATTTATTGAGTATGTGTTAGGTTGAAGATAATTAGGTAAAAGCATGGACACATCAATTAATTCCCTTACAACTTGGGCAGTAAATATGTAAAACGTTATACACTTTTCGCTGTTGTTAATTCTTCTTTATCCCTTCTCTCCCAATAGGAAGAAACAGATTCGCCTATCACCGGTTCAGACTTCTTCCTGGTCTTTTGAACATGAGTAAAGGTTTTTCCCTTGTCACGTGTTTAGGATTGTTTTTCTAGTTTCATATAAAATCTACTTCAACTGTTTACTTCTAACGTGTCTCACAATTGTTTTCTTCTCAGTAGGCGTAGATAGGTTTGTCAGTCGACCGATTCACACTCTTTGTTCTTTTTGAACAGAAGTAGAGATTTATCCTTTCTTTCTTGTTTAGGATTGCATTTGCGGTTCTTTTCAAAACCTACTTCCACACTATCCTTCTAGTGTATTCGACTGAACTCTGGAAGGTAATTCACAAATTAAATTTTAACTTCTTCAAGTCTATAGATAGTTGTTATTTTTTCCTGCATAGCCTAGAGAACATAACTTCTGATTTTTTATGCTAATACAACACCACACAGTAAAACCCTACCTTCAATGGCTCTTGGGTCTTGTATTGGGTGAACATTAGTTTTTAAATAATACGCACTGAGTAGATTGTACAAGATTGATAATTAAGAATAACTCGAAAAACACGGTGCTATAGCGGATAGCAACTCGGGGTGGGAATCGGGTACCCGAGTTCAAATTTTCATCGAATGCTCTTACGTCTGCCGCTGGATGTACGTTGTGGGGCAATGGATATCGGTCTGAAATGAGAAATCAGAGAGCAGAGTTCGAATTCTAGTTGAATTTGTTTCATTCGCTGACGTGAAAATACGCTTGGGAAAGGTATTAATCTGTCGTTTTTCTTCAGCTATGGGTTAGATAGCAGAACAGATTGGGTTCTGTAGCCTTGGCTGGCCACCAGTCTACCGCAGGAAGTAATGGCAACCTAATGTAGGAAAATCTTTTGCCCAATCAATCATGTCTCTTTCGGGGCTCAAGCGTGTATTACGTATGGCACTTAACAGACTGACTGAATTTAGAATAATTTTCCGCTAAATTTCGAACTCTCGTCCATTTTAACACAAGAGAAGATTGGATGAACCTATCTGATGATTTAACTATTAGGTTAAAAACTGTATTATTTTATTCCACGTCTCTTTAGCAAAGCTTTATTTGTTTTATAATTTATGCAGAACTGCTATAATGTAACATAATATTATAATACTTTTTGTGAATTCAAAAATGGAAATTATGTAGGAGCTTCGGCGAGGGTTGTCAAATTTGCTTTGTGCCAAACACAACCGAAGTCCCCACAATTTAAAATATCAGAAGGTTGAATGAATGGATAGAAAATTAAAAGTTTCTTGTTTGTAAATAAATGTAATTTTATTAATAGAACTGGATAAGAAATTTGTAAGAAGTAAAATACTCGAATAGAAAATGCATGTAGTTAATTATTTTGTATGAGTGAAATGTTCCAATAGAAAAATGCACGTGATTAAATGTTCCAGAGAGACAGTAGTAAATCTCTAAGTGTCCAGAATTTATAGTTGGTACTAGCAGAATGTATGTATGTAAAAAGGTTAAAAAGGTTGCTAATAAAAGTTTGTGTTTTTTTCCCTTTTATGGCCGTAGAAAAAGTGAAAAAAGAAAGTCAAGGTAATGAAAAAGGTTGTACTTATCGGATTCAGTTGAAGTATCTTCTTGTTGTTTTTATGTTTGACGGTGTGTGGGTGAAGAAGAAGAAAGGGAAATTAGGAATAGAGAAAAAACGAATATGAGACGCTCCCTTAAGTCCGGGTCGGATTTTGTCATTTCTTTTGTTACATTGCGACAAGGTCTGTCAGCTACTCAATTCCATCTCGGGCTAATTTTGACCGGTCATGGAACGTGGTTAATTTGTGGATTTTCGTCATGGGACCGGCTCCAGCAGCATACCCAATTTTAGGTGTTAAGAAAAAAGTGACTGGTGTCATAGATCAATTTCCTATGCAATCAGCATCTAGAATCTTAGTTTTCACACTTTCACACAGTTTTTCTGGGATACTGAATGAGGGACGTGGTTCGGAAAATTGAATATATTGAAGTTAAAAGGGAAATATCTACCAATCAAGATTATTTAAATAGATGCCAGAATTAAGACGGGGAAAGATAGTAATAGGTCAGTTGTTTTTTTAGTGGTATATCAAAGTCTATGGGTTAATGCCGAAATCTAACTACTTTCAATGCAATATTGTTGATATAATAATGGTCTTAATAAAACAAGTCTTACTAATTAATCCACAGATGTGGGAGAAAAGGTGGATTCATATCTTTCTCATATGCATGTTCGTGTAAGTGAATATAACAAACCTAACCAGAATTGGAACTCTCCAACTAACAAGTCTGAGCTATCATCTGTTACACTATCCTCACATCCAAGCTTACAGCACATGGTATTTCAAAGTGGTCACCCATCCAAATATTGACCAGGCTCGACGTTGCTTAACTTCACTTACTATGCGGGTGACTGGTGTTGCAATGCACTGTGACCACAAGCCGACGGTAATGGAAAAAATTGCTTAGATGTAGAAAGGATAAAGAGTTGTGGAGATCCATGAGTTGCCTACATCGGCCAGGCGCCCATGGCTTGACAGCTATTCATTGCATAATGGTATACATATTTTCAACAGTTTAAAATCTCATCTGTTACTTTTACTTGAATGAAGTATTGTTCCAGCCACTTCCCGCGGAGCGTGTATCGAGGCGTATCTAATTTTGATGAGGATGGGCAGATGTACTCTTCCGTGTTCATCGTGACGTGTGTAGGCATGAAGTCCAGTTCCGTTAGTAATTACTTGTAAGTATTTTTACTGTCAGTATTTTTATAGGAAAATCATAGGAGCATATAAAGTGCCTTTATGAATAAATGCATGTATATATGTATCATTCAAAAAGCCTGTTTACATACACATTTATCTCTCTCAAACAAACACTCTCTCTTTTTCTCTCTATCTCTTTCCCTCTCTCTCTTTCCCTAACACACACACATACACATATATATGTATATAATTGGATGCGTGTGTGCCTATGGCGTTATCAGTGTGACAAATGGAATCAGTGACTCGAATTCAAATTACTGCTTAAATTTAATGCGTTCAGTTTTGCAAAAACGCATTAGATGAAGGAATGAATCCACTCCTTTTCCTCGTAAGTAAACTATGGAGGACGCTAATTGAAATAATTTAATGCTTAATAAATGAAAATGAGTAAATATTGTTGTTAGATTTGTATTTTTTGATTTGTTTATGCATATGTATTTTTTAACGCAATAGTTTTTTATTTTAATTTAATTTGATGAATTATTCATTATTTATGAATTCAAATTACTGCTTAAATTTAATGCGTTCAGTTTTGCAAAATCGCATTAGATAAAGGAATGAATTCATTCCTTCTCATCCTAAGTAAAGTATGGAAGACGCTAACTAAAATAATTTAATGCTTAATAAATGAAAGTAAGTAAATGTCTTTGCTAAATTTGTATTTTCTTTTTTTGTTTATATATATGCATTTATTTATTAGAGCAATTGTTCTTTATTATCTGAATTTAATTTGATGAATTATGAATTTATTTTAAATAATAGAATATATTGAGGTAACCGGTTTCTTACGTAGTTAGTTTTAAAAGTACTTTCGAACGTTCTAATATAACTCATTTTTTTCTTCACTTTAGTCTATAAGTACATGATGCAAAATAGCGTCCTTACATTCATTTTGTTAAAAACTCTCAAGGGACAAAACGCGTTGATAACGAAAAGTTTTGCCTTTATCTATTTATATTGTATTTTTGGAGATGTATTTTAATTATATTGGAATTTTTACACATATAATATAAAAAATAATTATGGTCCACAGTTTTCCTGCCACTTAAAATTTCATGTTTACGAGATCTTTTTTTTTTTTTATGGTGGTGGCAGGAACAGTCATATAATACTTAGATATTTGAAAAGGACAACAGACTCAATTCTTATTTAGATAGCAATGTATAGACTTCTTTCGGTAACTGGCGTGTGTATACACTGCTTATATACAACACGCTAAAATTTCCCTACTCTGATTCCATGCGCCTATGGCTTAGGGACTAGCGACTCCGACTTACACCAAATCGGTCGAGTTTTGATCCCGGTCAGAAGCAAGTGGATGTGACTAGCTACACTGATGAGCTGTGATACAACGAAACAGGCTTGTATGTGTATGTGTATGACTAATATATATATATATATATATATATAGTTTTTTATTTTTTCTTATTAAAATGTGGATAGACAGAATAGAGAATAGTATATATATATATATATATATATATATATATATAAGTCTATCATTCTTCCAGAGAGCTCAATCAGGGTATGAGAGCGTAAATAGTCATCCGCAGACAGATGTGTTTCGCTGTATCACAGCTCATCAGTACGGTTAGACTCCGATAGCTTTATATATATATATATATATATATATATATATATATATATAATGTTAATTTTGTAGAGCGTAGGTAAAATATGAATATAAAATATACATTTTTCAAGATAGTTAGCAAGAGACCGTCTATCTTTCACTTCAGCTCAAACATAAAATTCATATTCAAATGAACAGCTACCTCAGCCACCCTGAAAAAACACTAACAATATGCACTTCAGATGAAAATGGTTGCGACTTCATCTTAACCAATTTCACTAGTACTGAATCTGTTTTTCGAATAATTTGTGTTGAGCAGACGATGGAGAATTGCCATGAACATTTTAACGTCCGTTGGACTCATATTTAAAGGATTACTTTAATTGTAAAAACCTTAAATGATATGTGTATATATAAAATGTTATTTCTAAACTCAATTTGCTTTTCTTGATTTATAATCTTTTTATGACTTATAGTGGGCTCTCTACAACGAAGCCAAATTCCGTTAATCTGCAACAACATACAACTACTCTCCACTAGAACGGATAACCCACTATATAGATGATAAATGACTATTGACTTTACATTTAAATTCTTGGAGGTTGCAGCTGTCAGGAAGGCAATTTTATTGCAAAGAACATGCAGATATTGGTTTAGACGCTTAAGAAATAAGCGTTTTTATGATGAAGTTAAGAAACGCTCTGTGGCACCGAAAAAGTTTGAAGACGAAGAAGTCGTGGCATTATTCATGATCACTCATTGCAGGCGCAAGGTGAATTTGCACAATCATTAGGAGTTGATCACACAAGATCTTCTAAACGTTTGAAAGCATGAGGAATTATTCAAAAGTAAGGGTTTTGGGTACCGTACAAGTTTAAATCGAAAGACGTCGAACGGCGTTTGTTGCGTGTGAACAGCTGCTTTAACGGGAGAGAAAGAAAAGCTTTTGCATCGTGTCTAGAGAGGCGATGAAAAGTGGATACACTAAGCGTAAAAGGTCGTGCTGTAAGCTCGGCCATGCATCAACATTATCGGCAAAACCGAATATCCATGGTTCGAAGCTTCTGTTCTGCATTTGGTGGGCTCAGCTGGGTTTAGTTTATTATGAGCTGCTCAGACCGACCGAAATCGTCTCAGAAGATTACTATCGACTAAAACTGATGTGTTTGAGCCAAGCAAAACTATACGAGCAGAGACACGACAAAATGGTTTTGCAGCATGACAACGCTAGGAAAGTTATACCCCATTCATCGTATTTGCTAGACATTGGCCTGTCCGATTATGAATTGTTGCGATCGATTGCACATGGCCTAACTGAGTAGCACTTTCATTATTATGAAGATGCCAAAAATGGGTCGGCCCATGGTTAGCCTCAAAGATGTATCGTTCTTCCGACGTGAAATCCAAATGCTGCCAGGAAGATAGGAAAGTGGAGCGGCTAGCGACGGACAATACTTTCAGTGACATGTTTCTTACTAATTTCTATAAATAAAACATTACTTTTCATTAAAAAATCAGCGAGAACTTATTCAAGCTCCTAATGATTGGTAGTTAGTCTCTGGAGATTATAGGTTTCCCACGTGGCTAACTAATCTCTTTTGTAGACGTCTGCTTACGCACCCGTTTATACTGCAGCATATATTTAAAATAATGTTTAGTTAATACAAGCTAGCGGATTATTGAATGATATTTCATGAACCTAAGAAAATAATTTAATAATTTCATTTCCTGAGGTTATGTTGTCGATATACCGTTTAACCATAAACGATACTAGAAGAGAAGAAGACAGTAATGTTCTAGAAAATATCATATTAAAAGACTGCTTCACAAAGTATTAGTTCTTGAGAAATTGTCTGAATGAAAATTTCTTCTAACTAAAGTAAACTAGAATGATTGCTGTATATAGCCTGGTAATTCTTAGCTGAGAATGTCAGGACTGGTGAAACTAATATATGTTGCTCGTCTGAACATTTACCATGAAAATAGCGACAGATTAGCGTGAGGCTTTCGTCGTTTAATCTCTCGTAAATGGATTGTAGGCTGGAAAATAATTAATCACCCGGACGGCTGCGTACAAGTTTTTCAACTCTATTAAGACAGGCAAGTGAAGACTCGACAGCTCTATGTCAGATACATCATTTTCGATATGAAGTTGATCTATGATTAGTGACAGTTTCTGGCAGAAAGCACATGATCCGATGTGATCATCAGTTGAGGAAGTCCAGTTCACACAAATTCTTGATCACAATACCTTTCTAGGTACACCATCGACAGCTACAGAACAGTTTCGTCTATCCAATTTCAGGTAGTCAGACACGGTGCCGCATGCTATGACCGTCACTAAGTCAATACTATCAATAATTCCTACGCTTCAGAAACAAACTATGGCGATATTCAAACGCTAACGTACTAACTCAGCCACACACACACACACACACACACACACACACACACACACACATAGAATGGTAGACTTTGAAAAAACAGTAGTCCCTCTAGCATCTACGCATCACTCATTCAGTAATGAATTAGAGCACTCTAGTTACTGGCGTATGATACATCATACGCTAAAAGCCTGCCTCCTTCTGCCGAGCGCCCATAGCTCAGAGGTAGAATCGCCGCTGACGCCAATTTGGTCGGGTTTCAATCCTGGGCTAAAAGGCAATTCAGTGTCTAACCTTACTGATGAGCTGTGATACAGCGAGACAGATCTGACTGCGGATGACTATATATATATATATATATAATGATAATTGTGATGAAGTTTAATGCCAAAATGGCTGTTTTTCTGCAGTTTACTGTCAGAAATATACTTAAATAAATTTTTGTTGTCATAAATTGCCAAATATCAAATTAAGGATAGATCGTTAATAGAATTAAAGCTTATAGGTTTATCAATTAGCTGAGCAGTTTCATTTCAATCATGTGGACTACGAAATTTTGTGAGGACATTATTGTAATGTCTTCAATGTTCATGGGTATATCTGCTTAAATGCTTTATATAAATTCATATACATAAGTGTTTTGGATTCATTTTGAGGAACCACCCAAAATAATAAATGACAAAAACAGATATGGAGATAGAAAATGTAAGTTATATTGAACAAAAAAATATGCAAACTGGAACACGGATTAGTCAATTCAGAAATACTAGGAATACTATTTGTAGAAATCAATAAAGACAGACTTGTAGTAAAGAAGTATGTCTGGGTAATGAGTCTATTTCCTTCCTGACCAATGATCAGTTTATAAGTGGGAATTTCCGGGCTATATGGCCCGGCCAAAAAATACCTGTCTATTTTTCCCCAATCGTGCTTCTACCCTTCGGCGGAACCGCGACTGGGTTACTGCTCTCTGCTCGGAAGCAGAGAGCGCTCTCTGCCCGAAGAGAAGAGAGCTAACAGTGAGAAATGCCGTCGCAGCGAGAAAACTCTCTGTGACGATCACTGCCGTTCTCTGTATAGGCAGGATTATATGTACACATCAGTCGAGTTCAATCTTATGTGCGGAAGTGGATGCTCCCCAACAATAAGCATGCTTAGAGAGGTCAGCCCTATAAAAATCAATTAACCATTAACAAATCCTATACCACATAAAAAACGAGAAAATCCTATTAACAAATAATATAACACTCGTCAAGCATAAGATCCCTCCCACTAAAAGATATCAATTTACACTGAACTTCATATAAATAAGAAAACAAAGTGGAGAACAAACAGAAAGCAAATAACCCTGAAGAGTGAAGACATTACAATAATTCCTTCACGAATCTTCGGTGCAGCATGACTGAAATAACACTGATCAGCTAAGAGTCAAACTTCTTCACATTAATTCTAATTATATGTGATATACTGCCCCTGCTGCTGGAAAACAACAATCATCTTGATAGACAACAAAGAACAACAGATATATATAAAAATACGAACTTATATTTTTGTTCTTTGTTGGTGACGGTTGTGCGGAGTAGAGTTTAGCCAGAGAAAATAACGCACATACGAGGAAGTTGTCTGGAATCTTTGGTCAACGGGAGTTATCTTCTCTTCCCTCTTCTCAACATTCCCTCTGCGTTCTCCTTTCTACCAGAAAAAATCCGAAATTTAAAACCTACAATTTCAACTTGTCGGGTTTTCGCTTAATTGTGTCATTTATGGCCAAGCACATCTGGCAATCATCTTCGTCAGTCATTGCCTTTCAAGCTGGTTGATTCTGATATTGGTCACACTCCTGTCAGTCACTGTTTATGTTTTCTGCATTTGATGATCATCATAGCTTTGTCGGGCCTGTTTGTGTTTTCTGCATTTGATGATGATCATACTTTTGTCTGGCCTGTTTGTGTTTTCTGGATTTGATGAAGGTCATACTTTCGTTGGGCCTGTTTGTGTTTTCTGCATTTGATGATGATCATACTTTGTCGGCCCCGTTTGTGTTTTCTGCATTTGATGATGATCATAATTATGTCGGGCCTGTTTGTGATCATACTTTTGTCAGTAACTGCTTTGATATCAGTCAAAAATCAAAGAAATATATCACATGTACATGTGTGTGTGTGTGTGTGTGTGTGTGTGTGTGTGTGTGTGTGTGTGTGTGTTTTGTCCGATAAACAATCTGATATTTGTCCAGGTTTTATGATATGGTTCGGTCTAAGAATATTTCAGCATTCACTGGCACACATTTGTTCGCGACAAGCATACAAATGTTATGTCACAAGGCCAAAATATGCGATGTCCAGTGAGGATCGAACTCACTGCTCAGCTGCAATTATTCTAGCAAAGACAAGCTTGCTCACCACTACACAAAGTCGCTTACATGTATAGTCTTTTACGATCTGGCTGCAATACCCAAAGTCCAACAGAATGCATTATTCGCAGTTTTAGTCTGGAAAAACTATACGTTCACATTCATCTTTTTAGATTTTATAAAATCAAATTACAGACAAAAGGCCACTTTTACTGTAAAAATTTCTTTACTTGCAATTTCCGTCTGTATAACTCCTTTTGTATACTTGCTTCTCTGATCGCTACAATCTTCATGAATTCAAGTGCAACGTCAATTCTATTACCTATTTATAAGTTTTTTCTTTCCTAAATCCCATAAGATAGATTTATTGTAAATTGCTTTTAAGTGTGTTTTTAAAGAACGTATCCTATACCTTGGATGTGCGTTGTGGTGCAGTGGCTATCGGCTCGGAACGAGATATCGGGGAGCCGAGTTCGAATTCCAGTTGAATTCATTGCATTCACTTATGCGCAAATACCCTTGGGAAAGGTATTAATCCGTCTCTTCCTTCCAGTTTTGGGTTAAATAACAGGACAGATTGGGTTCTATAGCCTTTGTTGGCAACCAGTCTACGGCTACTGCGGTATAATTTCCTGCCCAGTCAGACATGTCTTTTTCGAGACATGATCGCTCAAGCGTGTTTCACGCATGGCACTTAACTGCTTGACTGATCCTATAACTTAGCTGCAGACATCACAATGTATTTACAATCTTACGCATTTTGCTGTGTACTTTAACTGGAGTATGGATTGTAGTTTATGAAGTTATTTTTAGCTTTTCTCACGTGCACGATGGTAAATACACCGTCAATATTATCGTAGTTAGTTCCTTACTGATTGGCGTTTGTAGGATTTATAACCAAATATTCGCAAATACTTTTTTCAATTACATAAATTTGTTATTATTCGAATTTATAAACAACCAATCATTGAGATGGAGCTTCTGATATTTTTTTTATATGTATTTTATATACTGCCTAAATAAGTAGCTCTCACTTAATGGAAAAAAACTAATTTGAATATTCGTATTTAAAAATCAATTTTTTTAAATAATAATTATTTTTTATTCAATTACAATTGGGATAATTATATTATATTTTTGTTCTACTTCTCATAAAGAAGTGATTACATCATTACATAGTTAAATTACTTCGGTATTCAAGTATAAATATTTTCTCTTAAAAGTGGTAACGAGCTAACGATTTAGATCACAGATTGAGCGTAGGGGTACATAAGTAACATAGTGTAATAGTGTAATAAGCAATGTTTATTTCTATGATAGTATATTTTGAAAATATAACAAATTAAAAATAGTTCTTTCTTGAAAATGTTGTGTGCTTGGGTCCATGAAAAATAATCAATTGCTTTATTCGATTTATCTGGTTCAAAAACCAGTGTTTTTTATCAATTTTTAAAAGAGAAAAGCAAATATTGCTTAAAACAAATTAATTAACATTGGATTAAAAAGCTATCGCGACTAATACACGGCGTAAACAGAATAAACTATAGGCAGAAAATGTAAACTTATCAGACGCATTTCATTAGAACAATTTCGTTTATGCCACTTTATGACAGACAAAAATCGCTCAAAGAAACTACTGAGTGGCAAATGAAAGAAAATTGGCCCACAAAACACCGGATATTATTGGCTGTATTTACTTAGCTCATATTAATAAAATACAGACTCAAATGAGAAATAAATAATAGATGGTTTTACGCCAAACTTATATTTAATGTGACACCTCCAATGTGCACTGAAAAACTGAAAATATCTGTATGATATTCCTGCTAATCAGTAAACTGTGAAAAGTTAGTTTATATATATATTTACGCTCTCGCAAGCCAATTGATCACTATGGAGAAATAACAGACTTTAAAAACAGTAGCTAGTCACGCATTTCGTATCATTCATTCAGTAATGAATTTGAACACTCTCGGCTACTGGTATGTGTTTATATTGGGTATATAACACACTTAAATCCGATGTCAATTCGGTCTGTTTTCAATCCTGGCTAGAAGCAATCGAAAGTGATGCAGCGAAACAGGACTGTCTGCGGATGGCTATATATAATCGTTTCACTCAGTTTTTACTGCCATTGCTGGTGCCCAAGGTGGTTACGTGAAAAAAAGAACAACAAAGAACAGGGTGGTCGCAGAAATGATAAGAGAAATACAGAAAAAAAAGGTGATAAATATGGCAGTTGACGTTGCACTTGAATTCATGAAGATTGTAGCTATCAGAGAAGCAAGTATACAAAAGGAGTTATACAGACGGAAATTGCAAGTAAAGAAATTTTTACAGTAAAAGTGGCCTTTTGTCTGTAAAAGGGTAGAACCTGATTACCAACTCAGTAGCTCGAGTAAATTAGTGTAATGGGATACCAGGGTGCATATACTCGTTAGAGTAGAAGACGTGAAAATATTTGTACAATAGTCAGCAGGAAGCCACATCACATCTTTGAAGCAGAAATGCCAGATCGGGGTAGAATACATTGCAGATCATCCTTTAGATTTTGTCGAGTACCCCGAAATGAATTGCAGAAGCACCCGACCAGATATGGCAACAGTATTCAATGCACGAAAAATAATAGAATTGTATAAGTGTCAGATGGATTCTGACAAGAGAATTTTCCTGGTGCGACACAGTGACGCCACCTTCCTAGCAGTAGATGCCACTATTGGTAGTCGTTTCACTTGAGGTCGGCTGAGAAGATGCAGTGTATTACTTTCTGGTAGACTAGAGTGATCCATACTAATAGAACGTAGGAAGGTTTCTTTGTGGTGGTTAAAGGAGAAAAGCTTAGTGATTTTGTTTTCTGTTGTTATTTTTTTTAATGATACAAAGCAAATCTTTAAAGACCGATTCTCCTTTTATCTCTAAAGTTACTCAATACTGAATCCGGTCAATATTTAAAAAGGTGAATACTTACGAACACCAGGTATTGAAAGATAATCTCCTCTTATTACAAAAAGAAAATTTTAGAAAATAAAAAAGGAACTAGACAAAGCTCTAGTCACTAGCGTAGAAATATTTAAAAATATATTAAAATAGAGAAAAGAAACGAACTGAAAAAGAATTCGGGTATTACACAAAAATATAGATTCATTCAACACTTACTGTAAGATCGTAAGAGAATTAAAAGTCTTACAAGGATTTATTATTGATGAGTACAATCTTAATAATGTCAGATTCGCTTATGACACAATGTTAATGAGAGAAACAGACAGATAACTAGATAAACTCAAAGACAAGTCCGTAAAAGAAAGCACGAAGAAAGGACTAACTAGAAACTGTAAGAAGACGGAATAAATGGTCGTCATCAAGAGGTACAGTAAAAATGAAACCTACAGTTTGAGAATATCAAAATTATACAAATACAGAACTTGCTCTATCTGCATCAGACGTTGGGAAATGTGAAAAAGAAATCCGAATGCACGTTGGAAGACTGAAAGATGCTTTACAAGACTAAAATATTAATAAACAGGAACTTTTCGTCACTGACAAAGAGGACACTGCTGTCAATGTAATACCAAAGCTGCTATATAATAATGAATGCTGAACACTATCTGTGCAGATGAAGAAGAGTCGTGTAGGAACAGTGATGTATTTTTGCAGAGAGATGCTGAAAATACCATTGTGAGAATACTTCAACAACGAAGGAGTTTAACATGATAACAATGATACTTCTTTTTTTAGTCTAATAAATAAATTTGTCGGATGCATAATAAAGAAAGAGAGTTTCCGGAATTTAACACTCACAAAGCGTATTGAAGAGAAACATATCAGAGAAAAATAGCGAATGAACTATATAACTTGATTGTGCATATAGAAGAAACAACGTAGACTGAAAATGTTGGTGTACTGACAAAAACGGCTTCGAGCTAAAAAGAAAAGGAAGTTGAGGAAAGCAGCGACTACCCGTATCTTGAAGATACACGCCCCACTGAAGAAATTAAAGATATAATTCACCTAGCAAACTAACCAATTCAAGAGGCCTGGCTCCTAGATTATTTTCAGTAGACTTATTAGAGAAAAATATTTCAACTTATTAAGAAAAATTAACATTAATCTTTATAAAGCTTGCCTGTAGCGAATCCAACATAAAGAAAACTAGTTTATTTTCATCCTTTATCAGTTTTTGTTAAGTCGTATCGATAGAAAAAGCATTTAAAAAAGTGGCGGTTTGTGCAAAACTGTTTATAGTTAACGCAAACATTTGGACTCTCTGTGCGTCTACACAAATAACTCCAAATGACCTCAAGTAACATGTACTGATCTGAAATTACGACATTCGACCACTTCAGTCTAAAGTAGGTACAGTTTGATGAATTGTTTTTCCAATATTAGAAACAATCCTACTAAACTTTTAACGACCCACTCGCCACTGTCACACGACTGTATATTTGTGTAGGATTAGCTCCTATGATGAAAATTTGGCAACTGGTCAATAACTTGTGGTCTTCCTTTACTGATTCAAGCTTCCTTGAACCGTTGGTTTCTCTTCCGAATGTAATCTGCAGCTAATTAGTGTTACTGCCCAATAGATCTTTATTGACGTCACCGCTCAAAAAGGTTGGCGTGCTCACTCGAACGTATTATAATCTCCCAAACTCCTTGATCCTACGAAGTTTTAGGTTAAGATAAAAAAAAATCCCTGGGCAGATATTCTGGGTTTTTTTTATCTTTTCTTTTCTTTTACTTCAGCTTCAGGTGACAATCGAATACTTTGCGTCATTCATAATCTAAGATATTTTTAAAACCAAAATGCAAACAAGATTGCAAGAGGCAACTTCCTTAGTTCTGCAATTGAAAAATTAAAATAGAACTACAGGGATCAATGGCTTTGCAAAGAGATTTAGTATTTTTTGTAAAATCTACCCTATTTTCCCATGCATAATATGAGATATTTTGAATTAAACTTAAAGGCAAAAAAAGAAAGAAAACGTTTTCAGCAATGTTTGCTAAACTTAAATAACTTCTTAAAAAACAGCAATATTGCAAATACACCCAGTTATCAAAATAGATAATAAAATACAAAATAGACAGACTAGATTTGATTAGATACTAGCTTAAATTCAAGTAGCCCAAACGCTCAAGATATACATGTTCTGATATAGTATGTGGCTATTATCAGAGCTGCAATCTTATAATCTCAATTTTAGTTGTTAAAATTAATCATTCGGGGTTCTAACGATTACACCGTCTGCGCATATATTGTTGGACGCTGGTACTAAAATTCTGACCAGAGTTTTTTATTGTTAGTTTCAAAATAAAACTCTAAAAATGTAACATTACAGGTTGTAATTTTTGCATCTTTAGATTTAATGACATTATTATTTTTAAAAAATGAGTTCCTTTCGTTTTCATATTTACCCTGTTTTATTGATTTCGATGACAATATTTGAATGATCGATAGATTTTGATTGTTTTATATAAAATCGTATCAAATCTAAAATCGTTATTATAAATGTAGATGCGTTATCGCCTTGAAAATGTTTACTCAAAATTCATATTTCTATCAATGCAGGTCTCAAAGCAGCATTGATGTTTATAATTAACTTCTAATAATGGTTAGTTTCGTTTTTTAGAATAATGAATGATATAGTGGAAAAAATACGTGCAACATTTATCCTCCAGAAGGAGTTGATTTACTAAAGAAATTTCGGTGCTCGTATAATATGTGGCTTAACACTTTCATTCTGGTATAGTATTTGGCCTACCCAGTTTGAATATATCCTAGCTCAGTTAGAGTATATTTATAGATATAAGTATTCGACTATTTATTAAAATTAAATGTTTACCCTAACCCTAACCCTAACAGAGTCCTAACCCTAAATCTTACGAGACAGTTATATTATTTCCCTATAATACGTTTTTTTTTTAAGATAGGCCACAGTGATAGAATTTCGGAATCCATATTTAAAAGGTATGACACATGTTATACCGGCGCTAAAATCTCTGTTTTAACACAGCACGCGGATATTACCAGGAGATTTGCGCGCCGAATTATCCACAGTGGTTTGAAACTTTTTCCCCCACAAAGTGAAGATTCTTCAAGCGTAAATTCAAACCAACAAGACCGAACGCCATTAGTTTTGGTCAGACGATAATCGAACATATTAAGAACGACTATCAACGTCTCTTCTTTAGGCGCACTTCTATTTGAGTAGGTATGTGAAGAAGCAAAACATGTTAAAAACCCTGAGTGTAGAAAAAACCACGGCATGGTTTGCACTTGGAATGAATGTTATTTTGGCCCATACTTTTTGAAGATGATGTTGGTCATTGATTGATAAGGAATGCAAACCGGTACATTAAATGCTTCGGAAACACTGCATTAAGTGTTTCAACAGGATGGTGCAACACCTCACTGTTCTGATCGCACTATTCAATGCCTCGGATAATACTTTCCAGGAGACCAATTAATCTCGAGGAGGACCGACAATGCATGGCTGCCATATTCTTCTGATATGAACCCGCCGGACTACTTTCTCTAGGGCTACCTGAAGGTGAGAGTCTATTCAGACGCAATTGAAAGGCTGAGAAAAATAAAAAGAGAAATCAGGAGAATTCGGAATGACATGTTTGAAATATGTCAGATTGTCGAACGTCATCCAGATGAGAGGCGCCTGGATCTAACATGTTTACAGTTGATGATATCAGTGACTAAACATTCATCAATTTGAAAATGCTTTTAGAATGTAAAACGTTAAAAGATTTTCCACTGCTTTTGAAAAGATTTCGTTAAAATCCTTACATATATAGAAGCTGGAGTAAATTTATATTGTTACTTTTTTGTGCCCCACCCTGTAAAAGTAAATAAAAAAATCTGAGGCGAATAAGTTTACGTTTTTAAAGTTTTTATTTGAAACTAGCAAGTAGAAACTCTTGTCAAAATTTTAGTGGCATCGTCCAGCAATAGATACGCAGGTGGTGCAATGGTTAGAACCTCGGAATGTAAATCGAGGAGATGAGTTCAACTTCCAGTAGCTATTCCTATCTTCTTTAAAATATTAATCTTTCTTTACCCACTCAGATATTTATTAAATAGCAGAGAAGATTAAACTATCTGGCTATAGTTGTTATCCAGTATAGGAGAAGGACAATTCTGAATTCAAAACTGTATCTAACCCTTGGGAAAATACTTGAATTTTTACTAAAAGCTTCTCAGTAGATTTGCAATATTAATCTGTTTCTGAGTACTAAAGAATCACAAATGAACTTTAATAGGTGGACACGTTCAGAAGTTAGCAGACATTCTGAAGATAATCACTCAAATCGAAACGTAACACGAGTTGGTTTGTATCGAGAAGTATTTCAACTGCAAACATAAAATTAATTTGGGCGACCTCAGGTAATTTCTTTTACTTGTGTTAGCTTTCTAATCGCCATTTAATAGAAACCAATTCTGTTTAAAATTTGACTAATAGAAAAAAAACGACATAGGAAAAAGAAAATAGCTTTCGCATCTTGGCTCCTCGGTTGAAAATATATCAATATTAAGAACTGTAGAATAAAAATTAATACAAGACTATTTTGTTGAATGTCCTTTCTCAAAGCAGTTCACTTTTATGTTGTCATTGCACAAAAGCGGTTAATATGCCAAATAAATTAGTTTTGATATTGCTGACAGTGAATATATAGAAATGCAAGTCACTACAAACAGCCTTTCAGAGATCAGTTTGAAACTTTTTACAGTTTTTCTTTCGAAACTAACAAGAGGAACATAATTTAGCAAAATTCCACAGAAGTGCCAAGATGACATACAACTAAAACGTAACTAATTTAAATTAAAAGTAGATCCTGAGGTCAGACTTTTTTGCTTTAAATTTATGTGCAACTTTACCAATTTGTGATGACTGGTATTCCCGAGTGAGGCAGGACAAATGACCTGCAAAAAATTAGAATACGTTATATGTGAATAATATCTAATTTTCAACATCCACAAATTCATTCTGTGAACTTTTGTAATTATGGTAAACTGTGGAATGTTATCATTGACCATATTTCGTTCCAAGAGTTTTACTTTTTTTTAGAGTGACTGGCTTTAGCGCTTTGGGATTTTTCCTTATAATATTTTCACTTGTCATTTTAAGGATTTTTTCTGCGTTTATTACGTAATATTTGTCTCGACATGTTCAGTTTGTATTCCTGTTTTTTCATTGTTTTTATTTCCTAAACTCCAACAAATTTGATATTCATTTTTTTCATTTTACATGGATGCCATAAGTTGATTTTTGTTCCATTATTGCTAGTCATGCTTTTTTAATAATCTTTATTTTTGGACTTTAGACATCCGGCGTTGTAAGGATTTCCCTAACTTGTTACTTATTTTTATTTGTAGAATCTTTCTTTAATACTTTGGTTTTCTCATCCTTCGGGTGATGGCGTCGTAATTTCTTCTATTCTAGATTTTTTTTATATATTTTCCCCTTTCGGTTGAGCTTCTGCTTTTCTGGTTTTGATTTTAGATTTAGATCTGACGTTTCTATTCTGTTGTCATTTGTTTTCTCGTTTCTGAATGTGATGTCAACAGAATAGTCTGTTATTAGGTTTTGTTCACCTTCTATTTTATTCTTTTTCGCTTTATTGAAGCATTAGGGTTAATATCCAATTTATGTCCGCAATTTCCCTGACTTAATCTGCAAGGCGCTCGTTCTATAGTTTTACTCAGTTATTATTCCATATTTAAACATGCTTTTTTCTGCAAACTCAATAGATCGCGATTCGTAAGCGTTTATTCTCCTCAGATTTTTTTTCAGATTGGCGTACCCTATATTAAAATTCAACTGGTAAATAGAGTTAATTAGACGTGGTTAAGTTTTCTTGAATTATTGGAGCGCAGTTCAGCGGAAATAAATCTTGGCGGAAAGATCCAAACGGCGTGAACGACCATGTGGCGGGAACAACTAAGTGGCGGGAACGACCAAGTCGCGGGAACGACCAAGTGGCGGGAACAACTAAGTGGCGGGAACGACCAAGTGGCGGTCACTAGAGAAGAATTTTATTTAGACATAGTGTTGTTATATACAGCGAAACAGATTTGTATGTGGATGACGAATATATTATGGTCTCATTACGATTGAGTTCTCTAGAGAGGAAATTTTTTAAAAAACTGTTACCACTTCTGCAATTTATGCATTACTCTACAGCAATTAATTGAGTTCTTTCGGTGACTGGCGTGTGTATTCACCGCTTATATATATTACGCTAAAATTTCCTTTCTCTGAATCCCTGAGTCTATGGCTTATGGGTTAGCGACTCCGACTGATACCAAATCGGTTGAGTTTCAATCCCGGCTAGAAGTAATGGATGTCTAGCCACACTGATGAGCTCTGATACAGCAAACTGGCTTGTATGTGGATGACGATTAAATATATATATATATATATATATATATACATTAGGTACATTCAATTTCAGTATGTTTCTAAAAAGAGAATGGCATGATTAAAAAGGCCCTAATCTTGATAAAAACAAACTTTTATCGTTAAAATAGTTGTATTATTATTAAAAAAAGAAGTATTTTTTATAACTTTATTAATCTTTTCAATTCTTTCTCGATTGTTGATTAAAGATCTTGTAATTTTGCATTATCAAATAGACCAAAAATTAGTATAGAAAATTTTGCGTTTTTTTTTGTTTTTTGTTTTTGCTGTAACAACACATAGTTTTGACAATTTTTGCAAAATTCAAAGAAGCATCCGATTTTAATTAAATTTTCTGGTCTTATTAAAAGATGAATTAAATATGAATATTAGGTAAAAACAGGACGCCTCGGAGAATTTAAGCCATAATTTTTTTTAACCAAACATCATAAACATTTAGTGAAAATCAGCTCTGAATTGCGCAATAAAAAATGTAGTAAAACTATGACATTAGTTAATTAGAAACGCCTTTAACTGCGTTTATAGATAAAATATATTAAACTCACTATTATCCTAAGAAAGTTTTTTGATGAATAATGAATTTTTACAAGAACTGTTTTTATATTTTTAAAATTTTAATTATAATAATTTCAAAAGTTTTTAAATCTTTTAAAATTAATTTCAAAGGTTTTAATGATAAAACTATATAACTAATCATAAATGAAAAGCTTTATAAAATAAATAAATATTTTCAGAAACAATTTTGTTAATGTATGAACATGCCTATTTCCATACAAAAGATTTTACACGACATTATCAGAAAGTGAAACAGATGACTATAGCAATTTTAAAGACAAAATATCTAAAATTCAGTGAAATATTAGACATATTTCCCTACGTTTTTAAGATTCAGTCAGTCAGTTAAGTGCCACGCTTGGGCGATCATGTCTCGAAAGAAACATGACTGAATGGGCAGAAGATTATCCCGCAGTAGGTTGCCATTGCTTTCTGTGGTAGACTGGTTGCCGACCAAGGCTATAGAACCCAATCTGTCCTGTTATTTAACCCATAACTGGAAGGAATAGGCGGATTAATATCTTTCCCAAAGGTATCTGCGGCTGGAATTCGAACTCGGCTCCCCGATTTCTCGTTCCGAGCCAATATCCAATACATCACAAGATTACTGAATACTTAAAAATCGATAAAAATGGCGCCTATGATATTTTATTCAATTATGCTTTTTTTATAACATTGGATCTGCTATCACTTTGTTAAACACCACAACACGGCTACTGTTTGTAGAAACCACAATTACTTTATGGTTACAAAATGCTTTTTTGCGATATTTTACACATAAATAATACTTGTTTTAAATCAGATTAATTATACTTTAAAACAGTTAATATTTGTCAAACAAGGTTTCAGACAAGTGTATTTTATTTTTGGAAGATTTGTTAATAGAGAGAATTACATTGTAATAAATGCGACTAAAGAGTGCTATAATCAGCTAATCTAGAAAACATATTTTCAGTTAATTAGTTTTTGAAATACAGCAATGTATGTTGCTTATTGCAAATATTAAATTTAAGCTATAAACTTGAAATAAAAACTAAAATATAAGCTTCAAGAAAGATTTTTCCTTTTGAAAATTATTTTTAAAACTTGGGTATCGCGTTCGTTCTAGCGGTCCCTTGTGTATATATATATATTGTTTTACATATGTATCTAAAGCTATGGGAATGTTTACTTTTCCAAACGCGGTCAGCACATTAGGCCGTATTCATAGTTAATGTTATTGTATTTTGGCTTTAAGCATTGCCGATTATAATTTTAACCATTATCAAGAATAATTTTACTTTTACTCTTAACTAAAACTATAGGTTGTGTTATGAATGTATCTAGAATTATTGGAATGTTTTTTTTCCAACAGATGTCAGCACATAGTGGCCGTGTACATAGTTGATTTTATTTATTACTCACTTTGAGCTCTTTTGGTTAAAGTTAGCCATTATCAAGGATTATACAATTTTTACATTTAATCGACTTTTTCTGTTTCTTGAAATTTTGCTTAGCTTTTGAAAGGCATATTTTCCTTTCAAAATTGGTCTTTGGATTTCGGTACTGCATTTTTAGTTCTCTATCAAGACCTCCTACAGAAGGTAGCTGAAGGAAATAACAAGAAAGTTCTAAAAATAAACTTTAAGAAAACCGAATACATGGTCATCAGCAAAAAGGGCAGTTCATTATGCCAAATACAGTTCAGGGATAAAAGCATCAAGCAAATGCAAAAATTTAAATACCTGGGAAGTGTTCTAACAGAAAACGGAAAGTGCGACACAGACATCCGAAGGTAAATTGGCATGGCGAAGGAAGCATTTCAAAAGTTGAGTAAGGTATTAAGAAACAGGACAATTTCGCTAGAAACAAGGAAGAGAGTACTGGATTGCCACCTGCTGTCCGTCCTTCAATATGGAAGTGAATGCTGGACAATATCATCAAAGATGAATGAAGAAATTGAAGTAACTGAAATGTGTTTCTACAGAAAGATGCTGCGAATATCATGGATCGAGCATGTGAGCAATGATGAGGTCCTAGAAATGATGGAAACAAAAAGGAAATTAATACTGAGCATCAGGAAGAGACAGCTGAAGTTCCTGGGACATGCAATGAGGAAGGAGGGCTTGGAGAACCTGATACTAACAGGCCAGATAGAGGGGAAAAGAGACAGGGGAAAGAAACGGATAACATATTTCAAGGACATAATGAGGTAGATGACAGAACGAGGATTGCATGGCGTGCTCAGAGCCACCAAGAAAAGGGAAACGTGGAAAGCCATGATCGCCTACGTCCTTAAGGGATATGGCACATAAAAGAAGAAAGATTAAAAAACTCCTGGATATTTAAAAAAACATGTACCTGCTGTAATATCCCGTTGAAATTACACCCCACTCTACTGCTGGATTCTTCCTGTATTAAGAAATCATCCAAGTTGAATATCAAAACACTAAGAGGTGGATTACTACTAAGATATCTTTAGTTACTTTATTATCAGTTCGCCATTTTTCTTATCTACTCAGCTACATATTTAAGTTGATCACTGCTTAGTGTCAACAGTTATCTATCATACATCTCCACATCCTCTGTATTTACGTCCTCTTATGTCGATATAAGAATTTTCTTTAGTTATCCTCTGCTTTGAATAGCTCATTTATTATTATTTTCAGGATTATTTACTGTCGTTTGTAGTTGTCATTTAGTACACATTCTTCTTCATCTTCGTCTATATATCCTGTCCCTTCAGGACGAAGGCGATCATGGCTTTCCACGTCTCCTTATCCCTGGTGACTCTTAGCAGCCTTCGCTGTTACACCATGCAACCATCGTTCCATCATCCACCTGATTAGGTCCTTTAAATATGTTATCCGCTGCTTCCCCCTGTCTCTTTTTCCCTGTATCTGGCCTGTTTGTTTCAGGTTCTCCAAGCCTCCTTCCTCATTGCATGTCCCAGGAACTTCAGCTGTCTCTTCCTGATGCTCAGTAATAATTTCCATTTTGTTGCCATCATTTCTAGGACCTCAACATTGCTCACATGCTCGATCCATGATATTTGCAGCATTTTTCTGTAGAACCATATTTCAGTTGCTTCAATTTCTTCCTTCATCTTTGATGATATTGTTCAACATTCACTTCCATATTGAAGAACTGACATCACATAGCAATCCAGTTCTCTCTTCCTTGTTTCTAGCAAAATTTTCCTGTTTCTTAATACTTTCCTTAACTTCTGGAATGCTTCCTTCGCCAAGCCAATTCGCCTTCGGATCCCTGTGCCGCACTCTCCGTCTCCTGTTATAACGCTTCCCAGGTATTTAAATTTTTGTACCTGCTTGATTCTAGTATCCTCGACTTGTATTTAGCATATTGGGCTGCCTTTTTAACTGAGGACCATGCATTCGGTTTTCTTAAAGTTTATTTGTAGTCCTTTCTTATTACTCTCTTCAGCTACCTTCTGTAGGAGGTGTTGTAATTTCTTTTCTGTGTCTGCTATCAGCACTGTATCATCTGCGTACCTTAGATTGTTTAAATTGTGACCCCCGATGACAAATCCAGGCATACCTTTTAGGGTCCTCATAATATTCTCGCTTTACAAGTTGAACAGATCCGGTGAGAAAGACACATCCTTGTCTTACGCCCCTTTCTATCTTTGTATATCTGCTGAATTCATTACCTCTTCGTTTGCTGTCAGTAAAGATTCTTGAATACTCTTAAGTCTTTCCCAAATACATAAATAATAAACATACTGTGGTACAACTAAATACATATTCATCGTCAACAGAAAATATTATTATTCGAGTCATTATTAATATCGCCTTTCGTACACATTAGGCTTTCACACTGGCAGTATGCAACAGCAGTTGTTGGAGTGTTCTAGCATTGTCTTCCAGATTTCATTAAAGTGTTGCTTTGACGGTTTCGACTCTTCCCGTTTATTATTATTATTATTATTATTATTATTATTATTATTATTATTATTGCGTCAATTGGTTTATGTTATTTCTGAGCGTATATTTGTCTTTGGCAAAGCTAGTGTATTCCACTATTTGCTTGTAGCTTTCCAGCTAATTGAAGCCGTACGCCGTATTGCGTGTGATCGTAGACTTCTTAATATTGGTTAACGTACTCTTGGACCAGAAGCTGTAGTAATTTGTTTCAGAACTGATTACAAAATTGATCAAATCTCATATGATATCCTCTCATGTAGTCTTCTATCAGCCTGTATGTATTGACAACAGCCCATTTCATTTAAAATAGTGAAATGATTTAATACGCTTGAACGCTATTCTTTCGCATAAAAATAAGTACGCAATATGTACGAGCTGTTCAAAAGTTCTTGACTGGAACAAACAATAAAAGCTCAGATGTTTAAAACAAGACTTTTTGGTCAAGTCGAGAACTTTGCAGCATCTAGTTTTTAAAAGATACAAAATAGTTAGATATAATTAACAAGCGTTTACACTAAAAGATTCAATCCAAACGTATTCGCTGAGGAGCTGTTTTCCTTCAGCATGTAAGAGAATATAGTTTTACACAACTTTCTGTCTCTTGTGACTCTTAGTAAGGTTTGTGTCATGGTGGCGTCACCCATACAAAGGATTTAACTCTTCCTACAACTACATATACTTCCCCTCACAAAGAGAGAGCTCAGAAAGAGATAGAGTGAGAGAGAGTGAGGTAGCAAAACTGCTATCTTACGACCATTGCAAATCCCAATTCTAGTATTACTTCCTAATCCGTATTTATTCTTCTACTAACAGAGTTCCACGTATTTGTATTTTGCTGTGTTTAATATATATATCGTTATTTCTTATTTTGGTTGTTGTTATATTAATTCTTGCTGGACTTCTTAACCGGGTACACAACAGTTTGACTTTTCGTTCTACTTGCCAATCTATATTCTAGAATTCATTTAAACAAATCGTTATATATGTTACCGTTTGCATTCATATGTATCTCCAAAATTCAATATATCCTGTGAGTGTCAAATTCTCTAAGCCGACTTTCCACATTAAGTAATTTATAGAGGTTTTAATTGCCTCTTTCCAGTTGTAATTATAAGTGCCTGTTTTGTTTCCATATTCCCTAAAACTGACGTTTCTCACATATTCATTACATGGTATTCTCAACATCCTTCTGTAGCAATACACATCTGTGTTTCGAGTCCCTTCTTTTGTAAGATTTTCTAGTATTCATTGACATATAGGAGGACTGATGTTACATAACAATTAAGTTTGTTTTTTTTTCTTTCTAACGAAATGTACTTGTTTCTTGATGCTTTACTTGGCTTTTGAAAGACACTTTTCACTATTACATGCTTACAGATTTCAGTGTCATATTTTCCGTCCACTATTAAAACATATCCCAGATATTCGAATTTTCTTAATTACCTGATTTCAATATCTTCAATTTGTTACTCGCATGAATATACACCTTGTCATTTGAAATAATCTTTGAATAAAATTAAATATAATACAAATAGTTTATATCACCCCTTATAGCATAATATTTATTGATTTATTTAAAAAAATCAGTTTAATCATTTGAGTTGTTGTACCAACAATTATGGGTCTGCAAACGGTGATCACCTAATGAAAAACAGAATATGAACATGTTTCACACTCAGCTTGCATCTGAAAATCCTGGAAACAATATCTATAAAAACTAAACTTCCTTGTGTAAACAGCGGTAGTTTTGGGGACTTAACGTGATGTATACCTTACGTCCATAGCACGTTAAAACACCGGTTTTTGTAGCCTCACCGAAGTTAAGCAACATCAGGCCTAGTCAGTACCTCGAATGGTGACAACTTGGAAATACCTAGTACGTAATAATACTTTCATTACTTTTTTATATAAAAAGAAAACCCACCAGTAAAAATTCTTCACATTAATTTCTTTCGTCAATGTCCTTTTCTATATAAAGTTGACGTCATTAAAAGTTTCCTCACAAGTGCCAACGAGAACTCATCTTCTCGCTCGCTTTTCTTCAAATAACTTCATAACTTTAAACAAACACTTATCAACAACGAATTTCCAAATAATTTAGTTGACTAGCATATTATACTTTTTCTTTCAAACTTGACCAATAACAACAGCAAACACACCGATAATAATAATAATGACATAATATCTTCTATAAAAAACGAATTCATAAAAGTTATAAACAGGGCGATTCTTCGCCTCGAATCATTATTCGAAAATACGCAACTCGCTTCGACTTCATCTATCATACAAAATTTAAAACGTCTAACCTTATCATCAAAAACAGCAATTCACCTTCGATATCCAAGCTAAAACGAACCAACATTATTTACAAATTTACATGTCCTTTGAAGAACTGTGTTCGTGATCCTAATTTCGCAAATAATTATATCGGCGATACAACTACAAAATTGACTCGAAAACTCACGCTGCATCTCTCTGAACGGACCTCAATTTCATTTAACCTCCCAAACGCTATCCTTACTATACGTGTTGACAACATAAATATCATGGCATCATTCTCATGCAAAAAGACTAAAAATAATGGAGGCTTTATTGATAAAAAAGAAAAGCCCAACTCTAAATAATATCAACTACGAATATATATATATATATATATATATATATATATATATGACAAAAAAGATTTTTCCTTTTCTCTATGATTTCTAGTGTTTTGTTCATTGTTTTATACACGCACGGGCCCAAGGGTAAATGATATTCGCTTTTTTTTTCACACCACTCCCATGTCCAGCTATGCAATTACCCTCAAAGCAAAGAAGGATAAAGCGAAAGTAGGTATTGGATCAAACCTTCGAAGTAATCTTTTTTCATTTCCTCTCAGGATTTATTTTCACTTTCTTCACATGTTTTACCGGACACAGGGGAAGTGCGTGTTGTCGCTCCCAAAGTCAAAGGGAACAGAAAAAGAATCTTTCGAGACTCGTGCCGCCTGTGTTTTAGTCAGGGGCGATAATCCAGTATAATAAATGAGAATATAATATAATATTTTGAGAATCGTGATTGTCAACATCCTGATGTGAGATATCATTAAAAACTATATGTATTTCTCTAAACAGGTTAATACGATATATATTGCATGTCCTGACGGATTAATCAAGAATCGTATTGGTGTTGGCAAATCTTGCGAAATAAGATAGACATGATTATAGCGAGAAAAATAATTTAATGGTTTCATGGATATACACTTTATGGCGCATGACCATATCAAGACCAAGTAATTTACGATTGTTCGCTATTATCTCTTAAGCAAACTTTTGAGTGGGAGTTATTATAATCTATATCTACCACCACTGCGCTTAAGATACAAGTATCTCTCTCTCTCTTTCTCTCTCTCTCTTTATATATATATATATACTACCGACCATAATTATTAGGGAAGCCAAGTGTTTTTTCAAAGAAATGATGTATTTCTTAATAGTTTTAGTATTTATTGCCAAATGAAAATAGAATGGTTCTTTTGTTATTATTACTTAGCAAAATTTTACAAGACAAAGAACCAAAGCTGAACTCGTCCGAATCACCCTAAATTTTCTTCATTCTTTCACTGATGAAACTGCAATATAGGTAATTAATAAGTATTTATAAATTCGTTTGATGTACATGTTATTGTGCATTATTAACAAAAGAACCATTCTATTTACATTTCCAAAGATTCACTTGGCAATAAATACTAAAAAATAGTATGAAATACATCATTTTTTAAAACACTGTAGTCGCCTAATAATTATGACCGATGGTGTATATATATATATATATATATGTGTGTGTGTGTGTGTGTGTGTGTGAGAGAGAGAGAGAGAGAGAGAGTGTGTGTGTCTATTACGAAATTATACTGAAATTTAGGAAACTGGCATTAGCCGACATATTTGAATTTATATTTGTTTAACATTAAAATATAATAATGTTAAACAAATAAAAATTCATATATATATATATATATATATATATATATATATATATATATATATATTGTATACCAAATATTTTTTGGAACATTAAAAATATTTCCCTCAAAGTGAGTTAATTTTATGTTACATTACGATTATTGCGATTCAGTTTGAGACAGATAAGGAGGATATTTCTTGATATCAGATAAACACCACCTTTTAAAAGACCAGAGAGATAGCGAGAGGTCATTAATTTCTCCCCGTGCTCAGACGCACCCCTAGCATCTCTGCATGACTCTTGGCTTTGCTTTTAAAGTAATTTGCCCAGAATTAAAGAAAAGCGCAGCCTCATTTCAAAGTGGCATTGGCTGCTGGAGCAAATTGACTTAGTCAAGAACAGCAGGGTTTTGCTTAGCTTTTATAAACGTTTTGTTAACGCTATAAAGGAAAGTTCTTTCCCTTTACACCCGGGGGATATGATCGAACACTTTTAGCACCGACTTCAACTGAATGAACTAAGGTAAAAGAAGACCTCACCAGAGGGGCAATGAATACATTCGATGGAATGGCTCCAGCCGTGTAGAACGAAGAAGAGCGATCAAGCGTCTCACTTCTTTTTATAACCTTCGGCTGTTTATCAGCTTTTGTGTTAAACAAAAGATTACACAAAAACTGTTGTACATGCGTGTTTTCAGTAAGGGCATGTGCCAAAACCAAGTGGGCACAAAATGGCTGCTGTCAGACAAGAGCATTGTTGTAATATATACTAAACATCAAAGATAAACGTAAAGTTTGCTAAATAAAATGACATTATTTTCTGTTATATATAAGTTTGTTTTTAATTAAAATCCCTTGCAATATATGTTAAATATACCCTTGGATGATGACGCTTAATTGTAATTTTCAGTTATGTCTTTTTTATAATAACTTTCACTTATATAAACTTTGGTTGCTCTAAATTTTATAGTTCACTTAAATAGTGTGTATGTCTAAAGAATTACCAAACGCTTACAAAAATGAAAATTCGAATCTATATGTCGTCATAATAAACATGTATTTCACTATGTATACAAAACATATAGTTAAGGTAGGCTGTTTTAACTAATTATTGAATATATACGATATTGTGTACAAAGCGATCTAAAAATATCCAAACACTAAAATAAAGGGATATTGTAAAGAAGTACCTACAATATTCTCAAAATGAATTTTAAATCTATACATATTTGGGTTTTTTTCAATGCTACTTATATCTTGAGTCTAGTCAGCATCTAGATGGGCGACTGCTTGGGAATAATCTTTGTTAAATTTAGCCGACATAGTCTCTCATTTTAATTCAACTGATATTTTTCAATTTTTTAATAAATATTTGTATACTCAAATAAAAATTATGGATAAATGTTCAAATTTTTCTTCCGTCTCAGTCATTACCAAGAGCTAGATGTTATCATTGTAGGGATGAAATATGTGCATATATCTAACAGAATTTTGAGAAATAAACGAAACACAATAATTATCATAAGACAAGTAGATATTACCAAATTATTACATTGCGCTCAGTGCAAGGGAAAGTACAAACACTTGCAACTATTATTATACAAAAAGTCAGCATTAAATAAAATATTTTCAACACAAGGGACTATTTTTAAATGTGTTCAAAATATTTAGTATCCAAACGTAAATAATACTAATAACAATGTTTCTTCTTCTTCTTCTTCTTCTTCTTCTTCTTCTTCTTCTTCTTCTTCTCATTATTATTATTATTATTATTATTATTATTATTAATAATAATAATAATAATAATAATAATAATAATAATAATAATAATAATAATTCTGCGTACATAATCTTGAACGTACTTACAGCGGACGAGCATATGTAAATAAAATTTGAACTGTCGCATTCTTAAAGGTACAAGACATAACCAGCAAAATGTTGTCTACAATAGTATCACGGATGCAAAATCAGAACAAAACTATTAACTTAGGACAGTTCATCTCTAATTTCTACGGATGTACAATTACTTATTGGAAAATGCAAATTAAACAGAGCCGCCTCGTTGGCTGAATTTAACTAAAAGTATTCTCTCTCTCTCTCTCTCTCTCTCTCTCTCTCTCTCTCTCTCTCTCTCTCTTGCTATATTTTATAGCATATACCACTTTATCTAAGTTGGTCTTGCAGTAGGCTAAAGTCGGAGGTTCTTCTGCCTACAAGAGTGATACACTCAAACCAAATACAGTTCCGAAAAGAAGGTTTTTATATATATATTGATTGTTTAATACTTAGTTTTTGGTCCTAAAAGGGTTAGACTAGTACACATTTGTATTAAAAAGAGTTATTAAAAATTGCCTGAAGGCACTACTTATGGTAGAATCCTGGGTAGCGAAATAATTCGTTTAAAAATGGAATATATATATATATATATATATATATATATATATATATATATATCTTTAAGAATTTGGTTTCTTATTGTGGACTCCATCTCTGTCTTTATCATCGATACTGCGAATTTCTGCGACATTTAACCCAGACCAGCTTGGTGATCAAACAAACACAATATGGGTCAGAGCCGAGTTTGGAACGAAGTGATCAGCTATCAATCAGCCGCGGAGATTTCGTTATCGGAACGCAGGACACAGGTGAAAGTTCACAATACAAGGGATCACTCAAAGGAGTGTTTTATTAGATTAAGTTGTTGAAAGTAGACAACAGTTAACCAAAGACTTGAAGATATTAAGAGTATCAGTCAGTCACTCAAGTGTCATACGTAATATACGCTTTTGGCAATCATGTCTCGAAAGAGACATGACTGACCTTGCAGAAGATTATCACGCAGTAGGTTGCCATTATTTTCTGCATTAGACTGGTTACCAGCCAAGGCTATAGAATCCAATGTGTCCTATCATTTAATCCATAACTGGAGGAAAGAGATGAATTAATACCTTTCCCAAGGATATTTGTGCGTAAGTGAATGCATGGAATTAAACTGGAATTCGAACTCGACTCCCTGAGTTTTCGTTCCGAGTCGATATCCACTCCACCACAACGTACAGTATAGTATTCGGGAAAGCATCTTCTCGCCAGTCAATTCTACTCAGTAGCGGTTCTTGGGAAGAAGTTTTCTGAATGGAATTCCACCTTTGACAGTAGAATATGAGAGAATAAGAGTCTCCTCATATGTGGCATGAAGAGTCTTGGGAGTAAAATTCTGAACTAGTGGAACTAAGGAATGGAGCTGGTCTGAATATTTGCCATGGAAAAACAGCGATAGAGTCGCGTGTGTTCTTTCTGTTGTAAAGTTCAAAAATATTTTGGCGGGAGTTTCTCAGTCATCTCTTTCCATTTTCGGTAGTGTTCAAAAGTGCCTTCGACCCCTTGTGGGTGACGAATTATTTTCCACCCTCCTCGCTTTCGTTTACAGACAAGATTTTGCGAGCATCTCACTGCTCTATTGCTACTTCCATGGAAAATGTTCGGACTTACTAGATTCCTTGGTTCCACTCGTTCTGTTCTTCACGGTTAGAACCCATCATGCCGCTTTCATTTAGCAAACTATCTACATTCTCTCTGTATTCCAGCGTTGTGAAGTAAGTTCTACGCGAACAGCCTCTTCCTACAAATCACTGCTCTGTGCAACAGAATTCCAAGATAATTCCCCGATCATTACAAACTTAATCATTTCAAGATTTAATTGTTATCTTCCCCTCCTCTTTGTATAAACCGCCCCTTAACGTAACCTATTAACTCCTATAAGCCTTGTAATGGTGAGCGTAACCGTAAAAAAATATTTCAACAACCACAAGATCACGAAAACGCTTTTAATCTTTATCAAGACTAGAATTTAAGGATTGGGCGGCTCAGATATGGCAACAAGATTTGTTTTGTTTTTTTTGTTCATCTTACAAAAATAAATAATGGCTTTTCATGCTTTCTGAACGGCTCAAAGAAACCGACCATGTTTCTAGCCTCATTATCAAAGTGTCGTGTATAATAATTCCACTTGTCGCCCTGGGTGACCTTGAATAGCAATAGATATCAAATGCCTGGAGCTTCATTGATATTATAACCGTTCATTATGAAAGGATAAAATTTAGGGTCTTTTCGGTGATAATGAACCTACATTATCAGAAAAAAGAATTTTATTACAATAAAGCAATAAATCCATATTAGCGTTACAAACCTCGAATCGCATTAACCGGCTGAACACTTGGTTTTACTTTCATTTTATCATTAGAGAAATTAGATTTTGTCTAATCATAATTTTTTTTTAAATTTCCTTTTTATGAAGTATCTATCCCAAATTCTTTGTGTATTAATTTAAAGAAAAAAAAGAGAACATATTAATCTTAAGGGAATCACATATCATGACATTTTCAATATATCTTTTTATGAGTAAAGTATGTAAACTTCTTATTAAAATAGAATGATCAATACTGAAATCATGGTACGTTAAATTAATCTGCACACAAAATGCATTTCTGTGTCACGTAAACTTTCGTGATCACTATTACAAAACAGTTTTCTATGTTGAAACTGTGATCACGAAGGTTTTAAGAAGTTTTTTTTTATTAATATAATTTACGCAGGCGAAGATACATTCAAACTGCCATCGCCTATGCTTTACTTATCATTATATACAGCCGGGATCTTTTAATAGGGTAGACTGCCCCTACTGGTCGGAAGTACCCGTGACCGTAGCAATGTTAGATTGCTTTTTTAATAGTTTCGAAATAATTTCACTGATTTACGAAAAAGATTATCTGAGTCGAGCATATGCACAGGTTTTTCTTACTAATATAAAATCTGGCAAATTCATATTTCTGAATAGTTTTACTCTATCATCCCTAGATATTTTTGTTTTGTTTTCACATACCACATTTTTACTATACTGCATTTTTATTCAAAACATAATATCTTTAATTTATCTATTACAAAGGCATATTAAATAAATCACCACAGAAACAAGACCGATCAAATTAAATTTCTTGGATAATACTTTATATGCACTTCGTAGTACAGCAGGCAGTCAGAAGTGAGGGATTTTTGTTTTGTTTATTTTGTTTATGCTGTGGGGTTCTCCCTTTTTATCAAGATGGACTCATCCAGATTATACTTATAAAGGAGAGTCTGTAATGTGATAGGTTCTGATCTGGCGACTCGTCTGCAGCCACTTTCCCATCGTCGAAATGTGGCCTCCCTCTGTCTCTTCTATAAATACCTTCATGGCTTCTGCTCGGATGAGCTTAAGTCACTGATGCCTCCTCAACAGGTGTTTACCCGTTCAACCAGACTGGCAACTGGGTCCCACCCATTCACAGTCAGGTTAGCCAAACGCAGACGACAATTCTACTCCAGCAGCTTCCTCTCTCGCACTTCCCGCCTGTGGAACTCACTCCCGTATTCTTGCTTTCCTGACGGCTACGACCTCCAGAAATTTAAAAGCAAAGTTAATACTCACCTACTAACCACTGGCCTCTAGCTCTCTCCCCTCCCCTGTATAACCTTCCCTTTCTCTCCGCCCATGTACCTGTCATTGCACCTGCTTTCTCAGTTTTCTATTGTTCCTTTCTAACTAGCTTGTACTCCTCACTCTTTTCTAATTAATCTTTCTACATTTATGTAACCCCCTGCACATCAGTGGCGTTTCTGCCTTGCTCGGGGTGAAATGATTAAAAAAAAAAAAAAAAAAAAAAAAAACTACTGCTACAGAAGCGAGACTAGAGATTACCGCGTTTAAACAGAGTTAACCGGAAAATACAAGAGTCCATAGAGAGAGATTAGCAGTCAGTACACAGTAGCTCATAGATTTGTGCTCCATTCATAGAGAAGATTATGACGCTATACCCACCAGCTTCCAACGCGGACATACTTATTATATCAATTACAGAGAATTGTACATATACCTTTTACTAACCCGTATTCCTGGACTACTAATTTTCATTCAGGTTTGTATCCTTACGTTAATACACTTATTTTCTATCTCAATTACTGGTCGTTATTCATTTATTAGTGCTGGCCCCATTCCCGGGATCTACAACAGTTTCTTTATATGTTTATTTTTTGGTAGACAATCTCATGCTCTTTGCATTTGGTATGGCATACCGCAGCATTCAGTAGAATTCCCCTATTATGCTTAGGTTCTGCATACCTTGGTAGATTTTTTTTTCTTAATATATTCGTAATATATTAGTGGAATTCTTCTTCATGCTCATCACTCACTGCCCTGAGTTTCGAAGGGCAGTTAAATGGGTGAGTGAAGAAAGTAAACTTTGAATGACAGTCGGCATCCCATATCCGGACAAGACAAGAAACAACTATTCGATGCACACTTGATAATCTGGGACCTGCGTATTATCAAGTAAGTCATGGTAGACTGACTTTAATTCATCGCCCGTTCTCCGTTCATTTAAGATAAGAGCCGTTCGTAGCAGAACCTGTTTATCAAGTCAAAGAGCTGAAATCCTTATTTCGTGTCATGGAACAAGTGATCTTTACATCTGCCATGACCAGGTTCTACTGCCTAATCCGAGATGACAGGAGGTGTAATTGCTATTTAGATAGGTACAAATTCCGGGCAAGGTTATTCAGGTCTTCCTGAATAATCCAGTGGGACTGACTGTCACTTGCTCCTGAAAAAAGCAGAGACATTAACTTCAGAAAAGACCGACTTGGTAAAATAGCTTACGGTCAATTCAGGTTGAATACACCGATTCTAGCTCGATCACCGAAGTTAAGCAACGTTGAGCCTGGTCATTACTTCGATGGGTGCCCGCTTGGGAGGCGCTAGTAACGGATGTGTGTTGTGGTGCAGTGGATATCGACTCGGAAAGAGAAATCGGTGAGCCGAGTTTGAATTTCAGTTGAATGCCCTGCATTAACATACGCGATGGTACCTTTGGGAAAAGGTATTAATTCGTCCCTTTCCTCCAGTTATGGGTTAAATAACAGCGTAGGACTTGAAACCCTGCCCTTAAATAAATCCCAAAGAATCTTCCTCCATACGGGTAGGAAGCCAGCTCAATCCGACTTGGGTGAATGCAGCTTGGTTTGCGATTTCTGACTATCGTCAGAAATCACAATCCAATTTCCTTCACAAATTATGGCCCATGACAAACAAAAGCCGTCTCTAGCGCAGCTTTCAACGTCTTTGTAATCTATAAGTCTTTTTAAATCGAACATCTGTTTTTGGCTCGTTACAAAATGAAGATGTGGATGGAATTGATCAGCTCTTTTGACATTTATTATCAAAATCAGTTTTGCTCCCTACCTCTCTCCAAACTCGTCACCTTCTCTCCAAGCATAAACACATAAACACATTGTTTAAGTGACATATAATCGAACAGCCGGTTTCAATACGACGGTCACCGTCATAATGAAACTAACATGGTGATTATATGGCATTAGAAAATCTCATAAAACTGGCTTGCCACATTCCCACTGTCTCTCCTTTCGTTCGAATTATGTCTATAACATTTTCTTTACTTTCTTTTAAAAACATGTGATCTTCACTAATATCTTTTTTTTAAATGTTTTTAAGAAACCAATTTAATTAAATGGCCGTGAGTTATTAATGAAATTGTTGTTAATCGTTTTATAATCACGATCTGGTTTATAAAGACGGGTTAACAAACAAATGAAATAGTACTCACAACGTTAAAATTTGTTACTCTCCAGAAACTGTTGAAAAATTTATCAGTTATTGTTGACATGTATTCTTGAGAAAAGAAGTCTGGTTAAATGGTGTAACTTTTGTGATAAGATATATATCAAGCTATACGAGTGCATGTATTAACCCCTAAACATTTTAGAATATTTGAGAAATAGATATTCTCAAAAATTCTCACGGTAAGGTCTCCAAAAGCAATGAATGCACTAGCATCCTCTTAAGAACAGTTTTTACTAGTATTTACTCGTCCTACCCAAACGACGCTGACAAGATTTTACATAAGATTGGTTTAATATAGAGAACTCAAGTGCGTGCACTGGCCTAACTCCAAAAATTGCCCAGTACCGAAAACGATCCTATCTCTTTATTTAGTGCAATCAGGGAGGTGCTTCCTTAGAATTAGAATCTCCTGGACTATACATTCTACTGAATTCTATTTGTATCGCTCCCTCCTGAAGACAAATACATATGCTGAGTGATATAATTTTATCTACCGACCCAATGTTATCTCGGGCAGGTGATAAAAAATAAGGGATGTCATCTTGTCAATAATGGTACTCTTCTTGTGTGACAACTACGAAACGCCCAGAGAATACAATTGAATTTATGCATCTGTTTGAGTAGCATCAGTGTTCAATTGGGCAGTGGCTGTAATAAAGGGTTCTGTTCGAAATTCCTGAGCACCTGAAGAAGGCCAGTGCGTACAAAAATTGAAACTTCGCACAAATGGCAACAAAGCTGAGGACAATAGTCCAAATAATGTAAATATTGTAAATACTTCCTCATCTCAGAAATATAGACAAATCCATCATATTCTTGTCAAGTTTGTGGCAATATATTCTTGAAGAAGAAGAGATTTTGCACAATTTTCTGAAAGGATATGGGAGTTATGGCCATCCACAATTTTCTCTCTTACTCTTTCTGTCTGAAGAATTTCCGAAGTAACATTTAACTTACTATTACTTCCTATTTTACTGCCATTCATTCAGATGCATTAAGTTGCTTTCTTTTTAACATATATATGACTCTTACCTTCAAATAGGTCTTGCGAGTGTTCACGTCTCTAGTAAATAATGCGTAATTCAGGAAAGCATCCGTAATGAGCTGTAATAATATAGAATACAATTTTGAATCTCGTTTGAAGTGACGTGTTTGTTCGAAATCTCTGATGCTTATTTATACTGCCAAAATAAGATTCTTTATAAACGTTCGAAATAAAAACAATAAAAATTGAATGTACTCTAATAAAAGTAAAATATTTTTAATAATGAAAATGCTAACCTATCGTACCCTAATTCTTTTACCTCGTTATATTATGGATGTATGGATCTCTTGATTATGATAGTCTGCACAGCAGTTTTTTTCCACCCAAGTAAAATCTGTTTCTATTAAAGAGAACTGATTTCCATATGAAATACAGATTTGTTATTACTTCATTTAATCCATACTTTCCGTTTTTGCAATTCAATTACAATTTCGATTTCAAATTTATGTGCTTAGTAATATTTTTTGTTTGATTCCGTTAAACGTAACTAATGTTTCAATATAATGCTATATGAATTGTAACACAACCTTTATGCCACCCAAGACAAAATTTGGCCTCTTCTCCAATATTACACTACGCCGAGTTTATATCAATGTGTTTAAACATAAACAGAAATTTACAATAAAACATAACAGAAAATATAAGTAAGCATTCATTTTGTTCGGATAAACTCAATTCTTGAGGATTATGATTTTAAATAAGATAAAATCGTTAAATTCTTCTACGGAGAATATTTCTACTAAAAATATAATTTCTACTATAAGACATTTTCATTAGCACACAGTTACAAAGCCTGTGATGGATAAATTGTAACCATTTTATATTTTTTAATTTCACGCATGCCCGCTGTTTAGTTTTATTTTTCCGACTGCACAGTTTCGTAGGGTTTTATCTGCGATTAAAAGAGGACCTTGACGCAATTCACTCCGCAAGAAACTTGGAAACGGCACGCTGGACTTCTTGGTATTTGCACCACATGACCCAATACGAACATTTCAAAATGGTGTTGTACCAATCAGAGTACAGTGCATAGGATTCGGAAAGAGTTGAATGAGTTTAATGGTGATTACCATGGCGTTTAAAGTGATCACTAGTGATAGCGACGATATATCTCCAGGCATCTTTTCACAAAATAAACACAAAGTCTACAACAAAACCTTTGCGCTGGTAGTGTTGCCCTGGATCAAGAGAAGGACTTCTGAAGAACCTATGTCTAGCAAAATGACTGTGCACCATACCACACTAGCAGGAGAACCCAGTTGTGGATGTCACACAATTTCTACGACCACATAATTCTTTAGATATAGCTACCTAATCTCCAGACTGCAACTCGCTTGATTATTATGTGAGAGGTTTTGTTGAGTGATATATCAACAAAATTCCATGTAACAACTAAAAATGATCTGAAGGCAAGGATTATAGCAGCATTCATCACCATAGATAAGGAGACAGTCCAGAAGAGTTGCAGAAGTTTTCAAAGTTGCCTGGTAAATGTGGTTACAGCCAATGACAATTTTATTGAAGGAATTTACTCCTTATTATTTCAGGTTATTTTTACGTAATTTTAGTGAATGTATCTATTTAAATAGAATGTCAGTCTTATTTTCATTTTTGCGCAATTTAGACAATAATTCATCCATTTCACCCTGTATTATTGATCTGGAGCATTTGAAGATGTTAAAAAATGTTGAAAATAAGGATTAAAAAAACTTCGTTATTCATATTACGATAGGAGCTTAATTCATTCAGACAGAAGGTCAGTGGAGAAAAGAGGACGAAGAAGATTGTATTGCATCAGAGTAGAACTGCTAGACGCAAGCATTTGCTCATCTAATATAACGTTAAGAAAATAAATTAATGGGCTAATAGTATGTCCAGGATGAGTTCAGACATTAGTCGCGGTTTAATCTCCTCGTAAAAATCATCTTTTGCCTAATTCATGCCAGTGGACGTATCTACGTCTGTAGATATTGCAGTCAGTTGTTTTCCAAGAAACTTCTGCAATAAACCTCCAATTGTTAGTTTTCCGGAGATATCCTGGGAGCGATTTTGGGCTCTGGTCACCTGGTCTTGTACTAGCCATATAAACACAGCAAATATATATTTCGATTCTTTGGGAAGGACTTCTCCCCACCCTATCCACTTATCAGATAATCCGGGGCACAAAGAATTTCTGGCATGATAGCACTCCATGCCAGGCTTCAAAAGTGATCCAATTGTGACTACAACAAAATGGTGTTATAACGACGAGCAAATCATTCACCGAATATAAAAACTATTGAAAATATCTGGGCTTTATTAGGCAGATAGCTGCGTAAGTAAAGAGTAGGATCTACTTCGCGTGACGCATTGTTTCAATTTCTGCATTCAAATTTCCTAGAAATTGCCAAGTTGTGATTACAGAGCTTGTCACTTCTATTTCTGACAAAGTGAATACGCTAAATGTGCGTTGGAAATGTATTAATGAACGCAGACATTAGATAAAAAAAAATTGGTTTCACAAACACGGGTGTGCTGATTATCCTTGTTCTTCAAGTTTAGTGGATGCGTATTTACTTCTAAGCTAAGTTGAAATTAATGGAAAAAGGTCCAGATCGAGAATTCTACGTAAAAATCTGATTCCCAACAGGAATCGAATTTGTATCATTCTTCTTTTCTTAATCAGAGAAACCATTCCTATAATTGAAGAAACCCGGTACCAATTTTTTTCAGGTGAACATCTCTCGTTGTGACTTCGATAGATGTTTCATTTCCCACTTTAAGAAAATAAAATGAGAAAAACGAAAATAGTAAATCCAGTGCCTGCATCCACCACAAATATGTAATAGTAGATTAAAAATATCTTTGAAAGTAATATATATATATATATATGTGTGTATGTGTGTGTGTGTGTGTGTGTGTGTAATAAAAATATAGTTTAAAGTTATGCTATATTCGTGGGTTCAATTCTACAAAATTAGGGATAGACCGTATCTAAATATGAAAATTTAGAATGCGATGGATAAATTGTACATCGATCTCAGTCTACATATTTATCTAATTCTGTCTATCTCTTTCAGTCTATAATTTTCTATCCATTTCTCTATCTGTTTGAGTCTATTATTTCCTATTTATCTATCTCATTCTGTTTATATCTATCTATCTATCTATCTATCTATCTATCTATCTATCTATCTAATTAGGTTTATTCATTATCTATCTATCTATCTATCTAATTAGGTTTATTCATTATCTATCTATCTATCTATCTATCTATCTATCTATCTAATCAATTATCTATTTCTATCTATTAATTCCTGCCTATCTCTCTTTTTGCACACATCGATCTGTTGTAATATTTGTCTTGCTAGAATCATTACAGTTGTGTAGTGAGTTCGATCCCCACTGCCTTCGGTCTTGTGCCACATCTAAGCTGCGTTTAAATACTCCTCGATGGCGTTGAGCCACATCAAAACTGCGCTTAGAAAAAACTATAAATTCTGTCTATTTGGGTCTGTCTTTTCATATTTATCTATCGTAGTCTCTTCTTATGTATCTATCTTATTTTTGTCTATTTTTCTCATTAGGTTTATAATTTTCTGTCTATCCTTTAGAGTCTATTACTTTCATGTATTTATCAATCTCTTTATCTCAGTCTCTTTCATAACTATCAACAGGGCGCGATGTATAAATTACCGTCTAAATTACACAAACATGAAAGTAACACTGGCATCTTATTTAAATAGGTATATTTAATAAAAGTACACAAAATTATCCTGTAATAATAAAAATTAATTTTCTTCAATAAAATCTATATTGGCTTCAACCACAGCATCAAGACTACTTCAAAATCTTCTAGAGTGTCTCCTTGTTTAAGCTGATGAATGCTGCTATCATCGTTGCCTACAGTTCATCTTTGGTGCCGCAAGTAGTTTTTTTAATCAACAGTGCCCCACACATAATTATCAAATAGTTTGCAGTTTGTGTAGTTAGATGGCCAGATGTAATGAATATTTTCGCCGCATAAATTGTCTGACGGCCACAAACTTGTTGTGTGGCATAGTGCAGTGTTTTGTTGCTAAGCATAGAATCTTCAAGCCGTCACTCTCTTGAGCCAGTGGATCACTATCTCCTCGACGCACTTGATGTAAACCTGCGCGTTGGGTCTAAAATCCTAACGAAAAATTCATGTGTTCTTTTCTTATCAGAATAATAAAAGTAATTGGAGTAGATAGACTAACTGGAGTAGATAGACTAAACTATCGCCCGGTTCACACTCCACCCACATCTATTGAACAGGTGAAGAGGCTCATCCCTTGTTTCCTGTTTAAGATGCGGTTTCCGGTTTTCTCTTTTCCAATCTTTTAACTCTTTTCTTTTTTTATTTTTATTTTTTTTCAATTGGAGTAGATAGACTAAACTATTGCCCGGTTCACACTCCACCCACATCTATTGAACAGATGAAGAGGCTCATCCCTTGTTTACTGTTTAGGATGTGGTTTCCGGCTTTCTCTTTTCCATTCTTTTTACCCTTACGTAGCCCCCTGCGCATCAGTGACGTTACCGCCTTGCTTGGGGTGATATGATTAAAAAAAAAAAGTCTCTCAAGCTGCCGTATCTTCGTAATCACTATTAGACTCATCCGACTCTTTCCGAATCCTCTACACAGTCCCCAGATTGATATCAAAATAATCTGACGTGTTTGTTCTGGAGATTTCAGCACAAATTCTAAGCAGTGCAGCATGCCATTTTCAAATATTTCACAGAGGGAACTGCACCATGGTTCTCTTTTTTTCTCACAGGCGCTGCCCAATTAGTTCTAGTACATTCTACAGTCGACAAAATCAAAAAGAAACAAATCATATAGGCGAAATAAAAAAGAACTCGCGACCATTTATCCATCGCACCCTGTATATCTTCTGACGATTGTGTATATGTATGAAAGAGACTGTCACCGTCGCCCGTTGACTTCAATCTTTACTTTCAAATATATATGTATATTCAATTTGTAAAAATATTCAAAAGTTCTACAATATAATTTTATTGAACACTTTTTTAATACAAATGTGATGACCAGAAACTAAGTAATCAATCAATCAATCAATCAATCAATCAATCAATCAATCAATCTATATATATATATATATATATATATATATATATATATATATATATATGTATCACCTTGATTGAGCATTCTGGAAGAATGGTAGACTTTAAAAAAGAAAATCGACGCATCGTTCATTCAGTAACGAATTAGAGCATTCTCAGTTACTCGCCTATTTTTACATAGTATATTAAACGCTAAATATCTGCCTTCCCCGACCGAGAGCCCATAGCTCAGAGATAGAATCGCCGACTGATATCAATTCGGTCAAGTTTCAATCCTGGCTACAAACAATCGGATGTCTAACGAATATAACCTTTAGCTAAGTTTCTGAAAGTGTCAAATTATTATCTAGTGGCAATAATCGGAATAAATAGAGAAATTTGTCTCCGGACTGGTATCGAACCTATGTTCTTTTTGTGAATCAGAGAAAAAACTTTTAAAGCATTTTTTAACTTAACGATTTGATCAAAAGAAGTCATCATGGAAAAACAATTTTTAATTACCTAATTTAAAAAATGCTTATATGTCGTTGGGATATTTCAAAGTCTATATTTACTAATTTATTTTCGTAAATCTAAGAATAAAGAAGGTATGTTTAACACAGTTTATATATTTATTTGATTCGACAATATTACTATAAAATAATAAATTTAGAGTAATAAAAACATTGTTGGATAAAAGAATTTGTGAATTACTTAAAAACAGATACCAGACAAAAAAGCTAAAAAATGGAATAAATGATGAAAAAATGGCCGAAACATAAAATAAAATTATAGTCAAAATATTCATATTATTTTTACATGAAAAGATCTGTGGATTTTTTATGTAAAATTATTTTCTAATCTTTTTACGAACCATCAAAATGTTGTTTAAATTTATGCGGGAGATCTGAAAATCTTTTTTCAGAGAAAAGCCCATTGATTTGGAAACGTTTGTAAAAATTCAGATAACTGTCGGATTTTAATGAAATATTTATGACTTATTTCAACTGAATTATTTTTTTAGAATGTTGCTTTCTTACAAAAACTTCGTTAAAATATTTTTCTATTACAGTTCATTTAAATCATGAAAGTTAAGAACTTATTTTTCTTTGCATCCTAAATGTTTATATTTGTTATATATGTCAATATAGTTTTTAGAAAATTTAAATCATCAAATTTTATTCGTGGAATAGGACACCCAGTTACAAATATCTGCTCACAATAGGAAAATAAAAATGTAATAAATTAATACATTACTTAACTAAAAATAGTTTACTTAGTTTAATGAATAAAATATATTATGGACATTATTGTCTGAAAATATTTTAAGATAAATAGTGAATTTTTGCATAAACTGTTTTATTCTATTTTAAAGTCGATGCGAACAATTTATGACCGTTTAAATATTTTAAAAATATGTGTTAATTTGTAGTGACCATCTGATATTGTTATTATATTAAAACTATACTTACTAATCATAAATGGAAAATCTTACTACAATTCAACATCACATTATATAATAAAAAAGAATTTTAAATTTTTATGAGTGTATAAATTAAACGATTTTTGAACATGTGGAGGTTCATACATGAGATTATCAGAAAAAAGAAATGTATGATAAATTTATGATTTCTTTGTAATTTTCTGACATTTTCTTAACAAATCACCTTATAAGTAGGGCTACTAATCCAAAGTACTTAAGATTAAAAAAAATATTATATTGCTTTAAAAAAATTCTCAATTTCTTCCGATTATGTTGTAATTAAAAATATATATAAGAAGAGTTTAGGTTGTATTTTTCATTATTTTTTTATCATGTCATCCTAAATTAAATTTACGCAACATCAGGGTGCAAATAAATCACTAAGAACATAAAATCATACACTCTGTATTAAATTTCTATTTCTGTGCTATCTTAGTCTAAATATATCTTTTCAAACAAAGTTTTAGAAAAGTCTATTTTATATTTTTAATAAAAAGAATTATTTTACGTTGTCAAGTCACTCACTATGGTCGAATTTTACTCGTTTTACTAAATAAGATCAATCAAGGGGATTTTCGTTTAAATTACACCAAAGTTATTATTATTATTATGTCATTTTTCATCATATTTCGATTTCTGCTTTGGTCTCACTACCAACCAAGTCTGCGGGGAGACCTAAGGCAGGTAGTGGCGTGTTGTTATGGCTCCATTTCATGTTTTTCTATCTTCCCTATCATCTCCAGCATTACATAGATAAAGTTTTCCTTAGTGTGTGGGCTGTACTTAATAAGACAATTTTTTGTATATCTCTTAAGCTGGGGTTTCCAGGGATTCTTTCAATGTGTTGTTTTGTTCCATTTTTTATCATTCCAAGTGCACCTACTATCACTGGCACAACTCTTGTTTTCAATTTCCACATTTTTCCTATTTCAATTTCCAGGTCTTTATATTTTGACAGTTTTTCAAATTCCTTGATTGCTATGTTACAATCCGCTGGACAAGCCATATCAATTAATAGACAAGTTTTCTCCTTCTGGTTTTTAACAATAATGTCTGGCCTGTTTGCTTCAATTTTTCTGTCTGTGTAGATGGTGTAATCCCATAGAATGGTTACATCTTCTATTTCTGTAACCGGTGCTGGATGATGTTCATACCAGTGTTTGTTTACAGCTTTTCCATAATGTTTGCACATTGCCCAATGTAAATATTGCCCAACTCTATCGTGGCGATTTTTATATTCGTTTGGGGCAAGCACAGAACAGCCTGAGATTAGGTGGTCTATTGTTTCTTGGTGTTTATCACAAAACCTGCATTTTGGATCCATATTATTATGCATAATATTTGCCTGAAAGTTTCTCGTGAAAAGACTTTGGTCTTGTGCTGCAAGAATAAAGCCTTCAGTTTCAGACTTTAATCTAGATGCACGTAACCATCGATGAGTATTAACTTTGTCAACATTGGATTTATTGGCACGTACTGGATATTGGCCATGCAGAGGTTTGTCTTGCCAGCGTTGTTTCATCTGTTCAAGAGCTTTATCTTTGGCTTTCATTTTCATATTTTTTGCCGCAATAGTTGGTTCTTGGCTTTTGTTTAGCTTTTCTACAGAATCTACTAACTGTAAATCTTGTATGTATTTACTGCCTTCTTTTATTATTGAATATTTTTTCTTTCTTTCTTCATGTTGTCTTACTAATTGTATCATCCAATCCTTTGTTGTTTCTATATATGTTAGTAAGCCAATAGTTGTTGTCTTGTATGACAATTCCAGCTGAATAAGACCTCTTCCACCTTCTTTACGGGGTATGTATAGACGGTCTACATCAGCCTTTGGATGATTCATCTTATGCTTAGAAAGAAGCTTTCTTGTTTTAGCATCCATTCGCCTGATGTCATTTAGAGTCCAGTTTAAGATGTTAAAGCTATATTGGACAACTGGGATTGCAAGGTTATTAATGGCCATAACTCTGTTCTGTGAATTTAATTCAGTTTGTAATATCATTCGTAGCCTTCTATAGTACTCTTTACGCACTATTTCTTTCATTTTTTTATGATGAATGTTTTCGCTCTCATTTACACCTAGGTATTTATAAGCTTCTTCTGGTTTCAATTCTTTTATTGTTACAGCAGGGTCTAAGCTAATTGAGGATGTTGCTTGTATTGATCCACGTAAAACTGTAGCTGTAGCACATTTATTCAAATTAAATTTCATTCCAATGTCTTCGCTGAAGCATTTTACAGTTTGCAGAAGACCTTCCAGCTCATTATCATTCTTAGCATATAACTTTAAGTCATCAATGTAAAATAGATGGCTTATTTTCTTTTGGCCTATTTTATAACCACATTCTGTCTTATTAAGTTGACTGGTTAGTTCTATTAATGATATGCAGAATAGTAAGGGAGATAAAGAATCACCTTGAAATATACCTCTTTTGATGTTTATTTCATCAGACTTATAGGTTCCATTTATATGATTGTGGTAAAGGGTTGTTTTCCATATAGACATGCACTGTTTGATGAAATTGATGATGACGGGCGATATCTTGTATATATTTAAAGTCTTTAAAATCCAGGAATGTGACACACTATCGAATGCCTTTCGATAATCTATCCAGGCAGTACTAAGATTTTTCTTTCTACTGTAGCAGTTTTCCAGGACCATTTTGTTAATTAGTAATTGGTCTTTACAACCATAACAGCCACGTTTGCACCCTTTTTGTTCAAGCGGTATCATGTCATTTCTTTCTAAGAATAAATATGTCTGTTTTGTTAAAATAGATGTTAATAGTTTATATGTTGTCGGAAGACATGTAATTGGTCTGTAGTTTTTCGGGTTGTTTGTGTCACCATTCTTGGGTAGAAGAAATGTAATTCCTTTGGTCATCCATGCAGGAATTTTAGTGGGATCGTCAACCATTTCTTGAAGTTCTTTGGCTAGTTTTTATGTGCTGCATTTAAATAATATAGCCATATATTTATTATTATTATTATTATTATTATTATTATTATTATTATTATTATTATTATATATTTATTATTATTATTATTATTATTATTATTATTATCATTTTACTAATTGAAAATATTAAATTAATCTATTAGCTTGGAATTAAATATTCAATAAATATTTTTCATTTTTAAATTTTATATTAAACAAAGATATCACTTTATTTTAGGTAACTTTAAACATTTAGGTACGCAAATCCATTTTTGTTTTTTCAGTGTAACGAATGAAATTGAAATTTTTTCTTGTTTATAGAATTTGTATTAGATTGGCCATGGTTTCTTTTTTAAAGTTGAGGAAAATATTGATGTTTCTTCCATAATCGAAGTTAGGCAGTGTCAAGTCCTGTTAAAACTTAGATGGAAGACAATTTGAGAATACAGGTTAATGCAAACCTAAGAGAAATCTGCCTTTAAATAACCAATAAAAAGTCACCAAGCCTAAAAAAAAGTCAAGCAATCATCTTTTAAATTAAGAAATGTGTCAATGTTTTAAAGCATTAACATCTGTCATATGCAATGTTAGAACTTCAGTCAAATATTATTTTATTCAAATTAATAAATATTATTTTTCTACTGAAATGCATTAAAACATAGATGCTGATAATACAATTGTTTTAATGATTTACTTTTAGAGTTGGCACTTTGGGCTGACAGCAAAGATATATTACTCTCCTTTTGGGGATTTTGTTAATTTCTTCTTTTTTAAATATCAATCCCGCATAAAATTGTCGATTATAGCCGATTTTTTTATTATTAATTTAACTTTGATTTCTGGGAAATCACATTGGCTTAGATTGGTTGATGAGGCATCTCTCATAGTGAATCACATATAAACACCTTCTGTAACGACTAAAAATAATGTATCTATTCTGTCATGATCACTAAATCTAGTTATACATATTTTTAGGTGATGGCAAAATTTGCGCCCCACTCTGGTAAATAAGATTTTGACAGTTTCTAGTAAACAACGTCATGCTATTTTCACAGACTCCTAGAAAATATTGTTCAGACAATGTGATAAAACTCGCAATATTTTTTTACATTTCATGGGTCTCCTTTCATTGAGAGTGAATGGGACAGAATTTCAAGATAATTCAAAAATAGTGATGCCGGCTGTAAAAACATGATTGTTTGTAGCATCTGACGAGATATTTAGTTATGTATTAATTAAATAAAGCAAAATTATTGAAAGCAGTACATCATAATCCTAAATAAAGAGCTTTTATTTTTGAAGCCTTGAAAAGAGATTCTCGCCTATTTTAGCTTATGATTCATCCTGTTCTGTTCTCAACATTTCTTTGGCCTAAGTTAAATTTTTGACAATTGGGCGAAAGAAATTGGTAATAAATTGAATCATAAAATATAACTGGAAATCAGAACGTCAGAGTAATTAGAAATACTTGCCTGGTTGCAAAAAATGTCGTGAAATAAATGTGATCAAAGATAGCAGTATTGCATAAGCAAAAGCAATTTGGTTGTAACTATGTCCCCCAGACAACGTTCTATAGTCGTTACAATAACATGCAGTAGAATTTGAGTGTCCAAAATTACCTCCAACTAACTAAATTGTTGCATTTTGAAGCTCAAGGAATTTATTGGGCTAAGTCGTAAAAAATAAACTTGGAAATAAAGAAAGTAGATTATTTTAGCAGTTCTAGAAAAATAAACTTAGGAATTAGAAAAATACGTCTCGACAGAACAACCAGCGATTCCAGCAAAATAAATTTAGAAATAATGAAAATATTTAATTTTAGAAGTTCCAGCAATTCCAATAAATATATATTAAATTTATTCCTAAAATTATTGCCCTCATGAATTTTACTTTTACTAAATACAAATTATGTAAACTTTATAAATCCGTGTAAAGCTAAAGCTATTTTTTCAGTCGATCCCCATCGTACATAAGTAAAACATAACAACTTGTCTCGTTACGTAACAGTTATGTATCTAAGCGCTCACTCGCAGAAAATGTGGCTCCATGTCGAGTTATTTTAACAAAAATTATTAAAGTGGTCTATTAACAATAACTTTATACTATTTTATTTCAAATTCTTTCATACTTTTTAATAATTTCTTTTATTAATTTCCACATGATTTAATGATTTGGAGTTCGACTTTGATATTTACCTGGACCATTGTTAAATGAAAAGCTTACTATTCATCTTTTATGTAGATTAATAACAAATTCCGTTCACAACAGGAACGGCCACATTTAAATTGCATAAGTATTTTAAACAATATTTTATTTTTTAGTAAATATTCCATCTGATTTATTTATTTTTAATTCAAATTTTAAAACTTATCTCATATTTGTTTCCAAATTTTTTAAATTAATACCTACCTTGTCAAAATCACGTCATAAGTTAGTAGGAAAATATCAATGTTTATATTTTTACAGTTAAATAACTAATATTTTATTCGAGAATTTTTGTTTTTTTTTGTTTTTACAAGTAAATATCAATACATTTAAAAATGTATATATTTTTAAAAGAATTCTATCCTTTTAGAACAGCAACTCTGGTCTTCGTGTTATTATATTTTATTATTACGGCGTTTGAATTAACAATTGTTGTCGTCTGACATTTTCAATTAATACAAATGAGTTGAGTGGAACCGAGAAAAATACAGAATTATTTAAATAAGTCAAAATAATATGTTGAATTAGATTTTCATAAAACTGTACCGAAATTTTAAACAATTAAAAATTATAAATTTACTGAATTAATGAACAAATTTATTATTATTATGTTGTCATTATTCATCATATTTCGATTTCTGCTATATTCGCACTATCTACCAAGTCTGCGAGAAGACCTAAGACAGGTCGTTGTTTGTTGTTATGGTTCCAGTTCATGTTTTTTTTCTGTTTCCCCTAACATCTCTAGCGTTACTCCTTAGTGTATGGGCTTAACAAGACATTTTTTGTATATCTCTTAAGCTGTGTTTTCCAGGGATTCTTTCAATGTGTTGTTTTGTTCCATTT